>JANZLD010000008.1:41993036-42006345 GCA_026413575.1 Erythroxylum carthagenense | reverse complement strand
CATCTAAGCCATTCATCGTCAATGAATGGCTTAGATGCAAGGGGAACAGGGGGCACAGGGTTATTGGGTACAGGTGATCTGAAGGGAAAGCTAACCCACAACTGTCGTACTATTTCTACCTCAGTCAGTCATGGGGAGTACAACATGGATTACAAGTACATTTAAGATCATATTAAACGCTAATTTAGTTGAAAAAAATGTTATTTCTCATTCAAATCAAGTCCTTAGTTGGATTAAACCAATGGTTTCGTGTTGAATTTTGATAGATCCGACTGTACCGAAAATCGCTTCATATACTTATTAACCACCATCTTCACCGACGCTATATCATGTAAAATCTCTACTACTTCAAAGTAATGAGCTGTGTTTGATAAAGAATGAAACCCTGCTAAAAGGAGAGAATTTTATGTAAAAAATAAAATTAGTTTATTTAAGTTTAAGTTTATAAAAATTTATTAATTAATTTTTAATAAAAAATTATTAGACTAAATTAAATCTAAAAATTAAAAATCTGAATTAAAAAATTAGTTAATTCAAAATTTTTAATAAAATCAGTTCAATTTTTAAAATATTAATTAAATCAGAGAACTCCTAAAAATATGTTTTAACAATTGAAAATATTGGATTTGATTTGTCTTTAATTTTCTAGAAATTTGCAGTTGGAGATATATCTTTATTTTGTATCAAAATTTACTATTCATTATTTAAGTTTAAATTGTTAGATTATTTAATAGCCCATGTAACTTATGTATTTGAGTCCAATGAACAGAGTCCAAGATAATAGTTATTGGATCTAAAAGCCTTAATCTCAAATGGGCCCAAAACCCTTTCCCTCTCTCTTTTAAACAAACCAACATAATGGTTGGTTGAAGAATATAAGTGTTAGAAAATTATCAAAGTTTCTGAACCATTGAAGAAATAAAGCAAAGAAGGAAGAAGAGAGCAAATCAATCCTTACAAAACTATCATGAATACAAGTATGATAAAAATAAATAAATCGATCCATAAAATATCTTTTAATTGGTTTCAGAGGAAGGGTGTTGCATTATTTGTTTTCTACTGTCATCAACTATTTTGTATCGTTTCTATATGGTTGTTTTTTCTTGTTTGTTTTGTATGGTTGTGTTTTCTATTCATTTCTGAATAGTTGTTTTTCCTGTATTTATAATAGCATTACTTTCTTCATTGCACTACCATGAAAGGAACACAGAAATAACAACGAACAGCAAGTCTTGATTATTTTCGGATGTTAATAGAATCAGTCCTAAGGACTTGAAACTCATTCTCACTGCTTAATTGAAACATAATATCTATGGATAGACTAAAACAAAAATAGAGGGATGGTTTACAGTGAGAAAATCCATGGGTTTGTTTCATTGGTTGACCACCAAATACATAAATGGCGGATGTGATTATTGCTAACTTAAGCCAAGGGAAGATTCTAGAAAGGAATTGCAAGAAGAATCCCTGAAAGAAAGATGTAAGAATTAAAAAAAAAAGAAACGAAACTAGCATTCAGCGAGGAAAATAAGGCTCATGCGTTGCCAGAGTGGACCAACGGCGGGCTGTGCTATCGCTTTATATTTTTTATTTTATTATTAGTATTTATTTTAATACAATAAAGTTATGGGTTTGAATATTGGTCCTACTTAAGGTATTTTATTTTAGGTCATAACTCATATTTCAATAATTAATTGATAATTAAATTAATTAATGAAGTAATCAATTAATTAATTTAGGTTTATATGATAAAAGTCGCGCATATGTTTGCTATGCATAATATAATTTTGTCTCATATTATGTTTTAATTGGTACTTTGACCATTTATATTATGGCATGCTTAGAATTACAATTTTTTAATTATTATATGTTTAATGTGCTACATGACATTATGGTTAAAATACTTTGTTAGTCACCAAAGTGACCAAACTAATTAAATTAAATTTTGTCATGTATGATAATTGTTCAATTAAATATTTATTGCATGGAAAGCTTGTTAGTCACCATAATGGCCTAGCTTGAAAATATGAATCATTTAATTGTGAATATTTAAATTGTTCATTATGATATGATGCTAAAATAACATAAAGGTTGAACTGAACAATTAAGATTATTAATTACAACGCTAGGAGGTCACACAAACGTGGACCATTGTTTATAATTAACGACTTTAAAGGGACTTTTATCAATATATTTTGTTAATATAATTGTATATCCAAAGATAACATACATGTTGACTAGAATATGATTGATTGTCCATTATAGTAAACTATATTTGCATCATAATAGGTTACATATATGTATTTAAATTTCACCCAAAGGAGAATTTAAATGCGTAATCAAAGTGTATTAGTTAGTTTGAATCCATTTAGGTTTACTCAAAACATTAATATGTGAGCTATATGTTGTGTTTGCAGCATCTCCTAATTTGTTTGCTTTAGGAAATGGGCCGATCAAGTTCAATGGTTTCAACTATGCTAATTAGTCCGATCAAATCCAATTCCAGCTGAGTGTAATGGATTTGGACTTGGTCATAGTTTCAGACGCAAAGTATACAGTCATAACTGACACTAGTTTTGAAGTTGATAAGTCTTATTATGAGGCTTGGGAATGGTCTAGCAGGCTAAGCTTGAATTTGATGCAGATGATGATCACAGAAAATGTAAAGTCGTCAATACCTAAGACGAACAATGCAAAGGAGTTCATGTTGAAGCTTAAAGAATACTCCCAATCTTATATAGCTGACAGGTCCACAATAGGGACTTTAATAAGTGAGCTGACGACTAAAAAGTTTAACTTGTCACAGCCTATTCATAGTCTTGTAACACATATGTCAAATCTAGTCGCAAAGTTGAAATCCATGGGTATGGATGCAAGTGAGTCTTTCCTTGTATAGTTCATTATCATCTCACTTCCTCTAGAGTTTGACCAGTTCTAGGTGAATTATAACACCATTAAGAAAAATGGAACCTTCAAGAAATCAAGGCCATGTTGGATCAGGAGGAAGGGAGATTGAAGAAAATGAAGGAACACTTCATTCATCTCACATTTCATCAAGAAGCTAGTAACAACAAGAACAAACCAGGAAAGAAAGGCAAAGATAAGGAAAAAGCTCCCAGTAAAGTTAATGAGGGTCAAGTCCATAAAGATAAGAGGTTCCACTTCTAGAAAAAGCCTGGTCACTTCTAGAAGCATTGCCCTAAAAGAAAGGCTTGGTTTAAAAAGAAAGGTACATATTATGTCTCAGTATATTTTGAACCCAATCTTATTGAAATGCCTAATAATACTTGGTGTTTAGATTAAGGTGCAACTACTCATGTGTCATATGTTAAACAGGGATTCTTTTCAATCTAGATCATAAACGGAACTGAAAAATTCTTGTATATGGGGAACAGAATGAAGGCACGAATAGAGGGTATTGGGACGTACAGATTGATCTTTGACAATGGGTGTCACTTGGATCTAAAAATTGTCTTTATGTTCTTGACTGTGCTAGGAATTTAGTTTCTGTTACAAAGTTGGATGATGATGGTTTTAACTTCAAGATTGAAAATCAGGTGTTTTCTTTATATAAACACAAGTATTATTATAGCTTTGGCACTTTAATTGATTGTTTATATCGTTTCAATCTTGATGTTGATTTTACTGAATCTCTATTTCATATTGACTATATTATAGGAAATAAACGTAGTGCACATAATGAATGTTTTACTTTTTATGGCATAAAAGATTAAGTCATATATGCAAGAAAATGGTACAGAGGTTAGTGAAAAATGAAATCCTACCTTAATTGGATTTTGCTAACTGGGATATATGTTTGGTTTGCTTAAAGCAAACTAAACATATATCTAAGAATTCATCTACAAGAAGTAATGAATTACTTGAATTAATACACACTGACATCTGTGGTTCTTTCGACGTTCCTTATTGGAGCAGCGAAAAATATTTCATTACCTTTATTGATGACTTCTCACAATATTGTTATATTTGTCTACTACATGAGAAGTTTCAGTCTGTGGACATCCTAGAGGTGTTCGTTAATGAGATAAAAGGGCAATTAGATAGAAAAATAAAGATAGTGAGGCCTTATAGAGGTGATGAATATTATGGAAATTTTGATGAAAATGGACAATGTCCAAGTGCATTTGCAAAGTTTCTTGCAAGTCGAGGCATATGTGTGCAATACATAATGCCTGGTATATTGCAAAAAAATGGTGTAACTAAAAGACAGAATCATACTCTTATGAATGTGGTTAGGAGCATGTTAACTTATAGTATTGTACCTTCATCATTGTGGATGCATGCATTAAAGATCACTGTGTATCTTCTTAATAAGATTCCTAGTAAGACAGTTCCTAAAACACCTTATGAACTATGGATAGGAAGGAAACGTAGTTTATAACACCTTCACATTTGAGATTGTCCGACAGAAGTAAAGCTGTATAATCCACATGAAAAAAGCTTGATGTGAGAACCATTAGTAGTTATTTCATCGACTATCCCGAAAAGTCGAAGGGGTATAGATTTTATTGTCCTAATCATAGTACAAGAATAATTGAGTCTAGTAACGCTCTGTTCATTGAGAATGGTCCAATCAGTGGGAGTAAAGAACTGTGAAAAGTGAATATTCACAAGAGTCAAGTAGAAATAACTCCAAGTCGAGTAAAAACTACTACATCAAATATGATCCCACAAGTTATTGTTCCTCTTGTTTCATTATGGATACGTAATATACCGGAACAATAAATTAAAGTTCCAATTCCACAAATTGAACATATTAATGAAGAATCAGCTAATGATGTTCAAGTTACAAATGATCCAACGATGCCATAAGAAGTAGCATTACGAAGGTCTATAAGGCAGAGAAGACCAACTATTTTGAGTGACTATGAAGTTTACTCACTTGAACATGAATGTGACTTGAGCATTGATCATGATCTAGTATCATTCAAACAAGCCATAGAATGTAGCAATTTTGACAAATGGTTCAATGATATGAAAGAAGAGTTGAAATCAATGGATGACAACAATGTCTGGGAATTAGTTAAGTTACCATAAGTTGCAAAGCAAGTTGGTTATAAATGGGTCTTTAAGACCAAAAGTGACTCACATGGCAACATTAAAAGGTATAAAGCTAGACTTGTTGCAAAAGGTTATACTCAAAAGGATGGTATTGACTATAAAGAGACCTTCTCTCCAATTTTAAAGAAGGACTCTTTAAGAATTGTTATGGCCCTAGTGGCTCCTTATTATTTAGAGCTTCATCAAATAAATATAAAGACCGCCTTTTTAAATGGTGACTTAGAAGAAGAACTTTATGTAGATCAACCGGAAGGTTTTGTAACCACAGGAAATGAACGATTAGTATGTAAACTAAATAAGTCAATATATGGACTGAAAAAAGCTTCTCGACAATGATATCTTAAGTTTAATGATATCATTACATCTTACGGTTTTATAGAGAACACTGTTGATTAGTGTATCTATATGAAGGTTAATGGGAGCAAGTTCATTATATTAGTTCTATATGTTGATGATATCCTTCTTGTTGCTAATAATATGGTTTTGTTACATGATGTAAAGAATTTTCTCTCTAATAATTTCAAAATGAAAGATATGGGTGAGTCATCCTATGTGATAGAAATTGAATTATTCTATGATCGCAATGATTGTTAGGATTGTCTTAGAAAGGTTATATCGAGAAAGTATTATAAAGATTTCAAATAGAAAAATGCTCCGCAAGGATAGTTCCAATTTAGAAAGGGGGACAAAGTTAGTAAAATGCAATGTCCACAAAATGATTTGGAACATAAGGAAATGGAGTCTATTTCTTATGTGTTAGTAGTTGGGAGCTTAATGTATGCTCAAACATGTACTCGACCAAATATCAGTTTTGTTTTCGAAATGCTAGGCTGATATCCAAGCAATCCTGGAATGGACCACTAGAAAAATGCAAAGAAAGTTCTTAGATATTTACAAGGTACAAAGGACTATATGCTCACTTATAAAAAATCAACCCATCTCAAAGTGATAAATTACTCAGATTCAGACTATGTCAGTTATGTAGACTCACGGAAATCTACATTTGGTTATATGTTCCTATTAGCTAGAGGAGCAATTTTGTGGAAAAGTGGAAAACTGTTCATCATTGCTACTTCTACTATGGAGGTTGAATTTATGATGTACTTTGAGGCCACGGTTCATGAATTGTGGTTGCAGAACTTTATCTTAGGTCTTAGCGTTGTCGATAGTATTAATAAACTGTTAAGAATTTATTGTGATAATTTCATAGCTGTTTTCTTCTCTAAGAATGACAAGTATTCAAAGGGTACAAAACACATAGATTTGAAATATTTGTCTATGAAAAAATAAGTGCAAAAATATAAAGTGTCAATTGAGTACGTTAGTACCGATCTCACGGTAGCGAATTCGTTAACTAAAGACTTACCACCCAAAACATTTATTGGCCATGATGAACGAATGGGCATTATAGATAAGTTCTTGTTAGCACAACGTTCTAACATGTATATATACATATAATTATTTTTGCTCAAATTGTTATGACACTTATGAATTCAATTACAATCATATGCTTTTAACACTTACTTGTTATCCATATTATGTTGTGTACAATAATATTTTTTTAGATAACAATTACAGAATTATCTACTTAAAGTTTTATGAATTGAGTTGATTTTGTAATACATGGAAGGAATCAGGTTATTGTGACCGCCATGATCCCATCATCTTGATTCAATTAAGGATGACTTGATCGCTTCCATGTATTGTATCCACTTAAAGTTTTATTGTTGAATCACCAAGTTGTAACATGGGCTAATTGGGAGATTGCTAGATTATTTAATGGCACATGTCACTTATAAATTTAGTCTAATGAATAGCGCCCGAGATGATGGTTATTTGGTTTAAAAGCCTTGATCTCAAATAGGTTTACGACCTTTTTCCTCTCTCTTTTAAATAAAACATCATAATGGTTGATTGAAGAATATAAGTGTTAGAAAATTATCAAAGTTTCTGAACCATTGAAGAAACAAATCAAAGAAAGAAGAAGAGAAGGAATTAATCCTTGCAAAACTATAATGGATACAGATATGACAAAAAAAATCGATCGATACATAAAATGTCTTTTATAAATTGGTGCTTAATTTCTATTTCTTGATTTGCTAAGAGTGTTTTTTTTTACTTTAAAAATTCAATTCTTAATTTTCATTTTCAACTTTATATTTTCATAAAAACAAATTAATCATTTAATATTAACTATCAATATAAGTTTGACCATTATAATTTAATTTTTAAATAATAAAAACACTAATTTATTGAAAAATGTTTTAAAACATAAATTTTACAATAAATAATTATGTTCAATGTTTAAGAACATTTTGATAATTTTATTTTTATATTATATATATTTAAAACAAAAAAACTTATTTATTTACATAAATAAAAACCAAAAATTACAACCAAGAAAAAGAAATAAAGCAAGTTTTCCATCGTAAATTCTGTTTTTTTTGTGTGAATATTTTAAAAAAAAAGATGTTTGGTTGTTTTGTTTTGTTTTTGTTGTCCTTCCAAACTTGATAACTCAGAAAAGTTATTTGATATTTGATATTGATTGTTTTCTACAACTAAATTTTGTTATTAATTAGATACTTTTATTATTTAATATCAAAATTTGATAAAACAACAACAACAACAACAACAACAACAACAACAATAATAATAATAATAATAATAATAATTATTATTATTATTATTATTATTATTATTATTATTATTATGCATTTAATAAAAGTTTGAATTAATTTGATTATTCTAAATTATAAGTTAAATTTATTTTTAATAAATTATATTAAAATTAAAAATAACCTTGAGAAGAAAAATTTTAAAATTTTGAGATATTTTAAGAAAGAAAATAATACTTATTTAAAAATAATATAAATCAAGTTAAGAAAGTCACTCCTGATGTAGCTCCTTTTAAAAACTACCCTAAAATAATATAAATTAATGAATAATATTTACTTATTGCAATATTTAATTATTACATAAGTTTAAAAAATTAAACTTTACTTTTTAAATTTATCCAAAGAATTTGATTTTAGGATTAAGATTTTTCAATAAAAATTTTAAGTTACTACTTTACACTCTAATATTATTAAAATAATACCCTTTTATTTTAAATAAGGTGCAAAAAAAAAGTGTTAAAGATAAGTGTAATAACTTATTAATGTCTTTATGTGAAATATTGAAATGAATTATTTTTAAAGCTACATAAGCATCCAAATTATCCACAAACATTAAGTTTCGACAGCCAAATACTATGAATTGATAAAAACCTATCTCTTTCAAAGTTAATACTATTCTAACAATATTAAAGTACAATGTGGGACTATAATAATTTATTTAAATCTTTTGAAAAATATTAAATTACAATTCAGATTTTTAATTTCTATCTTATAAATATAAAATTTGACAAAAATAATTATTTTCTAACGTAGTCATTTATTTTTATAATATATCAAATAATAGTAGTTTTCTATTTATTGGTTTTCATAATATAATTTATTGTTAAATTAAACAAAAATTATTTAACTATTTAATATTATCTATTAATAAATATTTTATTTAATATAATAATTTTATAGTAAAAACTAAACTTTAATTATATGTAATGAAATAATTATTTTAAGGTGGTGTTATTTTTTTAAACCGATTTTAATTTAATATTATTATAATAATATTCTTTGCATTCTAAATAAGATATAAAAGTCATATTAGAGATAATAATAAGAATTTTGATATCATTTGTGAAATATTAAAGTGCAAATCACACTTTTAGTTAATGTTTAAAAACAAACTACATTAACTTATGGTAGCCTCAAATTGCCCACCTATGTTGAATCTAATTATTATGAACTAATAAAAATATAACTCTTTAAAGGTTAAGCGTACTGTTAATACTATTTTTTAAATTTTATTAACTCTTTTGACAATTGTTAAAAGTATAATTTAGACAGTAAAATTTTAATTTTAAATATAAATTTTAATTGTCTAAATCTTTCTATGTTTTCTTTTTTTATGATCTTACTTTCATAAAAATTATTATTTTATTATTAAAATATAAAATTTGATAAAAATAAATTATTTTGGTTAGGATATATGAAATTTATGATATGCAATTAATACTATATTAGTAACTTATATTTATTGATAAAAATTTTATGATAAATTAAAATAAATTGATTAGTCAACTAATTATTAAATATTTAATATATTTTGTATTCTTAACAAAAAAGTATAGTTATATTAATATAATTAAAGAATTACATTTTAAAATATGTATTATATCTAAAATTTTATATTAATTTCAATAGGAAACGTAACTTTGATATAATTAAAACTAGTTTTTAATTCATTAGGTTTTCAACATTATCTTTGAATAATTATTTTTTTATTTTCTAACATAGACTAGGTTTAATTTATTTTTATAACATATTGCCTTTCTATTTTAGTTTTTATAATGTAATTGTATTATTAAATAAATAAAATTATTTAACTATTTAATATTAGTTACTAATAAATATAATTATAATTAAAAATTTATTGTATAAAATTGAGTAACTATTTTATAATTTTTAAAAATTGTTCCAAACAATTTATAAACACTTACCAAAACCTATATTGTACCATATCAATATTGATATTAATTATAAATTGACATTTACAACAGTATTAATGTATTATGTGCACATAATTTTATTTAGTAGATACTTTTTTTTACATTTATTTAGTAGAAATTAAAATTAGTAACTGCGAGTTTCTATTTTCAAAAGAAAAACTTAAGTAGTTTATACTATTGTCACTTGAAAGATGCTACAACAATATTGTTGGATATGGGAAAATTCCCTGAACTGTCGGCAGTGCACGTCCCTCTGATTGTTATCCGACAAGACACGCTTGAAGATGTTTAAAATTATCTATTTTGGCTTGTCATAGAATGACAAGACGTTTTAATTCCATGTAGATTGATTTGAGTGATCAATTCATTTATTTCTTACGTCACCATTTGCATAAATTCCTAAAACATTGATCATAGCATATACGCATGGTGGGTTCGAATCATATATGAAGAATCCATTTTTGAAGCAGAAGACAAATGAAAAGGGTGATTTGGTAGTCTTTCCATTATTTATAGACCCTCTCTCTACTCTATCTTATCAAGAAATTATGTTACTGCCAACTAAGACACAAAAGATGGTATACTTGTATCTGTATCATGTTTCTATAGAAAATCGTGTTTGTAAGTCTTCTTTACCTTTGTTGAGTCCGTACAATATTTATTCTCGTGATCGTTCTTGGATAAGAAGTATACATACTATTTTGTCACATCTCACCCAAAAGTAAAAGAAATCATCCAGAGTTTCATATTGAAATAATATGGCCTCAAATCTATAATAGCAGAACAATACGTAAAGCTTGAAATCTCTAAGGAGTTGATCTCTCTCTAGAGAGAGTACAATCATATACATCTACATGTTAGAGCAACACACCTTGTTCTCACAATTCATAATATCTCTTCTCGACACTGACTATATAACGTACCAAAATGCTTTGATTGGTACCTTACTGACTACACTCAATAATAAAAGTGTCATGCTTACGATAGCACCTGATTTTATCATCAAGTTAGACGATCTTACTTTGTCTGAACGTTTGTAAGTTTAAATCTAGATTACTAGAGCAGATCAAGATCCTACAATCATCATGACTATCTTATTCACTAGATGATCTATCATCTGCAGAATCATGCTTTGAACCTCAACTTTTCAAATTCTACTTCGGATGTTTTTCAGATGGTCACTGATCGTTCTAATGATCAGACTACTATCATCCAGATTCCAAAGTAACTACCATCAATGAAGCTTGAAAAGTTGATGCCTATTAAATGGATCACCAATTACCAAAAGGTGTTCCATGCGCCTTATCGACACTCTTTTCGTACAATAACTCTTCCGATTCTAAAGATATGAAAAGATGGAACAGTAAAGTCCATCTATGCAAAGCCCAATGAAGATCCTTCTATATCTGGGGCTATATTTCTGATCCAGCCTGTATTTTCTTATACGGAAGGTAAATCTGATCCTCCTATTCATTATTTCAAATCTAATGGAGATCCAGCCTATGTTAGTCATCATCATGGATACTTTGTATGGGAAGTCAACCCATCTATGTGCGAACCAGACTGTAAAGTTTGTCTCAACCTTGAATCAGACAATGATGATGATGATGATGATGAATGGTATGCCATAAGGAGAAGGAAGAAGAACAAGCCTAAACCTCGTTTTATACCTTCTCAATATTATCATCCACACAAGGATGATCCAAATTCAGATGATTCCAGCAAAGAATACTTGTAAAGTTGAAGAGTATAGTGAAATCTCAGACAAACTCTGAGGATTAGACGTAACCCAAGGTTTGAGGTGAACCAGTATAAAATCACGACATCTATTTTTTAACCCTTATCTTTTCATTTTCTTATTGTTAGAAGAGTATATAATATTACTTGCGATTGCATCACTTATCAACTTTAGTAAAGTATTTTTGTGATCATCTCAATTTTTGTAAAGAAATTAAAGAAATCTCAAAAGATTAATATTTTTTAAAAGATTACACAATTCAACCCCCCTTTTGTGTATTTTACATATTATACGCGATTTCTACATTAACAAGTGATTTACTTCAGTTGGTATCAGAGCGAGGTTTCCAAGAAACACTTTTACAAAGTGAGGACAAAGATTCATAACTGAATCACATGTTTTTATAGCTGAAGATGCCTCGATCACAAGACCTCCTGCATTCAATGGTGAGGATTATCATTATTGGAAGGACAGGATGCAGCTCTTTATAGAATCCACATATATTGATCTTTGGGATATCATCGAGAATGGTCCATATACATCAATAGACGATGAAGGCTCGTGACAAATGGTTAGCCGATCAGAAAGCTCGATTTCAGTTAAACTCAAAGGCTAAGTTCTTTCTAAGTTGTGCCCTAAGCAGAAGTGAATATGATAAGGTTCATGGATGCGTATCTGCAAAGGAAATGTGGGACACATTAGCCATTGCACACGAAGGCACAAATCAAGTGAAGAGTCCAAAATTAGTATTCTTGTTCATCAGTATGAGCTGTTCAAGATGAAAAATGAGGAGACTATTGATCAGATGTTTGGATGATTTCAAACGATTGTTAACGGACTTAAAGCTCTTGGGAGAATCTACGATAATTAAGATCATGTTAGAAAGATTCTCAGAAGTCTTCCTCAAAGATGAAGACCCAAAGTTATAGCAATACAAGAGGCCAAACACTTAAGTAAGCTGAAGCTAGATGACTTGCTTGGTTCGCTGAAGCTAGATGACTTGCTTGGTTCACTGAAGATACATGAAGTAGAGCTTGATGCAGAAGATAAACCTAGAAGAGATAAATCTATTACATTAAAGGCTAGTCAGAAGAATCAGAAGAACTAGAAAAATAGAAGCACATCTTCAAAAGCATTAAAGATTAAAGAAATCAAGAATGATGATGCCAATGAATTTGATCAAGATTCAAGTAAAGATGATAATGAACTATCCTTCATTTGAAGAAAGACTAGGAGGATGTGGAAAAAGAAAGCGAAGGGAAATAAAGACTTTTCTTTTAAGAAGAATAGCAAAGACAAAGCTAAGAATGAAAAAACTTCTATCGTCTGCTATGAGTGCAACAAACCGAGACATTACAAGTCTGAATGTTCGTTGCTCAAAAGAAAACAGAAGAAAAGTAAAGAAAACAAAAAGAGCATGATGGTAACTTGGGAAGATTTTGATTCGTCCGAGTCTGACTTCGATTTAAAAGCGTTAGAACAAGCAAATATATGTTTGATAGCTAAAAAGGAATGCGTCGATGAGGTAACTTATAACTTTAATGAACTTCAAGAAGTGTATTTAGAATTGATAGAAGATTCACATGCTATATTAAAACAATATAGGATTTTGAAAAAGAAATTTGTTGAAAGCTTGAAGAACACGAACGTGTTAGAAAAAGAAAACGTCTTCCTTAAGAAACAAGTAGAAAATATCAAAAAGAAAGTAACTATAGATAGATCTGAGGAAATTAATCAACTGAAACAAAGGAATAACAGTCTTTGTAGCACCCACTCCCGCGAGACCCGAACCCGACATCAACGGTGATATCCGAGCCCGTGACCCGCGAGGGTGGTATGCTAGAGCAGTCAAAACAATTCAAATACTTAGTATGACA
>JANZLD010000008.1:41951314-41961561 GCA_026413575.1 Erythroxylum carthagenense | reverse complement strand
TTTGGTTTTAAAAAGTAACCAGTTTCTTATTACTGTTTTATGATTGTGATGCCATGAGGAGTGTAGTAGGTTGTTGTCAGTAGTGGTCTCTTGTCATGGGATATTTATCGGAATGACCTACGGGCGCTCCGGTGGATACCCTATGGTAAGGGGGCGCTACAAACTTCTCCACCAAAGGTTCAACTTTCCATCTCTACTGGGAAGGACAAAGCACCTCAGACAAAGTTTATAGCAACTCTTGCACCTACACTTGCTGCAGAAGATTCCTCTGCTCAATCAAATAATACAGAAGTTTGCTCTGAAGCCTCTATCCCAACATCTGAAGTCTCTGTAACAATCTTTGAGTTATCATCTGAACCGATATCTGAACAATCTTCTGATTCCTCATCACAGTTAGCTGGTCTGTCAAAATTAGCACAAGTTTTGATGACTATGTTTCAACCTACTAAAGTTGAACTAGAAATAAGTGAATCAGAATTCACAGGTACTGAACCTTTCAAACTTACACCAGCACCACAACCGACTTCAAGACCTTGGTTTACCTTTAACGATCTTCTCTCAAAGAAATGGAGAGATTGATTGCATGAATTTGGTGCCTAGATAGATCTACAAATGACTCGACCAAATAATCCTCTACAGGATATTTTGTCTGAGTTAACATCTCATTTCACTAGTACTTTGCAAGAATGGTGGCAAAGCATTAACAACTATTAAAGACTTCAGTATATCCAAGTCACTACAGCCGAAGCTCTTCTTGGAATAATTCATAAGGAATTCATTAGTGACTTAGCTTATTGATAAGCAGACCTGTCAGGAATATTTTGCCATAAAATGATGTTCACTTGACAAGCATGATTTACAAAAGCATTATCAATGCATGAAAAAAACGTACGATCTTTTGAATGGATGGAATGATGTTAATCTTCAATATACTTTTATGTCATCCCTTCCAGATCAACTGCAACCAGAGTTACAATGGATCATTGCTTCTTTACAAAAAGATGTGACTAATATATCTCTTGGAGAAATTTACCAACTTACTTTAGCTTCTCTTGATAAGCTGTGTGATCAACCTGCCTTATTCAAAAATATCGTTAAGGGTGGTCCACTTCTCAAACAGGCTTGTAAGAAACCTTATCTTCAAATCAAGTTCAAAGAACAGAAGACTTGTGATTGTCACAATAAGAAGAAAACTCATCTTTGATAAGTCTATCATAGAAGAAAGTTTCGCAAATAAATGAAAGGCTACAAACCCTTTAGAAAAGCATAGGTGAGAAAGGATGGCAAGAAAAGAAGATTTGTTCGCTTCTTCAAGAAATCCTCGCATTATTAGAAGGCTTATCGCTATTTTCTCTTTGGACAACCAGGACACTTTACACGTACTTATCCTCATAAGACTGATAAGGATATCAAGTTATTGAAGCAAATGTAATCAATCTTACCTGTTCATTCTTCCAATAACTTTGAAGATCTGATTGAAGAACAATCGAATAAAGATGAGGACACAAAGTATGTTGTTTCTGTAACGACCTCTGAAGATGAATCCTCTGATGATTCACTATACATGCTACAATAGACCTGTATGAAGTTAGATCGTAATTTAGTTAAACAACCATATATCCAGATCCAACTCTTTAGACAAGAAAAATATGATAGACCCATTAAAGCCATTAAGTTTATGGATATTGGATCCAACCTTATGATCATGAAGTCCAAAATTTTACTTTCTGAAGCATGGACCTCACATGGTGAGTATTTTACAGTTGCAAATGACAATTCATTCAACATAGGGCTTATTACAAAGAAAAAGATAGGGATACGATTCTTTCCATAGTGTATAGTTTGGACTAAAGTACTTAGAAGCACTCTATCTGACCC
Source organism: Erythroxylum carthagenense (assembly GCA_026413575.1). Lineage (NCBI taxonomy): Eukaryota > Viridiplantae > Streptophyta > Magnoliopsida > Malpighiales > Erythroxylaceae > Erythroxylum > Erythroxylum carthagenense. The sequence continues at coordinate 41,959,683 of JANZLD010000008.1, read as the reverse complement.
AAATATTCTCATTGGTATGGATACATACAGTAAAGCCTCACTTTTACAAATCCTACCCACAAGCCTCAGGTATTGATCATTTTTCAGTCCTTACATTGACATAAAAATGTGTTTGACTTTTCCCAAGTTCCTATACTATATATATCATTGCGAGATAAAATGTTAGACTACTATCCAGAATCACATGCATAGTTTTCTCACTCATATCCTCTGTGAAAATACTGATTTTTTTGTAAGTCTACCTTTTAAAAAGAACGAGGATATCAATCCCACAAAAGCCATACATCCAAGGATGAACCTTGATGACCTCTAGCTTGCTTAAGATGAGTGTGCTATCCTTTTGAAGCAAGGATTGATTGAGCAAACAAAGTCATACTGGGCTTGCCAGGCGTTTTATATCAACAATTGTTTAGAGTAAAAGCGTGGGAAAAGGAGATTGGTAATTGATTACAAGCCTCTGAATGCATTCTTGCAAGATGACAAGTTTCCTCTTCCAAAGATTAGTACTCAGGTACTATTTCTAAGAGAAGTTGTTATCTTTTCCATGTTTGATCTTAAAGTAGGATTTTGGCAATTGGGTATCGACCTAATTGAGAGATACAAGACTATATTCTGCATTCCCAATGTATATTACTAATGAACTGTTATGTCATTTGGGCTTAAAGTTGACCTATTACTGTTTCAAAGAATAATGACTAAGATCTATGAGCCTATCCTCTACAGTGCAATCATTTACATTGATGACATTATCCTATTCTCAAAGACAATGAGGAACATCAGGCCTTACTTAAGCAATTTTTAGATCTTACAAAACAATATGGCATTATGCTTTCAACCTCCAAAAGCATCGTTGGCGGTAAAGAAATTGAATTTCTAGGTATGCATTTCAAAAATGGATTCGACCGGCCTAGTCCACATATTACACAAGAGTTCTTACACTTTCCTGAAGAACATCTCACTATGAAATAGATACAACAATTCTTCAGGATTATTAATTACATCCGTGAGTTCATACCACACGTAGCAGCTTATACTTCATGTTTATCCAAGTTATTGAAAAAGAATCCACCATCCTGGACATTAGAACAAACCAAAGTTGTCCAACATTTAAAGCATATGTGTTAAGATCCTCCACCTTTAAAGATTCTTGCCATATGACAACATATATTACAGACAGATGCTAGTGACAACTATTAGGGTGATGTGCTTTTAGAGACATTATTGGCAACCGACATTATTGTAGTCATGCTAGTGGCCAGTTTCGATCCTTAAAGCCACTATCACATCAATTACAAAGAAATTCTGGTTATTAAGCGAGGTATTGAAAAGTTTGCTTTCCGCCTCACATCTTATCATTTTGTTATTAAAATGGATAACACCTCATTCCCTAAAATTCTTGATCAACCTAAGAAAAAGATTCTCAACAGTCAATTGCTTCATTGACAAGAATTGATTTCTCGCTATAAATTCTCTATCCACCATATCAAAGGTCACCATAATACACTTGCTGATTTTCTCTCTAGACCAACCAAACCAATATAGCTTCTTTCATCTTCTCTACACCATTTTATTCCTCTTTTTTGTCTAATGGAGTTTTCCAAATTTTCAAAATATAAAAAAGACTTTCCTCCTTTGTTTTATATTCCTCCAACAAATGTTGCAGATCATTTTCCTCTTCTTCATCAGAGTCTCTTTTGTTATCTTCATCTCACACTTCTTAAATTTTACATTCTACCTACTCCTAGTCTTTTTGATACTCTTACCCGTTATAAACTCATGTATCATCTTTATGATACTCTTCATGAAACTACTTTATGGCATCTTTAGGATTTATTTGCTCTTTATGCTTGCTCCATATCTCTGTCACCTCTCCATGTTTATCGTCACTTGTCTGATTTGACTAATGCCCATTCTCTTTTATAGACTTTCTTGGAATGGTTTCAACCCTTATCCAAATGGTGCATCGACATGTCTCAAATCTTGACTCATCATTGTTTATGGGACACTGCCTTGGCTGATCATAAAACTTATGTTATTTATATCATCCATCGTCCTTACTGTATGAGTACTTCAGACCATTTATGTACTCTCAATCACATTTAGCATTGATAAACTACCATCGATTGGTCTACAGAAAGTACACATTTAATGGGAGAATTACATTCTTTTTTAGACCAACTTAATCAATTCCCAAGTCAATCTCCTTCAGACATCTGTACCTCCTTTGGTCCATATTTTGGTGATACTGCTCTTCTTGCACCAATTATTACTCCATCATTTGATCAATGGACATCGATGACTTTCTTTAATGTCATTAACATTCAAGCTGGTGAAGTTTCTTGTCCTACATATTGACATTCGACAGCTTCAAGCAAACCATCCAATCTAATCCACGAGCCCATTTCTATTTCTAGTCCTGGGCTTTTTACTTGTCAGTTCACAAATCTTAGTCTTCTTCTTGAGCAACTTGATAAAGATATAACCTTGACAGAAGAATCCAATTATAATGATGACCGCACTTTAGTTCTCTAAAGAATGACTCGTCTTTTTAGGTATTTGCTTTTGAGTCTTTTGATGAAAGAGAATCTTTGTGGCCCACAAACTACTATACAAGATTCTATCTTATCATCATACTGTTTGTTTTTTAGAAAGTTGTTTGCTTTCTCAAAGTAACTTTATTAAAGGTGTGATGATTGTACTTTGAAGTTACTTTCTTTTTTAATGTTGTAGTGAGCGTGTCTCTTAAAAGATTTACTTTCTTACCATGCTTTGCCTATAAAAGCAAGGCTTTTCTTTCGTTGTAAGCATACTCAATTTAAATGTTAAACATTTGGATAAGTTTAAATGAAGTTTAGTTTGTGTGTTTTCCATTATAGTTCTCCCTCTCCTGAAAGCTTACATCTTAAGTGATGTTACTATCTACCACAGTACAGAGACAAGTATGCTCTACACTTGCCTTTTCTAAGAATCTTGTATATCAAAAAGTTTAAGACAATTTGTGACTGCTTTTAAAACCATTCTGTTGTGAGATTAGACTTTAACGGGAGAAGAGTGTAGATATTGTTGCAACTATTATTTTAAAGGGGAAAAGGTGTTGTGAGAGAGTAAGGTTCCTGAGAGGAAAGCTGAGTGTTGTTCTCATAAAGAGAAGGGCTTTGAAGTCTCAGTCATCATACCTGGAACTTACCAATAGTCACAAGGTTTCCATGTTGTTCTATAATAATCTACCAGACATTGCAGTAGTTTACAATCTAACTTTAGTTAATCAATGGTTTTTTCAAAGGTGTTGTTTTAGCTAGTTGGTTATCGTACTTTCTCTTTGTGCCCTTCAGAATCCGAAGAATCCATTTTTCTGCGCAGGAATAGTATAAGCATGGGGGATGGTATGACCAATGGTAAAATGGATTCTTATTTTGCCTACTAGATGAAACTTGTTGGACCATATTCTCTTTTGGCAAAATGTGAGATAGTCCATATTTTTCAATATTTTTCAGTTGAACAAAAAAGGGGTCTTAATGAACAAGAGTACATGACGTCATTTTTCCCTTGTCTTCTTTTCTAAAATTATGTATGGGAAGACGGATTCTATGCCTCTTGAGATAAGTTGTGGGGCATTGGGCCGATATTAAAGTTACATAAATGAAATGTATACAACTACTAGTAGAAAATATTTCATAATGGGGATACCAAAAGATTTATCAATTAAATAACGAGCATTGTCACCAACCAAACCACCTATTCATTATCTTCCACGAAAGCAAAGGTTTGTTTATGGCAACATCCATAACATATCTTCAAACTCATGCATATTTGTACTATTTTATAATCCTACCCATTAATTAGGTCCAGGTTCTTCGCGCAAATTTTGTTAAAAAAATGCATTGATGGAAATAATTCTAATGTCATGTGACTAATATGCACAAGTATAACATAACTTATGCACAAGTATAATATAATACAGTATTATAACATAACATTAATATATTAATCATGCATGCTTTTACACATTTCCAATCATTTAAGATAAAATACTTTATTCATACTTACTGGGTAGATTTTTTTTTAAAATCTAAATGTATATTCGCTTAAATAAAATTTTCAGATACTCATGGAAGAGTATCCCTTGGGGTCCCTACAAAATTTCAAAGGAAGCTTTTAAACATGGCCACTGCATAATATATGATGTTACCAACCCAATTGGTCACACATGGAGTCACATTTACCTTTTTATTTTCAATTGCAAGGCCAGTACGTAGTGACGAGGATATACACGGTATATAAAAATTGTAATTAGATGGAAAGCAGGCAACACCTTGCTAATCTATTACTTTTGTCGGCAGCTTTTCTACTAAGTGGAAGAAAAGATGTAAAAGCAGATGACAGGCAAAAAGGTTGTTAAGAAGTAAAGAAGAAGAAATTGCCATAGCATGTATTATGAGCAATAGTTTCTTCTTTTGCTTCTCGTGGAGTCAACTATATTTGTGGTCAAGCTGAATTTTAATTATTGTACTTCTTTCCTTCTATACTGTTCATCCTACAAACTTAAAGACTTGTTGACTTGAGTTGTCCCATCAAGTGTAAACGTCGACATTAACAGCTTTACATTTCGGACGAATCTTTCTTTTTTCTTTAGCCCGCGAACACAGTGGCGGGAGACTCGTCGTGATTCTTGTTTGTAGTTATCTTCTAACGCTACTGCTCATTACTGCAACTTTCTCGCGTATTCCAGTAGTTTACACCGTAAAGGCTGCTACTTGTTTGGTGATAATGAAAGCGTACTTTAATTTTTCTTTGAGGTATAAGTGGGAATGGATACAGACACAGAATTAGGTTATGACACTCATCGACATGATAAGTTTGGGTCATATGGCATTATGACTTATGAGGTGACGAGTTTTCATTTATTTTAGTCTTCGTTAAAAAATGGGAGAGTTATTACTTGTTAGATAAAGATTTCAATCCACGGGAGACAACGAAACTTCATCAGATTATTTATGGAAGATCATATTGGCCCCACCCCGAAAGCGAGACAGCAATTGAATGATTCTGCTGTTGCTCCCAATATATCGCGAGTCGAAAGAAAAGTTTGAAACGTCACAAAGTCCGATTCGTAAAACTGATTTCATGGTTGTAATTCTATCAGATTATTGACAAGACCGAGGTCATTTCATGCAAATCTCTTTTATATTATGCCAAGAGCAAAGAGAGTGTCGGTTGAACTTGAGGTTCGCACATGAGTGGTAGATGTCAAGTACGAGTGACAGGTAAACTCGTACTTGTCATGCTATTTCATTACTGTTCATCCACCTTTTTTTCCATTAAATGTAAATCAAAGTTCACCTGACCCCAGTTTGCTTGGAATCAACTCATGCTTTGAAAGATTTCAGCCTAATAATGAGTATTGAGGGTTTTGAGACATTAAGGATACAGCCTGAGTACATGGGAGAAGCATGCTATTGTGAAGGGAGTAGTTTAATGATTGACATTGGTGATAACTATGGACGAGTGTCGACCCCTTAAATTGCCTAAATTAATGAAAGATGGCCTACAATCTTCCGGACGTCTTGCCAAACTTTAATGACTCCAGACAGGTCCAGTGGTGGAATTCAGGAAGGAGACTGCGAGAGAAATTTCCTCTTTCTTCTCGCTGCTTTAATTTAAAGATACAGAAATGAATACAACATTTTTAATATAATAATTTTTAAAATCTATTGTCCTTAAGGCTTAAAGAGATTGTTATCACCACAAGGATGACAGTTCTATTAGAAACTAGTTCTGTGAATATAAACAATACAAAATTAACTGACCAAACGTAAATATTTAAACATTACAAATCAATTGATAATTAACCGCATAAATGAGTCCAAACATATTGCTTTTATTATTAATCGATATAAACAAGATTATTTAAGTAGTTAAAAACATTTTAGTTAATATGAATAATAACCTATAATTTATCCCTAAGAAAAGTGATATGGTGTAATTTTTTAGTACTTAAATTCTTTGAACCTTAGTCTAAGTTAAGATATCGAGTAAAGAGGGAATTAAATATAATTTTTCTGTCTTGTCATTGACAAGTTTTCTCTGTCTTGTCGTTGACAAGTAGTGTTTCTTTTTCGATCTTTCTTTACGCTGGCCTTTCTTCTGTGGTTCAATGGAGTCTGAGGAGATAAACAAGCTTAATGAAAAATGCCACCAAATGACCATTGAAGAACCGGATGAAGAAGGGGTGGTCATTGAGGTAGGGGATCTCGAGGGAGCAATAGATGTTCGCTGGAGTTTGGTGGGTAGTTTTTTAACGAAGAAACCTATTCATGCCCAATCGATGAAGGATACATTGGCATCACTATGGCGTCCTGTGATGGGGGTGTATATTAAGGATATTGATATGAACAAATTTATTTTTCAGTTTTTCCATGAAAGGGATATGCAAAGGGTTCTTGAGGATGGTCCATGGACGTTTGACAACCAACTCCTACTGCTCAAACAACTATGTTCGACTGATCAACCGGAAAATATGATTTTGTATACGACGGAATTTTGGGTGCAGGTTCACAAACTCCCGATTGGGTTTATGTCTGAAAAGATTGCCCAGACAATCAGGAATTTCATAGGAGAATTTGTGAAGTCTAATCCAAATAATTTTACTGGCATTTGGCGTAACTACATGCGCATTAGAATGGCGGTGGATGTTAACAAGGTTATTAAGCATGAGATGAAGATAAAGCGGCAAGGAGGGGAATGGGTTATGTTAAGCTTCAAGTGTAAGAGATTACCTATGGTATGCTTCGTTTGTGGTCTGTTAGGCCATACGGAAAAGTTTTGCCAGGTTGTTTATAATTTAGCTGACAGAAATGTTCCACGGAAATTTGATGAATCTATTCGGGCAAGTATGAGGCGGTCACAAGTTTCGACGGGAAGTCAGTGGCTCCGTGATCTGCCACCGCGAGCTAGAGCTCCAGGAAGTATGGGAGAGACGATGACGGAGGCTATGGCTGTCGATCAACCTGATTTTGGAAGGAGCGCAAATCCAGGAAATCACACGGTTAGGGGAGATCATGATCTTGGTTTAAATGCCGAGATTGCAGTGGGATACGGGAAAGGAAAGGAGATCGTGGAATCTTCTGGCGATAGGGAGAAGATTATGGCTTTTAAAGGGGATGAGGATGGAGTGATTTTATTGGATTTAAAACGAAGACGTATGGTGGAGCATCGGGGATTGGTGGAGGATGGGCTTGAGCAGGGCCATCTGTCTTCTGCTATTGTGGACTCAAAAAATGGACCGTCGGCGGGACCTGTGGATCAGGCCCGCCAGTCCTCATGAGTTGCATAAGTTGGAATTGCCGTGGGATGGGTAACCCACGAGCAATTCGTATTCTTCGGGACATGGTTTCCGTTAAAAAACCCAAAGTGCTTTTCCTTATAGAGACCATATGTAGTAGGGAAAAGCTGGACCGTATAAAACTTTTGTTGGGCTTTGAGGGCTTGTTTAGTGTTGAGCCCAATGGTCAAAGTGGGGGCTTAGCATTGTTCTGGAAGAGGAAGAATGACGTGCGTCTACTGGGTTTCTCTCGACGACACATAGACGTTGAAATCAGTACAAAAGGAAGAGATGGTTGGCGTCTTACTGGTTTTTATGGAAAACCAAACCGTAACCGAAGAGAGGTGGGATGGAATTTGCTCCATAGTCTCGCATCTAAGTCGAATTTGCCCTGGGTTATTATTGGGGATTTCAACGACATCTTACACCAATCGGAAAAACGAGGTGGAAACCCTCAGCCTGATCGTCTAATTCGGGGTTTTCAAGCTGCAGTTGCGGACTGCCAATTAATTGACTTAGGGATGCAGGGATATGGTTTTACGTGGTTTCGGGGCAATGATTCAGAGAATCAAATTGAGGAACGACTTGATCGGGTGTTGGCTTGCGATCGATGGATTTAAATGTTTCCTTATTATAAGGTGAGTAATTTGGAGATCACTTCGTCTGATCATTCTCCGATATTTCTGGAACCTATTGCAGTGTCAGTTCGGGTGGGTGTAAAAAGCTTCAAATTTGAAAATGCATGGTTAAGGGATTCCAGGTTTCTGTCAGTTGTCGAAGATGTTTGGAAACAAAATGAGGGGTTTTCTTTGCGAGTTAAGCTGAAAGCTTGTAGTGAAGCTCTAACAACTTGGGGAAAGGAGATAACAGGCCATTTTAGGGAGAAACTCAAAAATCTAAAGGCTGATATGAAGAGAGCTCGACGAGGAGATGATGGTTTGTCTGAGGTTGATTTTCGTGGATTTCAAGATCAATATCATGAAACTCTTCGACAGCAGGAGATATTTTGGAGACAAAGGGCAAAACTGTTATGGCTTCAAGATGGGGA
>JANZLD010000008.1:41915383-41926749 GCA_026413575.1 Erythroxylum carthagenense | reverse complement strand
GAATTTGTATATTGTATATGAGTATGAGTATGAATTGAGATACTGATTTGTGATTGAGTTTGGATGCCGGACCGGAGGTTCGAGGAGTTGTGTGGTTTGATTGACTGGTTTATAGAAGTGTGTTTACCATTTGCAGATTTTGGATTGAATGAAATGCAACCGTTATGCCGCCGAAATTTTTATGACAAAATAAAGAAAAGAATAAGCTATATGATTTGTTAAAAAGATGAGATTGAGAAATTGCATGTTAAGAAGCTTTATATGTTTTGAGATTTGTATAAGCTTGCAATTCCAAAAGTGGAAATTATTTATGGTGATTTGAATGAGATCGTCTATAGATGAAAGAAATGAAAAAGAAAAAAGAAAACGAGAAAAAAAGAAAAAAAATTTACACCAAAATTTAGACCGTTTTCAGATTTGAGGTAGTCTAAGGTTTTCAACGCGATAGTCTGTTGAGATGTATGTTATCGGATGTCAGATCCGTTTTCACTTTGTCTCCGTTTTGTGATTCAATTAAATTCCTGTGTTCATTCGCTTTCGATTTTGTTTCCGCAGTTCGTTATGCGATTTACTCGCTTTTGATTCGTTTCGAATTCGCATCTGCTTTCCGATTTCAATTTGCTTCCGATATGTTTATGTTTTCGCTTGTGATTTTGGTTTGTTTTTGCTTCTCTTTGATTTCCGATCCGTTTGTTTCTTTCATATTATGAATTTCTGATAAAATTCTGCTTCGGATTCCTTCGATTTTTTGATTCCGTTTTCCGCTTTTCCGGTTAGGATCCGGTCTCCGGATCGGGTCCCAACAGATAGCATTAAGTTCTGCCTAGTCCACAAGCCTATAACATTGACTCAATCTTTTTAATGACATCTTATGAAAGTTCAAGTTTGGTATCAACAATTAGGGAAAAAAAAAAAGAAGAAGATGGAGCTTGACTATATTCCAAGGTATTGAATTTATTTATATTGGATTTTGGAAATTAATAATGAAGTTGAGATATCTTGTATAATATATACAAGTAATAAAGAGTTTAGTTTATTAAAAGATAGCTTATAAATTGTATGATATCCTTTTCTAGAAGTTAAAGAATTAACCATTATTTTATATAATTTACAATAGTCCTCCAAGGAAAAGACAAATTGAATGTCAAAACTTCAAACACTTCTTTAGGCAATGCTTTAAATTTAATATTTAAAATTGAGGAAAATTATTATCAATTCTTTATCTTTATTCTTTATTAAAGAAAATGGAGGAAATTTTAGTTAAGTTTCATTTACATAAAAAGAAGAAAAAATTATTAAAGTGTATTCATTTTAATTATATAAATTCTAATACATGAATTGAAAAGAATCATATTCATAATTACTCTTGCAATGCCTAAAAGTCATGTTTCTTTTGTATGATGTTTGTTTGTGATTACTTACAAATGCAAATGGTATGTTATGCTTAAAATTCAAAATCTCAATTGATGAATAGCCACATCAGTCGGTACGAAATGGTACTCAGAACGGTGAATGGTATCCATACTTAGTGGTTTACCTAAGAAGCTTACTAGTATACCAAGTCCTTTGATAGACTAGTATTCTAAAGGAACTCCATATGGGTTAATACAGTTCGGATATTTGTCTGTTTGATGTTTTCCAAAATTATTGCTAAGGACAAAAATATAGGAATAAAGGGTTATCTTGTATGTGCTAAGGCACACTTTCTAAGATTTCATTATAGCTGATATTTTCGAACTTGAATATAATCAGATTCCCCATCTGAGAGTAGGACTTCTTTTGAACCATAGTTTTTCCATTGTTTAAAGGCTCATCTTCAAAATTTTGTGAATGGAAGGTGCTTCCCAATAAATAAACCAACTAACGTTGTCTCCTAACTACGTGCATCATCTTTAAGAGTTTGAATATGTAGAACAACCATAGTTCTTCCATCAATTGGGGGGTGAACTCTAATGTATCACCATGTTTTTCCCCAACTACTTAACACCGTTTAGAGGAGGAGGCTTAATGTTCTCTCCACCCATAACTGCACCCGGGTTTCTCATGTTGTTGTCCAAAAGGAGGAGCTTGGATTCTAGAGGTGGTGGTAGGGGAAATGGAGGGGGGTAAGGGTGGGAAACCATCCATAGCCTAGGTCTTAACAAAATTAGAGATAGGTTTGCAAAAATAGTTTGTCAAAGGATTATGTTTAAAAGGTAGTTCTAGGAATGACAATAATGCAATATAGCGAGGAGGAATTTTTAGGGAATGGACTAGGATGTCCCTCAACACAAAGGTTTCCGAGAAGGAGCAAAGAACCAAGGGGAACAAATCACCTGTATTAGTTTTGCTATTTTAAACTATATAAATGTGTGGATGAGATAAATTAAAACAGGGTTGGAACAGCAAAATTGAAATAGGTGATTTCATTTGAGAACTAGGGAAGGTGTAAGATACAAGGAAGGTATAAAAAGGTATATGTGGCAGGTAGGGAAACAAGTAATGTAGAGAGGTTAAAGGTTGGAGAGATTTAAGATAGTTTAGGAAAAAGGAAAAAGTAAAGGAATCTTGACTTCGTATCAGAGAGAGAACATATTTTCTCTATAAAGTTTATGACATTGGTGGGAGACATTGATGGTGGAAGACGCTGATGGCAATTTGGGCGAAGAGACATGTTTTATGGTTATAGAACATAAGAGAAGAGAATTGATGATTTAAGATTAATAAGTTTTTAAATTTAATAATGTAACGTTAATTTTAATTTTATTTTATGCCACATAAGTCTATTGACATGATGAGTCCCGTAAGTTTAATTAACTATGAGATTAATGGTAATTGAGAGTTAAAATATATTATTATTTTTAATAGTTTTAAATAGTATTACAAAATTAAGTAAATTTCAACTTTTTATAATTTAACTTTTTAATATCTCTAATTAAAATATTTAATATATTAAAAATACCTTTAAATTAGAAAAAAACCAATGATAATATATACTTTCTTCACATAACTTTGATTTTACTATTTAATGTAAACAATCTAAAAGTTTATTATTCGTCCTATGTCTTAAACTAACTTCTATAAAAGTAATCAGACTTAACAAAAGGTTTTAATAATATTTTTATCAATAGATATGATAGCTTTTTTTAATCATTTTCAAAGAGTAATTTGAATTTATAATCATTCTATACGATTTATATAATATCTTAATAACATGATTAATTTTGAAAGTTCAATTTATTTTTCAAAAATCTCCTTTTGAAATCTTATGGGTATTTCGTTTTTCTAATTTATTTTCAACATTTCTTCTTCTTATTATTATTTCTTAAAGTTTTTTTCTTAATATTAAATATTTATTTTTATTATGTTCCTAAAGTTTAATCCTTTAGCAATTAACTATAGAATTTTTATGAATTAAAAATAATTATCTTTTTTATTTAAAAATAAATTTAAAGAATAGTTTATCATATTTTATAATTAAAATAAATGTGAAAGGACTTTTATAAACTCCTTTTAAAAGATTGAGCATTTAATTAAAACAAAATAAAAGGTCAACGCTATTGAATATCTTGCTTACTCTACAAATTAATTGGAAATAAAAGAGTCACAGTCCCGCGACCTAATAATGTGAGATGGAAAAGAACCAGACGCTTTCTAGACCCCATCACCTAACGGAGTCTGACTTAACGGGACGGTGAATCGCCCGTTACATGACGCTCCTGGCGGCTGTTAAGCTGCCCTGTTGAAACTTAAAAGCACACTGGCAATGCATTGAGTTTTCTAGGAGTTTGGTGTCGTGTTAGGACCCGTTTGGTTCTATTTCTGTTTTTTTTGTTGTTATTTTTAGTTTCTATTTCCTGTTTTTGGTTTATGTTTTTTTGCTTAAAAAAATGAAAATCTGTTTGGTTGAGATTTGTAATATAAAAACTTAAAATAAAAATCTGTTTGGTTGAGATTTCTAATAAACTTATTATTATTATTATTATTGTTATTGTTATTATTATTATTATTAATATTAATTTTTAATAAGTTATTATTATTATTATTATTAAGTTATTCTTATTCTCATTAATTTTATTATTATTATATTTATTATTATTATTATTATTTATTGTTAATAATAATAATATTATTATTATTAATTATTGTTATAAATTTTCTATTTACTATTTTTAATACTATTAATATTATTATTTTTATTATTAATTTTATTATACCAAATTAATTATCTTATTTATTATTATTATTATTATTATTATTATTATTATTATTATTATTATTATTATTATTTCGAGATAGAAACTAGGGTTATGTTGGTTTTTTGTTTAAAAAAAACATGTTGTTAAAATTCAGAGAAACGAGGTTTTTTAGTTTCTGTAAAACTGTTATGGTTTTTTTATTTTTAGAAACAAAAAATCGCAATAGAATAGGTCAAACACGTTTTATTTACCTGTTTTTCTTTTTACAAAAACGACAACAAAAAATAAAGAAAAAAACAGAAACAAACAGCCCCTTAGGGTCCAACATATAACAGCAATGTTCAAGATTAATATTTAATAACATAGAATTAAAGTAGTTTTTTTCTCCTGTTCTTCTTTTTTTCACTCAAGAATTAATATAGTAAATACTAGTGAATTTATTATTATTATTATCCTCTTAAATTATATCTAAATATATGATAGATTTTTTTGGGTGTATCAAGTTCAGGTTTAAACCTAGAACCGTAAGTTAAAAACCTGAACCTGAACCATAAACTTGATTTTTCAGGTTCAGTTAACCTTATTTACAGGTTTGGTTCATGCAGTTCAGGTCCGGTTTACAGATTCGCGAGTTTTTTGAACACCCCTAATATCAAGTTAATAAAATTAGAGAGGAAAAGAAAATAATAAATGGTTGTGTGTAAAGAAAAGTGATTAGTTTTTAACATAGTAATTATTTTTGTAATGACTTGCAACTCTATAAAGTATTGATCCTTAAGTCCATCTTATATTACTGATCACAGATTTATCATATCGTTTATTGGGATTTGATGCATTCACTTCAAAGCTACATCTTTGAAAAAGGATGTCGATAAATTTCAAATATTACTTTTTAAAAGAAATTTTAGATTTTAAAAGTTGAACATGTTATGCGGCCCATTGATGAAAATTTGAAACATGATATTTGTATTTTAAAATTATTTTAGATGAAATTTTGAAGCATAATATTTGTATTTTAAAATTATTTTAAATCAAACCCTTGGCACGATAGATCGAAAAACTAAATCTTGTAAATGATCAAGCCACTCGATTCTATCCAATAAATATCCATCCAAGCATGGAGATGCCTTTCTAAACTTTGTGATCTTTTGTTCCGAATGTTACAATATTTTTCTATTAAATCTCATTTATATATTTATGTAAAGTCTACATGAATGTGTGGATGAGATTTAATAAAACATAATAAAAATACTATAACTGAAACACAGGATGAGAACCAACATATCAATACATCTACCAAATGGATCAGACATGTTTGGGTAAAATTTCTTGGCGATACAATTTGCATTGATTTTGATTCGTGGCAACTCCAAAAAGAAACGTTTGTATAAGCACCATTCGTCGGAAGCCAAGCCATGTAAGTGAGCGCTATTGAGAATTATTTTATTTTCTCTTAAATTTCTCCCCCACCCGGCGCACAATTTATGGAGTAGGTTTGGAAAGAAACTATTGGCTTAATCCCCTTAATTGTATACATCTTATCTTAATCCCCTTAATTGTATACATCTTATCTAATAAATAAATTATTGCATAAACACATGAAATTATATTTCGGATAATACAGAACATTTAACTGGAACAGACAATCCCTTTCCATTTAACAGGATATGCAACATAAATTGCTCCATTTTGCATCGAAATCCGGGGATGAGCAACTCGACAAAATAGCATGTGCTACATGTTTCAAAGATGACAAAACATGAAAAACCATAATAAATGGCAGCAGTTGAAGCATTGGATTCTCCTCGAGAGAAGAGAAGGGAACTAACTAGGACTGGGAGATAAAAGAAGTAACAATAATTTGGATGGCTAATGGCTTCCTGAATCCTGATCCGGGCCGCTTAAACAGGATCAGGATTCAGTTTTGAAATTAAATGTAGCTTTGAAACTGAAACTGCGTTCGGATACCAAATGCCGAATGCCGAATCCCTCATCCTTGCTTGTTATGTGCTCTGTTGTTACTTTTTAGTTGAAGTTATTTTAAGCAACTTCCCTTTCCACACACTCGCATTGGTCCAAGGATTCAGAATTTACGCCACACGCACACGTTCTCGTCTCCGGAAATTATCGCGTTAAATTCATCGGGTAAATACAATATACAAAAAGGCCAAGGTGCCTTCCACCAACTCTTTGCTTTTATTCTTCTATGTCCCAACTCTACGTCAGCTAAGCTTCCTTCACATTCTGCTTCTTTTTCCTTTTTTTTCCTCTGTCCATCATCAGCTATCATTTTCTCCACACGTCTTTGATTGCATCTCTCTCACACGTCGATTCACTGATGACCTGAATAACGATAGCTTCATCTATCCAGCTGCCAACATCCCATCCATGGCAAGCATAGGAGCATTGTTCAACAACTTCCTTGCTGTTCTCATCCTCTTTCTTCACCTTGGTTGCTTTATTTTCTCGGACAGAGGACACCAATCAACCAGGAAATGCAAAGCTAAGCCTAGTCCTCTCTCTCCAAAGTCTTCTCAATCTCGCATTAAAACTCCCAAACTCATTGCTTCGCCTTGGGCTTATCTCAAAAATGTTCTCTCCGGCAAAATATCTAAGGCGAACATTCAGACTCACCCGACAACACCTAATTTAACCTCTGCAAGATCGTCCCAGAAATCTTTGGTTTCTATGATCCCGCCAGAAACCGATTTATCTGATCCTCCAAGGATTAACCCATCTGATTCATGCCAAGAACCTGATATCTCCGTCGATGCTCAGTTTTTCCCTTTACGAAATGATATTTTCCCATGCACAGCCTGCGGTGAGATTTTCCAAAAACATCAGCTTCTCGAACAACACCAAGCGATCAAACATGGTGTGTCAGAGCTTTTAGATGGAGATGCAGGAAAAAACATAGTCCATATCATATTTAAGACGGGTTGGTCTTGTAAGGAGAAGAGTCCCAACATCCATAGGATCCTGAAGATCCATAACAGTCCTAAGATACTGTCGAGATTTGAGGAGTACAGAGAGTTGGTGAAAGCAAAAGCTGCCAGAAACGGTGCATTTGGGAGAAGAGACGAGAGGTGCATAGCTGACGGTAACGAGCTCTTGAGATTTTACTGTTCGACGTTTACGTGTGACTTGGGATTGAACGGAAATTCTAGCATCTGCAGCCAGCAATACTGCAGTGTCTGTGGGATAATCAAGTCAGGTTTCTCTCCAAAACTTGATGGAATTTCGACACTTTCCACTAGCTGGAGAGCACACCTATCAATCCCCGAGGAGATTGAAGAAGAATTCAAGTTTATGAACGTGAAGAGAGCTATAATGGTATGTCGGGTCGTGGCAGGTCGGGTCGGGTCTGAGTTGGAGGAGGATATCAACAAGGAGGACGGTGGGTTCGATTCTGTAGTGGGAAGAGGAGGCAGCGGGGTCCATTCCAGGCTGGACGACGAGGAACTTGTGGTATTCAATCCTAGGGCTGTACTTCCCTGTTTCGTGATTGTGTATACCGTGTGAGTGAGTGAGCGTGATTATTATTGTTTTAAGAAATTGCAAACTGTAGTGAGTAGCGGTGTTGGTGGCAGAGATGGTCTTCAGGTTATGGTTTTTATTTGTCCTCTGACCAGAAGTGGTCACCACTTGTGAGTGTGTTCAACTTCAAAGTCTCATGTTTGATATCTTATTAAGATTTTGGGTGTGTAGCCACCAAGACCAGTGTTAGGATAGTTGGTTATAACAGATGTAAGGATACGTGATGTAAATCACTTCTCATACTATAGAGATGGTTTGTGTAGTATTGGATCCTGTGTTTTTAGGAACTTAAATCAGTTTTCTAATCCTTTCTCTTGACCATATGAAAGTCTGCTTAGCTTAGCTTGGGTTATTTCCAATGTTTTCGTTCATGTGCAGCCCTCAGAACTCTTGGATCACATGTATTTACTACATCTATTTGAGTTGAGTTTCCATGAAAAATGTTCTTCTGGGTTTTAAGATAGTTGATTGACCACATTTTACCTCCTTGTTTACTCTTTTTTCACTTTTACTATTAGAGTTAACTTATCAACACGAGGCAGCTTCATACATTGAATTCATGAATAAATACCTAGACAAGATAAAAAATTAGGAAGTGCTTATTAAAGTGAACACAAGAACAAGCATATGGCCAAGTATGTTTGTTTTCTCAAGGGGGAGAAAGAAAGAGAGGTTTTCTTAGGCTAGCAGGGGCTTACAATTACATTTAGGCCCTGTTTGCTGAATGACTTATCAGCTAAAAATTAGCTGATTGACTATTTTAGCTTATTTGACTATGTTAAAAAGCTATTTATTGTGTTTGGTGATTCAGCTGAATGAGTTAGCTGATTAACCCAATTAGCTGATTTTCAAAAGCTATAGATAGCAGCGTTCAGCGTTTTGCGTTTTGCGTTTTCAAAAATGACAATAAACTCAAGAGGCAGTAAAAGTCTTAGAGGTTATAAACAGAAAAAGAAACGTTGGAAGCAAGAGACGAGCATAGTAAGGTAGGACCAAAACTTTCAACTTTATTTGTCAAATCAAACTACAATATATTAATGGTATAGGCATATTGTTTTATTAGGCTTTTGATTTTTTTAATTAATTCCAATTAAATGAAGTTAGGTAATTTTAAATTCCCAGTAAATTTAGAAAGCTGTTTTTGATTATTTGAAAATTATTTTTCAAGTTAATTTTATTAGGAATATTGTAGAAATTAATTTAATTTTTTAAATTTAATCATAATCTTATTTTTAAAATCATGTCCTTATATGTCATTTTATATATACAGCTAATATTAAACAACTAATTTTACCAAACATCAAATAACAAACATCTAATGTAATCAGCTGATCAAATCAACTAACAACTAATGTAATAAGCTGATTGTCAAACAGACTCTTATACTTCTAGATACACCAAGCAAGACATACAGTACTTTATATGCCAGACGTACGGCTTTCGACTATGAAATAACTAGCAGTGCATATTTTCGTTTAACCCCCAACTGCAGAACTACTGTAAACTCATGGTCACCTAATCACGCTTTTCATCTACTACTTTTCTCAGTCATCTGGGGTTTCATCATTTAAAGTGCATGAAAATGTCCCACCTCCCCTTCTCTTTAGCTCCACAAATTACGGGTTCTGTCATTTTACGCGGGAGGAAATAAAGCAAAAGGGTTTCTAACCAATAAACCAATTAAATGGGGTCACTATGATCACGGTAGCAGTTATTAATTGGTAAGCTATCAATTAGTCCCCCCTTTAAAATTGTTAATTAACAATTTCAGCGTTTAAGCCATGACTGGGTCAAGAATGCACTATGTTAAAGGTTTAACGATTTGGGCCAAGCCCAAACCTTTTGGGAGATAACTCGTCAGTTGATGGTATTTATTTATTCAATAAAATATTTTTATGTCTATTATATTTAATAATAAAATAAAATTATTAGAATATTTAATTTGCAATTCAAATTATGGTGTAACTATAATAGTGAGATTTAAAATACAATTAGTTATTATTACTAAAATATTTTGAGTCATGGTTCGATCAAGATGGAAAACAATAAGACTAATACAAGTTATATCTTTTTCTTCATTTTTTATAAACAAAGTAACTGATTTTATGAGTTAAAGTATACTTAAACAAATATATAGGTACTTGGATAATAGGTTCTATTAATTTACATAATAATATGGATCTTGAATGAAATGGTATTTTCGTATTTGAGGATATTATTATTATGATGGTTTCATAATTGATCTTTATACTTTGAGATTATTAAATTATCTAATATAAGATCTGCTATGTCGTATTTATATTTATAATCGATAATACTTAGATATAATATGAACTATGTGGAAGTAATTGAGTAAAAAAACAAATGACTTGTTATTTAAATAATCAAGAAGAATGTTATATTATTCTTGATTATTAGTGGTTTGACAATTCTCTAGACATTTGACAAGTTATTTTAACATATTAATTATAAATAAATTATTGATATGTAAGAAGGAACATACTTAATTTTAATATAATAAACAATAATTCAATACAAGTTCACATGAAACATTAGAAGATGAAATAAGTATATATTATAACTATGGATAGATAAGCTAAATAAAATAATTTTAAAATTTTTAATATTTAGGTACCATAATAAATTGCTAGACCTCAATCTTGGTCTATAACTATAAATTAACAATTAAAAAATTAAATATAAATTAAAAGTAATTTTAATTTATTTAATTCTAATTATGAATTGTGTTAGTACTCATTTAATAAGAATTGACAAGGGTGTGAATTTTGTGTGTTTGTTTTTTATCCTATTTGATACTAACTTATTAATTGCACATTATAATAAATGGTTATAGCACATTCACATAAGAGTTAAAAAAAATAAATACAATAATAATAAAATAGAGAAGAGAAATAAAGACAAAATCAATCTTAGTGGTTCAATTAAGTAACATTTGCCTTAGGTCCATTTTTGAATCTCCATTTTAGAATTTACTATCCTTTTCCTTGAATAGGTGAAGAAGAACTCTTTATATAATTTTTTTTTTTGGTCAGTATTGAAAAGGAACTCTTTATATAATATTTTTTTAATCATAAGTGAAGAGATATCATTACAATTGTCTTACTTTATTATTGGTGAAAAATAATCCTTCATAAATATTGTTCAAAGTCAAGAAAAATTAACCCTTATATTGTATTTCTCTAATAGTTTATGTAATTGGTATAGTGGCCCATTCTTGTAAAATTTCTTTTCTTGCTTACATGATAATGAGCTAACACACCATATATGCTATGTAACATACTTTCATTCAAATTCTCTTTAACCTGTAAGACTCTTACCAACTTTGTAGTTTGTCAAACGCTCTTCACACAATTCAATTGTAGTTTATTTATACACAAAAACTAATTTAAATAGTAGTTAAGTATACAATTAGTCGTTACATTGACGATTTTCTAGGCATGATTAACAAATCGTTCACATATCTAAAGCTAATCATTCACCCACTAAACAGGTATCGACTAATTGAACAAAAATCAACCTTTCAATAAAATTTAAAAACAATTGTAAACTAAGAGGGTGTTTGTTTCCATTTTTTTTTGGTTTTCTGTTTTTGTTTTTAAATTTAGTAAAAAAACTTGTTTGTTTGAGTTT
>JANZLD010000008.1:41904393-41915283 GCA_026413575.1 Erythroxylum carthagenense | reverse complement strand
AAAACGGAAACAAAAAACTGAAAACAGAAACTGAAAACCATAATAAAAAAACGGAAGTGGAACCAAACGGGCCCTAATTAATTATAATTTCATATTGGTAGAATGTGGATCTCCAAAACCCAATGTCATTGGTTCAAATCTTATACCACTAACTAATTTCTAAACAATTGTAATCCAATTACTATGTAACTTTTAAACACTTTATTTAGGGAGCATATTCAAACTCTTAGGCTAATTGAATCCATACAAAATCAAGTTAAAAACTTTGAGTCTCACACCTTTTCAAGGAAACAACACGTCCTTTTAATATGCTCTTGATTTAAAATTATTTTAAGATTTCTCATAATTTTATTTGAAGATTAAAAAGATTTTTCTTTAAATATCAAAATAAACCTTCTCTTAAATATAAAAAGATTAATGTATCATGTCCCATTTTTAAATGGTCGTCCAATTATAACCAATAATTTATTGAAATTACTAAGATAATATTATAGAACAGATTACAATATTTGATACACATGAATTGACTTTATTCTCCCTTATTCTTAATTCTCCACTTGAATTTTCTTGAACCTCTCTTAAATTTTATATATGCTCTAGTTTGCTCTTTTTTTACTTGTTGATTCAATTAGTTCATTAGCTCCTTTTTTTTTCTCCTTATATTGAATTTGTTCTTTCACATATTGTTTAATTCCATTATAATAGAACTTTTAATGTCACTAAAAGTAAATTCATCATCAGAAATATGTTTAGCATAAAAACTATAGGTGGTCACACATATAGAGTAGGTAAATAGAAAACTCAATTTAAACTAAGTGGAACTTAATTATAAAATTTAAGAAATATTAGGAACCAAATATAAGATATTTTAATTTATTAAGGTTAAATTACAATTATATAATTAAATTTAGACTTTAATTATGATTTAAAATTTAACTTTATTAAAACACTAAAACATTTTTGTTTCTCTATCTAAAAAGATAAACACCAAGTAAGTTAAACATTCTCTAAAAACATAGAGTTTTCTTTTGCTTTGTAGATACATTAGAGATTACATAATTAAATAATTTTATAACTAAGTTTTCATCAACAAAGAATTTTTATTACCGATCCTGTAAATCAAGTTTATCTTTACTTTTTTATTTTTATAATTATTATTTCAAAATTTTCTATAAAAATTGTAAAATTTATTATGTTCCATCCCTGATATAATGAAAGTTGATTTCTCAACAATGGTATTTTAAAGGAAAAAGTTGAATATTCATATTTGGTTACAACAGTTTAATTAGTTAAAATATTAATTAATCTTTAGCAACAGTATCGTTTTCTTTGCATACAAAAATTTTGTCGAATTGTCCTTGAATAAAACAATACCAAGTGTCTGTCGAAGAATTAGAAGTCGTTGAGAAAAGAAAAGAAGACAAAAGGGAAACAAAGAACTGTCTACAAATAAAAATGATCTTGAAGATCATCCTTAAATCCATACCCAACGATACAGTTATAAACAGAAAACAGATGACAATTGTCCATAAAACTTACGAGCTTGACAGTACTCAAACTGTTTTCAGTAACCACTCTTTATAACATTCCCTAGATACCACCCATCAGAAGTCAACAAGTAGAACTAGGATGGTTGTTAACTTCAAGCCCCAAGAACGCTTTATTGAATCCAAATTGTTCTAAAAGAGAAACGAAACGAAAGAACATGACAATAAAGCTAACAAAAGTTGTTAGCCACTACTGTTGCTATCTCAAGGCAAATGAGAAGAAGATATCATCTCTATCAAATCCATCTCTTTGTTTCCAGTTGAAGACTGTTGATTATCCCTTGTGAAACTCATCATGTTTGTGCTACAGTATCCATTGTCCAAGGGAGATGCAAATGAACTTGATCCGTTCAAGAGGTATGACATGTAGAGATCAGAATACAGGTGGTGGCTTGTGGGTATCAGTTCATCAGTGCACAACTTTGTGTCCAAATTGAAAGGAATCAAGCCTCGATCACTTGAATTTGAATTTGCATTACCTAGTAGCTGCTGGTCAGCGCTCTTTTGGCATAAACCAAGGGAGACAATACCGGAGGTCTCCATTAGCTCTGGATTGTTGACAGATTTATCAAAAGGTGACTCATTTAACATGTTGGAGAAGAAATTTTGCATGAAGAGAAGTTCATCGTCACAAGTTTCAGTGAGTAATGTGGGAGAGTCATCGGTGCCCGCAGATTCCAATAAATCGGGGAGAAAGTAATTGAGTTGCGTAGATGGATCTTCTGATACTGAAGAGTTGGACGGAGTGTAGGTGGCTGTAGTGGTGCTGTGAGTTGGGGTAGCTGAAGTTACTAGGTTTTGGCTTCTAATGTAGTTCTCAAGTATCGATGACTGTGGCTTTCCACTCTGTTTCTCGGGTTGCTTGTGTTTTCTCCTTGAATTCTGCCTTCTTTTCGTAGCATTCCAATGGTTCTTTATAGCATTTTCAGTCCTTCCAGGAATGAGTTTAGCGATCTCCGCCCATCGGTTCCCAACTTTTGCATGAGCTTCAACGAGTGTTCTCTCCTCTTCTTCGCTCCACCCTTCTTTCTGAGACAAATTTATGTAACAAAAAGATCAAGAAGGGCTTCTTATTTTCACATTACAAGGATTTCGAAAGACAATTCCAACAATTAATTTTGCAACGGCTCCAAGAAGGCCTTGAATGACATTAAAACTTACATATGGTACCACGTTAAAGCATGGAGACTAACTACTATTATGTTTGCTTGTATCAAAATGACCGATCATTTATACCCACATTCAAATTAGGTGGATATTACTGATTCTTTTATTTTAGAAAGTTCAAAATTAAAATAAAAAAGAAGGCATTTTTATTTGCATAACATCCCATTTCATATCCACTGTTTTATTTTCATGAAATCTAAACCCTATATCTAGTATTTAATGATAACGGTGAGGTAAAATGACCTAGTAAGCTACATGAGAAGTGGTCAATTCCGAAAAGAAAGTGAGCAAGGAGATGCAGAAAAGAAAAAGAAAACTAAGGTTTGCATGTTGCACAGTAACTTGAACTCAAATGACGTGTAGTTTCTTCTCTTAGCATTAACTCAGATTTTTATTTCTTAAAATAAAAAAATAATAATGCTGGAGCTCAAAATTAAAGAACTTGTTTTGAGCCCTTCAACTATAAAATAGTCAATCTTCTTGTCGGAAGAATTGCTATTTACGTGGTAAACTAGTGTATAATGGATGGATTCAAAGGAAAAATAAGAGAAAGGAACCCTAGTTTTTGTTTAACCTTAATAAAGAATGAGGCAGGCAAGCAGATGATTAATATTTCAACTAGATTCTTGACAATCTTAATTCTATCTTTGGCATTGATTTGGTAATGAAACAATGAACATCGCATCTTTGCAGTAAGACATATTCGATAGATGAATCTCGTGAAACGAGTTTGAGTAAAGAAAACAAGAA
The DNA here is from genome assembly GCA_026413575.1 of Erythroxylum carthagenense. Classification (NCBI taxonomy): domain Eukaryota; kingdom Viridiplantae; phylum Streptophyta; class Magnoliopsida; order Malpighiales; family Erythroxylaceae; genus Erythroxylum; species Erythroxylum carthagenense. The sequence goes on along the minus strand of JANZLD010000008.1, from coordinate 41,911,819 downwards.
CCAAGGGTAATGTCACAAAAATGGAGTGTGATCGCAGAAATACTTTTAAGAAATTGAAGGAAAAATAGAACCTTGATATCAGGCCGTAAGTGATTGTGCCATCTCTCTCGACATTGCTTTCCAGCCCTACCAGCCAACTTTTCAGCTATTTGTGCCCATTTCCTTACCCCAAATTGCTTAACCAACTTCACTAGTTTACTTCATGAACAAGACACAACATCAGAAATACGTTCTCTGTGGAATTTAATCGATGGTATGTAGTGCTATCCACAAAGAAAATGATATAACAGTCTGAAATAAAATGCAATGAACTTTCTTCTTTTTACCTGTCTTCTTCCTCTGACCATTGCCCTTTGATCAAAGCTGCGCAAGAACCTTTCTTGGCTTTCTTTCCAATTCCTTTAGAACCCTTCTCTTCAAGATTATGGTCTTCGTTCAAGCCCAAGTTAGGATGTCCCTCGAACGTGCAGTTGAGGATGTCACCGTCAATCAATATATCATCAACCAAAGTTGTCTCTTGCGTAAAACTTGAACACGAAACCCCTCCTATTGCACTAATGTTTGAAAGAAGACCAAACAACTGGTGATTTGGTGACACATATGTGGCTTTGTTTCTGTCATAATTCTGAGCAGGATGCTGTATGCTTTGCTTTTGACCCCACAAAAACCTATCTATCGCTGTTAATGGTGGAGTTGGTCGACATGTGACAAGGTGGTTTTGCAGCATACTTCCACACCCGAATCTCCGACTTCCTCCTCCTCCTCCTCCTCCTCCTCCTACTCCTAATTCCTCCATAGGAAGGAAAACCAGAGAAGGAAGAGAAATGGGTAATTTAGGTGATGGAATGAGCTTGATAGATGGGTGGTTTTATGGTGCTTTTATTAACTTTCTCAATTCTCTTCTTGTAAGAAAACCCCCCTCAAAAAAAAAAAAAAAAACCATGATAGAAGCTGGACACAAAGCTAAAACAAAGCCTTGTAGTATGCCACATGGCTCATCAACCGTTGATCAGAAGGTTTATCAAGCGGCTGAGGGCTGGAGATACGTGCAACTCCTGAGCTTCCTCTTGGACAAAAGTACAAAAGAGAGGTGGAGAGTTTAGTGGGTTGGATATTAAACGTACAATTGAATTAATCAATCATTTCCTATTTAAGTCTCACAGATAGTGAGGAAGCCTAAGGGAGTGTTTTGGTGGTGGGCTTATGTTGAAAGGGATAGTTCGGCCCATAAATTGAAAATGATTGCAGAACTATGAGCGTACAATTAATTATACATAATTGCATGGGAATAAATACAAATTAAGACGTTGATAGAATTACGCCCCAGATTTAAGTTGAATAATGATGCAAATTGCCATAAGTTCAAATGTGCATTCGTTTAGGTAAGGGAGTCTTAAATAACCTCCAGATTAACTCATATTACACACATTTTGAACCTATGCTTTATGGATAATCCATAATTTACTTAACTCCGTCCTAGATTAAATCAGTGGTGTTTATAATCATAATCTAAACAGGTCCTTCAACTATCATACTGTTCAGACAAGGAATCAACAATCACACATGTTTCAAATAACACAATATGTTGACGAGGTCATAAGGACATCTCCGATTAACTTATTATTGTCCATAAATAATTATATTTATGTTACTTGATATTGAGCAAAAGTTAATCAATTGCAAGCTCACACCAGATATTGTACCCGTTGATTGATAATTAATAAAGGCCTTCCTTGTATTCTATGTCATTGTCACATCTTGTTTTGTCCTAAAAATGCCCATGTACTAATATCTATTACTACTAATATCTAGAATGTGTTTAACAAAATTTAATCGGGAGCCTTGTTTTCAGACACAGATATGATTTTAACAAGACATAGACTTATGATTGTGTAAAAATTGGGGCAAGATCCAAATTGGGGCAAAATTGATCTTGCGCGTACCGAAATAATTGCAAAAATATTTCGTATAATTTTGCAAAAGTTAAGATTACTGTAGATTTACAACATGATTAATATATAAGACATAATGAAGTATGAATTTTACTTCGTATTTTATTGTAAAATTTATACATTTTCTTATTGTATTTATCTCAATTAATGTAGTCATACAAGTATCCGATCTCTTTTGAAGCTTAAACCAATTTATAATAGGTCTTGTACCTTTTAGTATTTTAATTGAATTAACAATCTAATTTTAATTAAACTTCAATTAGAATTTTAATTAATTCTAATTAAATGCTAAATGGACCTAAATAAGATCTAATATCTCATATTAGTCTTTATTTAGAAACTTTATAATTAAGTCCAATTTGTTTATAACTCCTTTTCTCTCTTCAACTCATTTTTGTATGTGACTTATTAGATTTCCAAATATGTTGATAATTGATATAAATTATAACCCTAAATTATATTTATGATTAGATAAATTAAACTCCTTTAATTTATCTTTAGTTCTTTAATTAATTAATTTATATTCATTGGTCAAAATTGACATCTAGTAGTCCATTATGACAACACAAATATTTTGAAATGTCAAATTGATTTTGAATAACTTTTTCGTGCATAGGTTTTTTATATAATTGAATTCTTTCATTATAAAATGTTATACTAGATATAGAGTAAAGAATTAATATCTACTCTAATTAAATCCAATCTTATTAGTTCTCCACTATTATTATTTAATAACATTTAAAAACTATTTTCAAAATTTCATTCCATGTTGGTCAAGAATTTCTCAAATCAATACTAATCAAGAACAATGAAATATTCTCCCTAATTACTTTAGGTGATGAATCATATATTAATCATTTAAATGTTTACATATAGTTCATGCTATATCTAACAACTACCGAATAAGCTATCTTTGAATAAAATAGGTCATAAATAGTATCAAAATATAACAATTCCTATATGAGATATTCGGTGATCTCAAGTTAAAGGATCACTTGTATAATCATTCCAATGAGAATTTTCACAAATGTGTAAGTAATGTTCTAAATAGAGTTCTTATACATAGTTAGTTTAGTGAATTTGTTTTCTAAGCTAAGCTTTTTACATTCTCTTAATGTCCAATAGTAATAAATCGATGATTATGAATAATTTAAGGATAATATATAAATACAATATGAATCTCATAATTATAATCTTATTATAATTTCATTTATAATATATATTTATCCCATGGACTTTATCATATAAATATAAATATGTATAAGGCAAAGAATATCTTTAAATAATTATGTAAATAAGCTACAACCAACTGATTGGATATAAGGCATAAACTAAAAATTTTTACTTGTACTGAGCCAATCATTTAAATATCTTATACCATATCTTTATATAACGATTATATTATTGCTGAAAAAGTGATTTAATGAGACAATTTTACAAGATTTTCTATAATGAGCATTTACTTAAATTTTACAACTTTAATAAAATTGCCTAAATATATACTTGGATCTTTAATGAGACCTTAGCTTCTTTATAATTAAGAAAAATGTTTCTTATTTATTTAGTTATCAATCTTGATCACATTATGACAAATAATTAAAATAATTTTAGAATTAATTTTGAATTAAAATTTTTTAAACATTCTATTTGGAATAAATTCATTCTTAATTTGGATTGGCTTGTTCTAATTTTAAAATTACTCAAATCGGAGTAAATTGATCCCTACTACCAAACAAACCAAATCTTATTTAGATTATCTTATTCCAATATCTAAACATCTTTTTTCCAACTTTAAGACACCGTAATCCCATGTCTAGACCTCTTTTTCTAGACATTTGTCCAAACAATCCAAAATTTATTCTAGCCCACATCTTCATGGTTAACTCTAGCGATGCACATGCAACCTCCACTCACACATCCTCGACGAACAACACCCTCGTGACACCGCCTCTCCCTTCTCGCATCAGTCACTACTGGCGACTTCCAAATGCACCCACAACATTCGACGACTTTGATGATAACAGCCACAATAACTAAAAACACAACCAGAATTGACTAAAAAATCACACAACCTCAAGCATGCCACGAATTCTTGTGTAGGGTTTTTTGGATTCTGGGTTTATTATTGTTTACAGATGTATCATGCTTTCATTTTAACTGTTAAACAATTTTGCACTCACATTAATAATTCAATCTAAATTGAATGAAAGTTTCAAAACTTTCAATTTGGACAGTTCAGATTAAAAATAATCATAATCTAAATCTAATTTTTAAAATTTATGAATTCAAATTCTAAAATTTAAGGTCAATAACAATCAAATACTTTTAATAAGTTAAAGAATTAAGATTAGCTTTAACAAAACTGTTGAAAAATTGGAGTGAGATTTGATTCTGCGTATAATAGAGTAACTATGAAATTATTTCGTATAATTTCTCGAAAGCTAAAATCACTTTAAATCCATAATATGATTAACACATAAAACATAATAAATCATAAATATTACTTGGTACCTTATTATAAAACTTAATCATTTTTTATTGTTTCCCTCAAATTATTTCTAAAGCTGATTCATCTTAACAACCATAGTTACACAAGTGTCCAACTTTTAACAGTATCTACAAAATAAGTTGAATGAACTCTCTTTACAAGTTGAAGCAAGAAAGCATTCATCTTTTATAACATTTCTAAAGTAATTTACCCAACTCTGGTTCTTTTGAAGAAGACCTTGATTTGGAAAAAGAGGCTTAGACAAATAGTACTAGCTCTCTTGAGATCTAAGTCTATTTATAATACATCTTATATCTTTTAGTAATTTAATTGAAATAAAATTCTAATTTCAATTAAACTTTAATTAAAATTACAATTAATTGTAGTTAAATACCAACTAAGCTCAAATACGATCTAATGTCTCATATTGGTTCTTATTTATTAAATATCTCATATTTAATTATAAAATCTGAGATATTTAATAAATAAGAATTTATAATTAAGTCCAACTTGATTAAAATACCTTTTCTCTCTTCAACCCGTTCTTTCTTTTGTGAATATAATTAATATCCACTCTAATTGAGTCCAATCGTATTAGTTCTCCACTATTTGTATTTGATTTTATTAATAAAATTACTAATTTCAAAGCATTATTTTATCTTAACCAAGGATTTTTCGAATTAATACTAATCAAGAACAACTTTCTCCCTAATTAATTTAGAGTGATGAATCATATATTGATCACTCAGTTATCTTTATATAGTTCATATTATATCCATTAATTGACGATCAAGCTACCCTTAACTAGTGTAGGTCATAAGTAATATCAAAATATAATAATCCCTATATAAGATACTTTGTTGATATCAAGTCACCTGATCACTTATTTGATCATCATAATGATAATTTCTATAGACATGCAAGTAATATTACAAATGGAATTCTCATATGGGTATTCTCTAATAAGCACGCATACGTTTGTTTATCTTTATACTTTAGTCTAGGAGATCAACAATTTCCTTTATAAGAAAGAAACATAAGGTGTGTTATTCTTTTTACGTCTTATTAATATCTATTCTTAATGGAACAATGACTAGGAACAATTTACAAATAATAAACAAATGCAATATAAATATCATAATTATGATCTCATTATAATTTCATTTGTAATGTATATTTATCCCATGTACTTTATCATATACATTTAAATATGTATAAGATAAAGATGCCTTTAAATATTTAGGTCACTAAAATATAATAAATCAATTTGATATAGGGCATAAACCAATTAATGAAAATTGATAAATGATGATACATAATTTTTGTGTGTTAGTGGTTGGCAAAAATATTGTAGAAGCAGTTTAAAAGATGCTTGTTTATAGCAATTGTTGGCCTTATTTCTGAAGAAGATAGACTTTATATGACTAAACCTTGGAGGATGTTGTTACAATCAATTGACAAAGATATAATGATATATCTAGTGAGGAAAACAAAATAGTAGGAATGCTTAAGGATGTAGATCCTCCTTTAAAGTAATATTATCTAGGAAGGTGGTGCAAATTGGACAAGATTAAAGGTCCTAAAACAAAAACACTTCTATAATGTCCAATATATTAAATTATTGGACATATTTCTCTAGGAAATGCATCAAAACTTTGATGAATTAGAAGTTTGCAAGGTAGACAAAATCATACTAAATATCATATAGTTAAAAGAGTGATGTTAAATTATGATGTCATGTTTGCATGAATGACGATTTAAACATTGGATGACATTGAATGTATGTACATACCCCCTGGGAGGATATGCAGATGCTACACATAACAGAACTAAAATAACCCAAAATATACTAAACATTCCTTATATGCATTTCTAAAAACTCAAGCAAACAAACACTACAATCCATTAGGAGTTATTTTATAAACAAAACATAATATACATCATATATAATGAACTTATCAAAATATATGCCATATATATTAAATCCATCCTGTAGTAAGGTTATTACAAATCATTTATAGGATATTACAAACCTTATCCACAAATATACAAAATGTCTCATTACATTAAATATAACTAAAAAACAAACTCAAATATACATCTTATCAAAACAAAACACATCCTCTTTTGGTCATTGAGATTGTCCCAGCCTTAAGTCTTCTTATTAGAACCTACACAGAGGTAAAACCACCGTGCTAAGCATAAAGCTTAGTGAGGAATAACTAAACAGGATATATAATGGTGACTGTTTCTAGCAGTTGTCTAGCATTCATATGTTCAAAATCAAATCATATCATAAGCAGTCTTTCATTATTCATATTTAAGAGCAATCCAAACATTACATATCTCAGAACAGAATGTCATTGCTTCATAACATAATGCATAAGTCTCAAAACAGAACATAATTATGCCAGAATAGATCAGAACTTGTATCGAATCAGAATTAATCTTGCATTAGATCATAATTTATCTTATTTCAGATCAAAACTTGTTTATAACATAATCGAACATATATCATAATACAAACCAGGTTAGCCAGCTAATCCTTTTTACAGAAGTTAGTAACAGGACTAGAACAGAAGATACCATGATTGGTATCATAGAATAGGAGAGATTTATGTTTTAGTATCAGAAGACACTGTTGTGTCAAATATTCGGAGACACTGAAGTGTTAATATTAGGAGACACTAAAGTGTTAGTATCAAGAGACACCTTAGTGTCATAAGAGCAGTTGCAGATCCTTCTAGACATGCCTATTTACCCACGACTATTGTTGGGCATCGTTTCCGGAACCCAACCTGTTGGGACCCGATCCGAGAACCGGATCCCAACCGAAATAAAGGAGAGCGGAGGCGAAAACGCAACGAATGCATAAGGCCGAACAAAGCGGAAGCGGAAGCAAATCAAAAACAAATCGAATACGGACTAAAACCAAAGCAAACAAACTGATCGATTTGAACTGAAACAAATCCCGACATCCGTAGGA
>JANZLD010000008.1:41892362-41904293 GCA_026413575.1 Erythroxylum carthagenense | reverse complement strand
TCATATTGATTTCTCTTAACGTACTTGACATTTTGCACTCAATCTAAGCACATTATTTCACTTTGCTCCATACTTTTGGTATTGATCCACTAACTCCTTTATCTCTTTATTAGGTATACATATTCCTCCTTTTTGATCATAAAGCCCCATCTTCCAATTTAAAACTCGAAATTCAGATCCATTTTCAATTTCTTAATAAGATTCTCAATTTCCTAAAATCCACTCATGTAATTGGATACTTTTCATGGAGACAAAAATACATACATTCTCAATAACATACTCTACCTCTTATGCTTGAGTCTCCATTAGGGATATGACTCCAATATGCACTTCTAATTCATTACATATTCATTTCTAATTGGTTCTTTTATTGGTCATTCTTAATATGAACTACCGGGTCTGCTTAACCTAATTTAAAACAATTCTTCTTCGAAAGAAGATTTTTTGCTACAATCATCTATACTATACTTCCATCTCATTTCTCTGATTCATCTCGTAATCTTTAACCATGGGGATTATTGATTATCTCCTATCGACATCCAAATATAGGTCTCACATGTACTTAATCATATTATGTACCAATCTAAGCACATTTTCAAATATGTACTCATAATAACTAGTCGACATAACCTTTAGAACCTCTACATATATCACTATCCTTTGTTTCACTTTCCATACTTACATTCTTAATCAATTTAGGAGTATAAACATATAGCCATCTTGAAATTCAATCTCAAATTCACTAATACAATCTTATACTTGATCATAAATTCCTCCATTTTGCTTGTACACCTTAAATCTTGTCATTTTCACCCTGTCTCTATTTCTCCTTCAGTCATGTCATGGAAATATTTTCACATCCGTATCAATTCAAGTACGTATCTATAAGAAAATTTCCATCACCATATTCCCTAACATAATCACAAATACTAAATCTATGTCCACATATCGGACTACGCCATATTTCTTATTTCTAAAATCCATAAACTTTCCTTTTCTCACATTCTGACATATCATTTTCCTTCTCACTAGTCTACTTGACACCTATTTCAAAAAATGCCCATGTAAGATCCTAATACTAGGCTCTAATACCACAATTGTTGGGCACTGTTTTCGGAACCCAACCTCTTGCGAATATTATAAGACTTGAGCGTATCTTTACTTCATCATACTCTTTAATACATTACATACAACTAATTTTCATCATTCACTTTTCAATACCCTCCAAACAAAGGGGTTTTACAAAGCTATAATGGCTTTTCAAGCCACATTACATCATAATCCAAAATCTCAAACTGCAAAAGTTACATGAACTGCAAATTCTTGAAATGTGACTAATCCTTGTATTTTACAAAGATAACTTAAATTCCAAGATATGTAGAATTTGAAGTAACGTCCTTATACTCTTGATCACTCGATCTCTTCCTCATCACTTGAATAGAGGAAGGAGAGTGGGGGTAAGCTTAAAGCTCGTGGGTAACAAGTTTATAATGAAGAATAAGCAAATCGTTGAAATGTTCATTTATCATATAAAAATCATAATGAATTTATAAAACTCTTCGTTCTCAAATTTTCAAACAAATTCACAATCTTAACTCAAACTCATAGTTTAAATATCATCACATATCACTCAATTATGCACCGTTCATGACAATGCAAAGATGCAATGCATAAAAAAATAGCTCGAGAGTTCCGTGAAACAAAATAGATAAACCGAAGTTTATATCGTGAACAAAACGAGTCTGATTTCTCAAGATCTCGTGGCTTCAAGCGGGCAGCCGGGAGAAGGCTATTTGTCGACATGCATGTGACTAACGAAACGTTCCTCTCTTACCGAAACACAAGCAAATTTATGCTCAAATCATTTCATCATACTTTCATGCTTCTTCTTCTTTTCCAAATATACAAAATAGCATGACATTTTGCAAGGCATAACATGAAATGTTTCAATGCATTTCCATCTTTATTTTGAAATTCATCAACAAAATTCATCTATCGAAACATGTAGCAATTTTGCAAATCTTTCAAAAGCAATAAAAGCAACCTTTATGAAGTAATTGAAATCATTTTATTGTCTTGTTTTGGGCGAAAACATTAATGGTTCATTACTCAATTATAAACATGAAACCCACCTTAGAAATCCTTGCTCAAATACTTGCTCAAAATGCCTCTTCTCTTTGCAAACAACCTGAGGTATTTAAGGCTCTTTCTTGTTGTATCTTTAATGTGTGCTCCGTGAGCTGATGTAACTGAATTAGGTCTCTTCGATCCCTTTGGTTCTTCACCAAAAGAAGAGATCCTTGGCTCAATTAGAAGCTCTTCTCTTCCTCTACCTTTTTCTCTTCTTGAACAACCTCAAAATCTCTCTTATAGGTTAAGAAAATTGAAACCCTAGCTTGTTTTCTCTTCTTTCTCTCATCCTCTTCTTCTCTTTGTATTTCTCTCTCTTTTTCATGACATTCTCTCTTTCTTTTTTTTTCCTCATTTCTTTCTTCTCATCTCTTTTTCCTCCATTCTCATTTTTCTTCTTCATTTATAAGCAAGATAACACTTCTTCTTCCAATTATGCCCTTAATGATTAGGAATTGTCCCATTTGCCCTTCCATTTATGCCTGATGTCTTTTATACTTAAGTGTCTTGCCAAAAGCACCTTTGGATATTCTCACATAACACTTTATTCTAGAATAATCTTCTCTATTGTCTTACGTTTCCAATGACACCAAAATCATTCAATTTGGTTCAGTGATTCGAAAGATACACTTCAAACATTTTTGGACTGCTCTTGTCCAAATCAGTATACTATGCACAACTTCTATCAGAAATTTAAACATCTTATAAACTGAATTAGATTTCAACTTCTTCATAGAATTTGTAGCTCAATGTCTCTAGTTTATCTTGAAACCAGAATCATCTCATTCGAAGCATTACCAATCCAGAAATCATCAAAACACTGAAACATGTTCAGTAACATATCTAATTCCTACTCTTCCAATCAATATCCTTTACTTGATTTAATACATCTTTTTCACATCAATACCAAAATCTATAACCTTTCATGGAGATGTAAAAAGAAAAGTGTTAGGAGTCTAAGGGTCTAAGAATCACTTCATTTGGAGGTCGGATAGCAAAATTATGGCCGAACGAAGCAAACAGGATTTGGTCGTCACTCATATTGAACTTGTGTCGAGATAAATGGCATAACTCTCGCTAGTGATGTTGGATTAAGATTATCATAGGATGATTTCGAAGATAGCTTTGAAATCTACAACTTTGAAGAAGACCTTGAGGTCAGATTTATTTATTTGAAGGGTCAAAATGGATCAGACAATGTAAGATGAACAGTAACCCAGAAGGAGTTTATGAATAGTAACACAAAAGATGTTTTACAATTGTCATAACTTTCTCTACAGATATCGGATTTAGGTTTTCTTTAGATGGTTGGAAAAAGGACTTAAAGAGCTACAACTTTCATGAAGGCCTCAAAGACAAATTCCATCTTATAAAGGATAAAAAATGGAACAGAAGATGTAAGATGAACAGTAACCTAGAAGAAACGAAAGACAGAAGAAACAAAAAGCAGAAGATAGCAAAACACAGGAGAAACAAAAAGCAAAAGAAACAAAACACAGAAGAAGACATGTCAGTAAAACACAGAAAAAGACACATTAGCAAAACACAGAAGAAGTGAAAGACAGAAGAAGTAAAAGACAGAAGAAGCAAAAGACAGACGATACAAAACACAAAAGAAGATGACGTCATTACAAAGGAAACACAGAAGGAGATGACACCATCACAGAAGAAGGGAAAGGCCAAAGGAGCAAAACACAAAAGAAGCAAAAGCAGAAGAAGTGAAACTTAGAAGAAGCAAAAAGACAGACAAAGCAAAACTCAGAAGAAGCAAAACTCAGAAGAAGCAAAACTAAGAAGAAGCAAAAGGAAAAGGCAGAAGAAGCAAAACTAAGAAGAAGCAAAACTAAGAAGAAGCAAAAAGGCAGACGAAGCAAAAATAAGAAGAAGCAAAAAGCAGATGAAGCAAAACTAAAAAGAAGCAAAATTCAGAAGAAGCAAAACTAAGAAGAAGCAAAAAGACAGAAGAAGACATGTCAGCAAAACATAGAAGAAGACGCATTAGCAAAGCATAGAAGAAGACTCGTCAGCAAAACACAGAAGAAGATGCATCTTAAAACATAGAAGAAGCAAAACACAGATGATATAAAACATAGAAGAAGATGACGTCATTATAAAGGAAACACAGAAGGAGATGACGTCATCACAGGAGAAGCAAAAAGGCAGAAGAAGCAAAACACAGTCGAGGCAAAACATAGAAGAAGATGACATCATCACAAAGGAAACACATAAGGAGATGATGTCATCACAGAAGAAGCAAGAAGGCAAAAGATACAACTCCTCTCTTGCACATCTTCCCTTATAAGGACCTTGACTTTTAGCTTAGACGTCCAAAATTTTCTTGCTAAATACTGTTGGAAAGATAAAAGAAAGACTTACAACTTTCTAGAAGACATTCTCTCTCTAATCTAGCCTAGATCGATCCTGAATTTTCCCAAAATTTAGAATACATACTTTACATTCATCCACTTTGTTTCACAATCTTTCCTTAACATAAATCATACTAAGATCACCTTTTCTACTTCATTTACTCCTCATTCTTAACTTCATTTCAAATCAATATCATCTATAAAGAAAATTTATAATCCATGATTAATCATGAACACCAATAACAGAATATACACATATATACATATTCTTCATCAACTTAGTACGATTCTCACTTCAAAATCTTTTATCCACTAGAAACACCAAAGCAGAACTGGGACATATCCACATTTCTCATTCACTACTTTACCCTTGCCTATCATTTCTTGGTTCAAGAATTTTCATTAATTTGTTCTTTACTCATGACTAATTACCAAAATTTCTCGTTCAAATAGTTCTAACTTCTATGAAATGTTCAGGGTCCAATAACAATGACTTAACAGTTTTAAAACAATCCATTTCAGATTTCAAATCATAAGCAAATAAGTTAGTGTATAACATATATCTGTATTTCCTTTTTCTCAAATTGAACACATTCACACCCTTTTGATCAAACTCAATATGCCTTATAAATATAAACATTTCCATCAATATATTAATGAAACATTAAGTCATTACATATTACGTAACATCATAGAAATTCCCAAATCACAAACATCTATATCCATTTCACATATAAAACCCTTGGAACACATTTGTATTCTTAAGAACACAATCGTCTTGAACATACCATACATTTTAACATTAGACACATTATTAATTAATCACACATTCTTTAATTTATTACCTTAATTAATAGTCCATAACTAGATTAACTTCTACTCAATTATTCTAACATCATCTAAGTTCATTTTCGACCTTAATTAAGTTCAATTAAACCATTACTAAGTGCCCTAACCTTATATATGCCAAGTTTTTCACTTCCTAACCCTTTTCCATGACCCTGGGAATATGCCCTATAATTACCACAATCGTGGGATGAGTATTGAAGGTTCACTCACCCACAACCCTCAAACTGCTTCCAAAACTTAACTCCTTTATACACCTTTAACACCCCTTCACCATAGTTCATCAATTTCACTTTAATTCCACCTTATTCATGCCTCAATTCCACATCAAATTCATGTCCAAAACCAATTCAAAAATAATTCATTAAGTAACTTACAGATCAGTATCCTCCACACATCAAAACCAAACCAGAAGTTATCATACAAGGATCATTGTTCCAGCATTCATTTATCATCATCTTAACACATATTCTATTTAATTCAAGTATCGAACATTTCATATTATAACATGAAATCAAGTTTAGCATTCCCTTACATAATTAACTTGAAGAACCTTCTTCAAAGAACCAAGTAATTCAGCCCTTCAAGCAACCAACACACTTCCAAAATCAAGGTATATGTAGGATGATCTTAACACTAAGATGATAACAACATAGAAGGTAGTATAAAGTAGCTTTCTTGATGCAATCTCATGTAAGGATTCTTAAGTGTTGATGACCCAAATTCAAGAAAAAACTCCAGGAGGTGTGAGTGAGATAGTTTCAGTGGAGAGAGTGCAAGATGGTGAAGAGTGAGCAAAAAAGAAATTACTCTAACAGAAACTTGTCTCATCAAATGCTAGATGTCATCAAATTATAACAATATATGTCATTATGCATGTTCTTAATTTGTCCCATATAGAAGCTGCGAAATGTCACCAATATATTAAGCTATTTGTCCCTCACTTATTACTGCTACTTGTCAATTTATTAACTATTCCATTTATCAACGCCTTAGCTATGCCAAATGTCATTCAATGTATAGGCATAGTCGTCCAATTTTCATGTAGCAAATTATCTTGCTACTTGACATTTTCCTAGTCCAAATGTACATTTCAATACTTTAATTTCCTAATGGTGTTAATTAGTTCCAATTCACTAAGTATGATCCATTAAACTAAAATTCAAGTCGTATGCCATTCTCAATCATATCACAATTTTTAACACCTATCATACATGTACTTTCATGAACATGTAATATTCCAACTAGGGTATAATTTGGGGCCTTACAATGCTCTCCCCCTTAAAAATTTTGTCCTCAAAATTCATACCTGATCAAAATAGTTGAGGCTACTGAGCCCTTATGGTCACTTCTGGTTTTGATGTTGCTTCCTCAAGTCTATGGCGTTGTCAGAGTACTTTCACCAAAGGTATTTGCTTATTCCTGAATTGTCGGACTTCTCTGGCTAAGATAGATACATGCCTTTCTTCATAAGTCAAATTTGGTTGTATATGAATTTTTTGCATAGGAATCTTATGTGTATCATCTAACTGATATCTTCTCAACATCAAAATATGAAACACACCATGTAACTTGGCCAACTCTCCAAGAAGGGCTAATTGATAAGCTACTGATCCAACTCTCTTAAGAATCTCATAAGGACTGATGTATCATGGACTAAGCTTACCTTTCTTCCTAAGCCAAAGTATGTGTTTCCATGGTGATACTTTCAAGATTACCTTATCTCCTACCTGATACTCAATATCTCTTATTTTTAGGTCATCATAGGATTTTACCTATCACTGGCATCCTTTAATCTTTGTTTGATAACTTGAATTTTTTCTTCAGTATCTTTCACAATATCAGGCTCGATCATCTTATTTTCACATAATTCAGTCCAACAAACCACAGTTCTACACTTCCTACCATATAAAGCTTCATATGGTGCCATGCCAATACTAGTATGATAACTTTTGTTGTAAGCAAACTCTATTAAAGTAAGATAATTATCCTAACTTCTCAAGAATTCTAACACACAACCCCAAAGCATATCTTCTATTATTTGAATAACCCATTCAAATTGTCCATCTATCTGGGGATGTAAAGTGGTACTGAACTTGAATTAAGTACCCAAAGCCTTTACAAACATTTTCAAAATCTCGAAGTAAATCAAAGATCATAATCATAAATAATAGATATTGGTACCCCATGCAATCTTACTATCTCATTCATATATATCTACAAGCCTATCCAAGGAATATTTAGGATGAATAGGCAGAAACTGAGTAGACTTAGTGAACTTATCTACAATCACCCATACAACGTCATGCTTCCTTTGATTGATAGGGAGTCCAGTGACAAAATCCATGGTAACGTTATCCCATTTCCATTGAGAAATTGAAATAGGATGTAATAAAACAGATGGAACTTGGTGCTTAGGTTTAACTTGTTGACATGTCAAACATTTGGACATATAGTCTATAATATCTTGTTTCATACCCGACCACCAGAAATGCTGCTTCAGATCTCGATGCATCTTATTTCTACCAAGATGAATTGTAAAGATAGTATTATGGGCCTCAAACAATAACTTTCTCTTCAATTCATCATTTGCTCGCACACACAATTGATCTTTATAATACAAATTACGATCTCCTTTCATAGAAAATCAGACTATTTGCCTTCTCGAGTAGCTAAGATAAGTTGTTGCAACTTATCATCAACTCTTTAAGTATCACATATTTCTTGCTTCAAGGTAGGCCTAGCTGTCAACTGAGCTATTAAAGCTTCATTAGACATAAGTCCCCATTTACCCTACTACACTGACAAAGCCAAAATGGTCTTCCAACTTAAGGTATCAGCCATGGCATTAGCCTTATCCAGATAGTAATCCACAATACAGTCATAGTCTTTAAACAACTCCAACCAACGTTGTTGTTTCCATTTGGGTAAGCAGATACTTCAATCCTTTATGATTAGGGAAGATCCTATACTTTTCACCATATAAGTAGTGTTGCCAAATTTTCAAAGCAAACACTACTGTTGCAAGCTCAAGATCATATGTAGGGTAGTTCTATTCATTAAGTTTTAATTGCCTATAAGCACATGCAACTACTTTTCCATCCTGCATCAGAACATAACCCAAACCATTTCCAGGTGCATCACTATACATAGCTTATTCCTTACCAAAAATGGGTTGAGCCAACACAGGAGCTTTGATAAGCATTCTTTTTAATTGATCAAAACTAGTTTGAAACTAGCATACCATTCAATCTTTACTCCTTTCTGTAGTAATTTAGTTAAAGGGGATGCTATCATCAAGAACGCCTTCACAAACTAGTAATAATAACCAGCCAAACCCAAAAAACTTCTCACTTCTGTCACATTTCGTGGCGGCTTCCAGTTAACAATTATTTTAATCTTACTAGGATCAACTATAATCCCTTAAGAAGAGACAACAAGTCCTAGAAAAGATACTTTTTGAAGCTAGAAATCACATTTACTCAGCTTGACATACAACGGTTTTCCCGTAAGGTTTGTAACACAATTTGGAGATGCTGAATATGATCATGCTCATTTTTTGAATATACCATGATACCATCTATGAACACCACAACAAACTAGTCTAAATAGGGCCTAAATACTTTACTAATCAAATCCATGAATGCAGCTGCAGCATTAGTTAGCTCAGATGGCATCACCAATAATTCATAATACCCATAATAGTCTTGAATGCAGTTTTTAGAACCTCCACATCCTTTACTCGCAATTGATAGTACCCTAATCACAGACCTATCTTTGAAAATACTCCTACACCTGTCAATTGATCAAATAGATATTCTATTCCTGGTAACGGATACTTGTTCTATTATGACTCTATTTAATTGCCTTTAATCGATACACATCTGAAGAGTACCATCCTTCTTCTTAATAAACAGAACCGGTGCTCCCTAAGGTAAGACATTGAGTAGAATAAATCCCTTATCCAGAAGCTCTTGCAACTACACTTTCAACTCCTTCAATCCAGTGGCAGCCATTTAGTACGGTGCTCTAGATATAGGAGCAGTGCTAGGCATAACATCGATAGATAACTATATTTTTTTTTTTATGAGTGACTCCGAGTAATTCTTTAAGAAACTCATATGGGAATTCACTCGCCATTGGAATATCTTGCAATTTACCACCCTTCTTCTTAGAATCAAACACAAAAGCCAGATAAGTTTCACATCTTTTCCTAAGAAACCTTTGTGCTTGCATAGTAGATACCACGTTAGTCAGAGAACCAGTGCAGATGCCATACAATGTTATTTCGGGTTTACCAAGCCTCCTAAACACAACTATCTTAGCACTACAATAAACCACTACCTGATGCTTAGATAATCAATCCATACCCAAAATCAAATCAAATTCACATAAGATATGTTATATATTCACATCCTTAGCTTATAACAGGGTAGTTTCTATACACCTAATTAACCAACACACTACTACCCCAAGGACTAGTCATATGCATATCATAGTCTAACTGATTTATAGGCATCTCTTTATCAGACATTTCTCTAAGACAGATATACGAATGAGTGGATCCAGGATCAATCAAAGCATACATTTTAGATTTAAAGAGAGAAATAGTACCCGCAATAACCTCAGGTGCATCCTGATCCTCATGAGCTTTCAATTGGCTATTAGATGCTCAGTGCTGACATATAAAAAATAAGCACCCGTAGCCCTCTAACAAGCACCCTGATGATGTATGGAGCAATGAGGGCACTCTGGAGCACTTGAATCTTGACCCATATAGGAACTCCTACCAGAAGCAATCAATGAGGAAAAGTTTTGTCGCCTTCCCCAAGCAACAGATCTCTGAGTAAATTCTGACATAGAGGAATACCTTTACGACTCTGCGTGACTAAGGATTAACCTCCTCTAGCAAAGCCCCTTTATTGAGCCCTTTCTCTCTTCACCATCTCTTGCTTCTCTAACTTAATAGCAGCTTGCACTAGTTGATGGTAACTCACTTGCTACAAGAGAGTGAATGCTATCGGTTGTTTTTTAATTGAGTCACTCGAACCATCCTCAAATTAATGACACTGGAACTCCTCAGAAAGTACAGGCTCAGGTGCATACTAACAAAGTTGATTAAACTCCCTATCGTACTCAATAACAGACCGATTTCTCCACTTCAAGTTCAGGAACTACTTTCACTTCTCCTTTCTATAAGCTTCTGTCACATACTTGGATTTAAACTCTTGGGAAAAGAAATCCCAAGTCAAAAGCTTCGGTAATTACAGATTCTTCAAAAAATACTTCCACCACTCTTAGGCTACTCCCTGAAGAATAGAAACAACACAGTGCACCATCTGATCTAGTGGGCAACTAATTTCATCTAATAACCTCTTCATTTTTTCTAACCAAAAATTCACCTTTTTAGCCTCCAGAGATGTTACAGTAAATTCCTCAGCTGCACACTTCCACAACTGATCAATTGGAGCCTTGGGTGTCGTCATACAGTGTAGCGAGGTCATCATGTCTTACGGTAGCTTAACCAAAGCATCCCCCTAAGCTAAATGTGGTGGTGGCGGCACTTTAGCTTCAACTCGATTAACCCTAGAGGGTCCCGATATAGATGGACAAGATCGCTATTGGACCCCAAATGTTTCATAGAAGTTATAACTACTTGAAGGAGAAATTTTGGCAAGTAGTCATGAGTAAAGAGCAAATGAATGAAAATTCTTGAACCAAGAAATGATAGGCAAGGGTAAAGTAATGAGAAATATGGATATGTCCAAGTTTTGCTTTAGTGTTTCTGGTGGATAAAAGATTTTGAAGTGAGAAGAATTAAGGTGAAAGTTAGAAGTAGAATGAAAGCCAAAAATGAAGTTGCATTTGTGTAGTAAGTTGATGAAAGAGATGCATTTATATGTGTATTGTTGGATACCATTTTCGGAACCCAACCTTGAAGCAAACCATAACTAACATCGCTTCATTTTCTTGCTCTGATACCACAAATGTTGGGACCCGATTTAGCAACCGGAGCCCAACCTCGGAATCATAAATTGAAAAAATGTACTAAACATGAGCGAACTTATACTTAAACAAAGGGGCGGAAACAAATCAAAAACGAAATCCATGAAATCAAATCTGATCAAAAGCAAAGGAAATCGAAAGCAAATCAAAGGCTTGGAATCAAAGAAAACCAAACGGTTCAATCAAAACTCAAGGGCAAATTTCGACATCCTAAAGCTTGTACTTTGAAGAAATGTCGCGTTAGAACCTATAAGACTATCTTGTTCTAACCATTCCAATTTGGTATAAATCTTTTTCTTTTTTATCACTTTCATTTTACTCAATCTCATACAAGCAAATCTTAATTACCCCTTAGGAAATTGATCCTCATGCAAACCTCAATTCATAAAATATTCTTAACATTCATTCTTATCTCATCAGACTTCATACACAAGTCATATTCATATATCAATTCATTATACGAACCATAATTCAATCAATCCCATTCATATATCATAACCCTACTTAAATTTATATCCCAATTCCATACACAAGTCCAGAAGTCACTTACATCATGAAATACATGCTTACAACATGTTAATGG
>JANZLD010000008.1:41830699-41842916 GCA_026413575.1 Erythroxylum carthagenense | reverse complement strand
ATGGTGCCTTACTTGATTTTATACTTAATAATTGGACATGATTTGTTTTGTGATTGGTGAGAAAATGATTGGCCAATCATGTGCTGGGCACACCTGATTATGATTAAGCACCCCCCATACCCTTGACGCTGGTACATGAAAGTCGAGTCGCCGTATCGACACTTTTCTAGGGGACTTGTGGGTGATTCCACACCTAGGGTCTGGACACCGACGAGGTCATCACCTAGGGTCATGACGCTCTTGTCGACTATCGTCCAGACTCACCACGGATGAAAGTCGAGCCAACACCGAGTATCGGTGGGTGTGCACGTTAGTTTAGCCAATTAATGGTGTCACACATGATTGTTTTGGCTTATCCTAATAATGGTTTTCCTATCAAGATTTGATTGATACATATGATGTTTTTATGCCTTTGTGTACTGGAAGTGGGACCTATGGTTCCAAACTAGTATACATTGAGTCATAGGCTGGGTCTATATGTTTTCTATGTGATATATATTCACTTAATAGGTTATCTATACTGTCTTGGAATGAATCACTTCTATTTGCGATATATGCTTCTCCTGCTTATGGAGTACCCAATGCACTCACCCCCTCCACTTTCCAACGATGCAAGTTAATTTAGTAAGCTCGAAGCTCTGTGAGGATTGTGCGACTTTTTGATATTTTCAGGGTATTTTCGCACGTGGGTAGTCGCCTATTTTGTACTTTTATTGTCTAGTGGCTCATGGACTGTGTTTATGTAAATACGTTTTTTTATTTTGTGAGTTAACTTTTGATTTCCTTGGGTTTTGTAAAACATTCTATGTATAAACCATTGATGCTGTTATTGTGATTGCCTTGAGTTGATATTGCTTGGGGTTGAGATTGTTTTGAGCGGACTAGAGAGTCCGGATGTTATGGCTGGATGTGAATATAGAAGTGTGGTTAAAACCATTTGCAGGTTTTGGAATTTTTTTAAAATATAGCCGTTGTGCTGCCCAAATTTTTCAAAAAAAAAGAAGAGATATGTAGTAAGCCTTGCATAGTCGGATTAAGGATACTGTGAGTATCCTTAGTCTGAGTATGCGGCGGTTGTCATGGGCCCGATGTGGTACCAGATCGTGACAGTTGGTCTGGCGATTCCTATTTGCTCCCAAAGTTGTTCGTTCGTCTAGAAGCCCAATTAGTTGATAGATATCTTCTGTTGGTGTCACCTTTTGCAGACCATATGCATAGTCTTCATGATGCCTAAATTTAGAGCAATTATGGTATAGAGTAGCCTTATTAATGATAGCCTCCTGAAGACTCCCATCCTTAATGCTAATCACGTCATATATGGCTTGACGCAAATTGTCCCCATCTTTCTCTCTTCACTCTAACGTTTAAAGAATTTGGCTAAAGTATTTGCCAGGGGAATTGGCATCCTCTCACTCATACTCCATAAATAGAAGACGTCTGTGTTTCTAATAAATCCAAAGTTATCACCCTACCCACTCAGCGTATGACTCATAATTCAATTAATGTATCTAAGTTTAGGGTGTTGAAGGTGACACTTTGGATTTGTTAGGGATGTACTCATTCCCTATACTGATGGTGTGCTAAACATCTCGAGGAGACATGCCATATGAAAAGTCTATCAGAAGGGTACCTAGTTTTGTGCTCCCATGAACTCTTGGTCTTAAAGACCTATCATCATGAGAAGTTTGGGTAACTTATTCGGATGATCTCTCCCAATATCTTGAACTAAATCGAGCTTGACCTATCCCAACCGTAACAACCTTTCTTTATGAAGAACGTGGAGAACACCTTGAGTGTAAGCTCCCATTATGAGGGCTCCATAATCTCGCAAAAATGAGACCAAGCTACAATATTGATGAAATATTGAACCTATTGGGAGAAGCCAATCTACTCTAGTGCCTCCTAATTAAAACATTTGCCATTCCCAAACCTCATCTTAAGCCTCTAGTATTGCTCCTTGTAGGCTCTGGCATTAAAGTGTAACAGGTTGTGTTGCTCTGACAAATGGACAACATTTTCTTACTCTTTTGGTTAGGGAGCTTTTCTCAGGTCTTTAGATGACCCTTCCCCTCTCTGCCTTTTCCTTGGTACTTTCTCCACTCTTTATTATCCCATCATTATACCTGAAACTAAATTAAGAAAAAGAAAATAACAAAAAATTTGAATAAAAACTTTTCCCCACACTTGATTTGTATGGTCACTATATTGTGGAATTGTGAAATTGCATACTTAAAAGTAAAATTAAACACGTAACAAAACCAAAAACAAATAATATAAAATAAATAAATAAATAAAATAATTATAAAATTAAACAAATATCCAAATCAATAATAAATTTAAAGTTAAAAGAATTGTAACTAATAAATAAAACTAATCTAACAATGAAATTACAAATGTAAACCTAAAAGTGAAAGTAAAGAAGTTAATATAACAATTGCCCAAATTGTCAAAATTATACATCTAATTCATGCAAAATTCAAAATTGAAATGAAACTAAACTAAAAAACAACATCAGTTGACTAAAAAAACACCAAATTAATCGTAATTGCACAAAGAACATCAAAATGCAACATTTAGTGGGCAAAATCACATGCCTAATTCAAATATAATCTGATTCTCATCATGAAATTAAAGCAGTAATTTATATGATAAAGGATAAATGTTAACTTTCAAACCAAAATCAAGCACAAATAAATGAAAATCACTCTAAAATGTAACAAACCCTATCTTTAGCATTATAGGGGTAAAAATCCAAAAAAAAAAGAAAAATGCCTAAAAAATCAAACATAAATCAAGTGAAATCAATGAAAGAATTTACTTGGCTGTCATAATTTGAGTAGTAAAACAATTAAAATGGGTTGGAGAATGAGAGTGTGATGGTGGCTGGCATAATGAACGGAGAAAATTAAGGGGAATAGGGTTTTTAAAACATTTCATTGACTTACATTGTTAGTTATACAGTCATGTAATTGATCGTATAAGTCACAGATGTGTGAATTTTGAAGGGACATAGGGGTGTGACTTTTTACAAACATATACGACCAAGTACACGGTCTTGTGACTGATCATGTAAGTCATACACGGGTGTATATCATGATTGTATAGGTCTCTGTGAATGTGTGAATATGTTGAAATCAAAATTATATATACATCGGCATATACACAAATATGTATATGACCATATATACCATAAAAATTTTTAGAACTCCAAAAAATGTTTACTAAATGTCACAAAATTCAACACACTTAACATAACTTGAAATATTTGCAGAGTCAAATAAAGTTACTCTTTATATAAAACACATTAAAAATCAACAAAATGATATACTAACACTAAAATGAAAAAAATGAAATCTGTCCTAATTATTGGGTTGCCTCCTAGGTATTACTTGTTTAACGTCTTTAGCTTGACATACTCTTCACATTTACCATCAACCTAGGTTTAGAATTAGTGCTTACTTCTTCTCTAAATAGTTATTTAGTAGCCTATGAATGAGCCATATGTTGCAAGATAATAATAAAGACATAAAGTATCAAATTAACAAATCCAATTGTCTACATTAATGCTCTTTTCAATTGCAAACTACTATTAAAAAAAGGAATAATAAAACTCCCTAAATCTTCATTTGACTCAAATAGTTTTTCTTATGGGAAGTGGAAACCATATGTCCTTAAGGTGAATACCAATAATTCATTAGTAGTTTCCTTACCTAACTCATCATCTTTTTCTCCCTCAGTCACCTTTGTCTACTCTTCCACTTCCTCTTCTTAGATAGAGGCTTCCCCCTCATCTTCAACCTTTATTTTTTCTATCATATGTTCTTTCTCTTTTAAAACAACAATTACCTCCTCCTTTTCTTTAACTATTTTCTCTATTATCACTTCTACTATCTCTTCTTAAATTGTGACTTCACTCATGAAGTAGAACTTTGTCTCCTCTTCACTCTAAGTCATTAATAAGCTCAAATAATTTGTTGTATCAACTCAACTTATTTGAGCGAATAAAATATCTCCTTGAATTTGGGATGGCTAGCTTCACTTTTTGAAAGGGCTTCCATAAATAGATAGAAAAGATGTTCTTTATGTTTCTATTGTTGTAAAGATTCAGTTTAAGCATATTCGTTCCATACATTAGTGTAAGAGTTACTCCACTATAAATTATAAGTATTCTCATATGGTGCATTTTAAGGCTAGTTTCACATGCAATGTGAATGCTCCCATATATAGCTATTGCCTAACATTCATGATTATAATGGTTATCCCCAAAAATGTCATTAAAAAAAGATTGACATCAATTGAGCTTCTAAATATATTTCATCAAACCTTTCACTCCTTGTTTATGATATTGCCATATTTGATCACATATTATAATTTCCATGAGAGTACTGTCCTCTACATCCTTTCATTATGGTTTGTACCTATAATGACGAATCTTAATCCTAACAATAAGCCACAAACATGAAGTTAAAATAGGGAAGTTCAAAGTATAAATAAATAGACACATGAGAATAATTAAATAAAAACAAAAATAAGAATAAAAATAGAAATAATGGTTAGATTAATAAAATCTAGGCTTTTCTAATAGTATAGTCCCCAATAATGGTGCCAAAAACTTGATTGATTGTTTAAGTGCTTATAAAAATTATAAGTTTCAACTACAAGTGCACGGTATAGTGGTAGCTAGCACTGACAAGTATAGATCGATCCCATAAAGACTGTAACTAGTATTAACTCTCTTTCTATTATCTACTATCGAATCAGGTTGTGAATTTAATTGAAAATTAAACTAAACAAACTAAATTAAAATTAACATAATAATGAACAAGGATAAAGAAAATACTACAATTAGACGATATCAAATAAGTAGTACTTAGGTAATGAATCCCCCTAAAATATCTCAAACATTAAGTCTTTATTATGCAATTAAATTAATGATTATTAGAATGTGAAAATCCTATGTTATAATAATATATTTCTCAAAACAATTAAAAACTAACTCTTGGTTGATTAAATAAAATCTCTTTTTAATTAAGACCTTAAGATTGCATTACTCAATTCGTGAATTTTACTATTAGGTTTAACCCTAATCTAGAAAATTTATATCGGCCTATCTATAAGTTTGCATGCAAATCCTTCCAACTATGGTAGATTTATTCACAAGAAAGGATTTATCAATCCCAATAATATGAAATCAAACATTGGACTAATATTCCAAATATATTAGTTTAAGAATATAAATGCATAATTGAATCACAATAAACCAATCAATAAAATTGCATTATATAAAAGACTATATCATATTATCATCCCAACTTAGTGTTTATCACACCTAGGCACTAACCAAATTAGTTTATATACATAAAAAATAAATTCAATATCAAATATTTAGAAGAATAAATAGAAATAAAAGAATCTATATTCTATATCCCCCTTTTATCTCTAATGAAGTCTTTTTGAAATTTTATTAAAAGATTGCTCTTTATCAGATCTCATGATATAATCTTCATGTTTTCCTTCATACTTCATTCAAAACTAGTTATTCTTTACTTTTTTGGCATCTAACCCAACTCCAAAATGCTTCTCCTACCAATTTTTATAATTTCCTTTTATGGTAAAAACTAGGGTTTTTGGAATATACACGGTCACTTACACAACTATGTAGCTGATTATGTATCTCAAAATGCCCTCTAAATCACAACTTTACACAGTCACAAAAGCTTACATAGGTAACATTATAGTCATTTATATCAACATACATGGGTGTGTATCTTCATATGGGTTTAAACAACATTTTCAAATCTTCACACATGTACATTGACTTAAACAATCCTTATACATGGCTATATATCTCCAAAGTTGCTTCAAATCCTTATTTTATGCCTGGATTTCACCTAAATTCTTCTCCTTTTAAGATATCTATAAAGACAATTATCACCTACAAACACGGTTGAAGCAAAATAAGTACCAAAAATGCTATAAACCCTCAAATAACTAGCAAAACACACTAAATATGAGTATATCAATCTAGTTAATTAATCATTTATCAAAATTCTAGCATATAATTTATCAACCAAGGGTTTAAAATCTCCATAAGTCAGCCCAAAAGATGAAATGGGGAAGCCAAGATAAGTGATTAGCAAATGATGTCTATTGAAACCAGTAACGGTCTTCATCATCTGCACTTGATCACTGACTTTATAAGAAATGTAGAAGAAGCTCCTACTGGGATTCACTTCTAGCCTAAACATCCTTGTACACATCTTAATTTCTTTCGTTAAAGCAATTAATGAAGTTTTATTAGCTATGGACAATATTATTAGATCAACAATAAAGAATAGGCTGGGTGTAATCAACAATAAAGAATAGGCTCGTTATACACCCATATTTAACGTATTTTGCTTGATGTTTTATAATTTTGTTATACATTCGGTATTTAATTTGCTTTAAGTGCATTTATAAATTAAAATTTCCTTCTTGGAACAAAAGAAGAATATTTGAGGTAACTAAGGACCAACACACCTATGTATAAAGATGGTGTAAGACTCTATAAAATTTTGAAGATTAAAGAAATTGAGTTATGGTCATATGTAGTTACACGACTGTGTATGCTAAGATACATAGTCATGTATGTTGCCCATGTAAGTCTCTGTGCTTATGTAGAATCATGAATTTAGGGATTTTTAAATACACACGGTCTCTAACACACTTGTGTAAGTGACCATATGTATCCCAAAAACCCTAAAATCTACTATAAAAGGATGTGAGTGAAGGCAATATGAAGAGTTGACTTTTGTAGTAGATTAGAGGAGAAAATTTTGATCAAGTTATGTGGAAATCACGAACAATATATTAAGAGATCTGGCAGATTATAACATCAAATGTCAAACTTGCAAGAAGATTCAATAGAAGAAAAAAGGAGATTTAGAATTATGATTCCTTTGTTTTCTATTAGTTTTTTTTTTGTTCTTTATGATTAGTAACCAAACACAATAAGTGTTTAGGTGTGATGAACCTCAGTTTGAGATAACAATATGTTTTAATCTTTTGTTTAAAGCAAATATTTTGATAAATTATTGTGATTAAATTATGTGTTTTACTCTTGTTCTAATATACCCAAAATATTAGTGCATGATTTGTTTTCATATGATTGAGATTGAGAAATCTTCTTATATGAATATATCCACTATAATTGAAAGGAATTGTATGCAAACCTAGAGATAGGTCGACATAAATCCTCTAGATTTATGTCAAACCTAATAATGGAATTCATAAATCAATAAAGCAATCCTAGGGTTTTACTAGAAAAAGTTATGTTGATTAATTAGTGGTTGTTAATAGTCTTGAGACAATTATTAACGTAAGATACAAATTTTTACGGTTTAATAATCACTAATATGCTTGCATGATAAAAAGGTTAATGATATCTAAATATTCTTAGGGGGATTCATCACCTAAACACTACAATTTTATATAAATTTTCTTTGTATTTTACTTGTCTTAAGTTCTTAATTATATAATATTAATTTAGATCATTTGTTTAGTTTTATTTTTAATTAAAATAAAAAATCTAATTCTTAGGATAAATAATAGGAAAGGGTAACTACTAGTATTTACAATCTTCGTTAGATCAACTCGTACTTGCCTATTCTAGCTATAGCTACGTTGTGCGCTTACGGATAATTTGATATTAACCTTAACCATAAGATTCAATCAAGTTTTTAACTTCATTTTAGGGGACAATAATATTAGGAAAGCCTAAATTTTATTAATCTAACCATTATTTTGTATTTGCTTTTCTTACTTTATTTTATTTTTTATGTTTCACTTTTTTTGGCTTATTCAATTAATTATCTTTTAAACTTCCTTACTTTGACTTTAAGTTTGTGACTTACTGTTAGGATTTACAATTCCTTTTCATAGCCACAACTTATAATTGAAAGATGAGGCGGACAGTACTTTTATGCGAACTATGATATGCCATTGCCTATGGTAACATCACCATATTGGAAAGAGATGTTTCTTGACATGTTTTCGGAAGCTCACTCGAATTCTATGTTATGTTGTGACATTTGTGGGAGTAATCACTACAATCATGAATGTCAAGCATTAAACTACATGTAGGAGAAACCATATAGTATGCGATACCAACTCAAAATTACACCAGGCAAAAATATCGATAATTCAGAGTAGAGCAACTCTTATGCTTATAAATGGAATGATTATGCTCTAGCTAAATATTTACAACACCAAGAAACTCAAGTTAAGGAGCCAAACTAGGAAGAGATGATGACCTAATTTGTTCAAGAATTAAACATGAGGCATCAAAGAATAGAGGCTCGTATACATGATATGGTGAATCGAGTTAATTAGTCGGTAAGAATATTATTTGATAGATTACAGGGGAGTCTCTCTGGTACTACTGAAATAGATCCTAAATAATGTGGAATGGAAATCACCCTTAGGAATGGAAATGAGTTTCTAGAAGAAGAAGAAGAAGAAGAAGAAGAAGAAGAAGGAGAGGAAGCCTCTATCTAAGAAGAGGAAGTAGAGAAGTGGAAGTAGAGAAGTTGTAAGAGATGATCGAAGAAAAAGACGAGGAAACCTTTGTCCAGGAAGAGGAAGAAGGATAGTGGACAAAGGTGAATGAGGAAGAATTGGAGGAGAAACCAAATAAGGAGAACTGGAGGAGAAACCAAACAAGGAAACTACTGATGAGTTATTGGTAGCCACCTTAAATATAGAAGGTTCCCATTTCCTTAAAAACGAACCGCTTATGCCATCTGAAGATTTAGGGAGTTTCATTATAACAATTTGTCATTAAAAAAAGATTAATATAGTTAATTGGATTTATTAATTTTATACATTATGCTCTTATTATTATCTAACAACAAGTGGCATACTTACAAGTTATGAATTCTCTATGTGGGGAAATAGGTTGAAACAAACCACTGACCATAGATCCTGGATGACGATAATATGAAGGGTATGCCAAGATAAAGACATTAAACAATCACTACATGGGAGGCAACTCATTTATTATTTTAGTTTTTATTTTAAATTCCATGTTATGTTACTTTTATGTTAACTATTAGAATATTTTATATAATTTTAATGTGTTTGAGGATTCATAATTGAGCATCCTAACAAGATTGTGCATAATTAAGGTATTAGGGTATGGGTATTAATGTGTTATAACAATCAGTACAAAAATTTTATATTTGATCATCCAATTTTAAGGATGCACATGTTTATAGAGAGTTACATGCTCTCTCTATATGTTGTTGTAGACTTACATGTTTATATACATATCTGTGTACCTAACCGTGTAAGTTTGTGAAAAACTAGAATTTAATAACTTACTCAGTTAGATACACGGTTGTGTAATTCCACGACTCGTCTTAAAATGCCCTAATCCCTCATTCTTCCTCATTTTCTCCCTTCTGACTCTCTACCCGCCATCTCCCTTTCATTCCTTAAACCCAATTCTCACATTTTTCTTGTGATTTTTGGACACTCAAGTAAGTAATCTTATCTATTTCACTTATCTATGTATGATTCGTTGGGTATTTTGCAGTATTTAGGTTATTTTTGCCCAAAAATGTTAGAATTAGGATTTAGGGATTTTGTGAGATTTCTTGTGATTTTATAATCAATTATGGTTTAATAGTTGAATTTAATCCATACCTATTTGATTTATTAGTTTAATTTGATCAATTGCAAATGAATTGCATGAAAATTCAACTTGTATTGTGGAATTGTGCAATTTTGCTTACTAGTTTTTAAATTGTGACATTTTTGTGAAATTAGGATTAATTAGTTATTTGTATAATTAGTTGAAGTCAGGTTTTTGTTTAATTACATACTAATTTTTGATTTTGCATGAGTTTAATGTTTAATTTCGTAAATTTTGCGTAATTGTGAAATTAAGGTTTTCAATTTCAAATTTAGGGTTGAATTTATAATTAAACAATTAGGTTTTGCTTAATTTGTTAATTACAATATTTTAATTTTAATTTTTTCATTAATTGGGCTATTAGTTAATTTTTAATTATTTTTATTCATTCATTTATTTATTTGTATTAATTTATTTTTGATTTTTATATGCAATTTTTGGTAGTTAATTTGTTTTCAAGTTTAATAATTTAGAGAGCATAAGTAATTTCATAATTTATCTATCATTTTCTTACACTTATTTAAAGTTCCAGGCATAATGGTAAGATCATGACGAGAAAGGAGATCCAAAGACAACGATAATGAGGGAAAGGTTCCTCCACCATAGCCCAGCCCCTAGAGTGACCGAGAATGTTGTTATTCAACGCCAGAGCCTAAGAAGAACAATATCAGAGGCTTAAGGATAAAAAAATTTGGGATTGGCAGACTTATAGACTGGGGGGCACTGGAGCAAGTTTGTTTAGCCCAGCAAGTTTAGGACCTTGTTAACGTTAGTGCGTGGTCTCAACTCTTCAAGATCGTAGAGCCATCCTAATGGGATCTAACATTTGAGGAGCTCTCTAAATGGGGATCATCCTAATAAGATCCAGTTCCGAATAATAGGAGATATGTTCCGGATGAGCAATTCAGAATTTTCCATCATGATAGGTCTTTACGAGCAAGAGTTTATGGAACATGAGAGTATATTACCTTAAGGATAGACTTTCCATATGGATTGTCTCCTTGGCACGTCTGGCTACGATTAGCATAGAGGAAGACTATGACCTCAATAAATCTAAGGTGTCTACACTGCAACATCCTGTGCTTAGATACATTCATGGTACTGAGCAGTTGAGGTGAAAGTTAGCGAGTCATATGCAATTTGGATGTGTTTTACTTGTGGAGTATAAGAGAGAGGATGTCAATCTACTTGAGGCATGCACTTTCCAGTTCATCAGAAGTTAGAGTGAAAGAAAGGTCAGCACAATTCATGCCTTACATGACCAGACTTACACTAATGGGGGTATTTGATCAATTACAACTGATACTGTAGGTGGGCAACTTAGCAAGACTCAACCTAAACGTCATGAAGCATATGTACAAGGTGAGCCAACAATAGGGACCATAATTGACATTTACAAACTTATTGGATACTCCATTGAGCTTGCAGCATCAAGAGGACATGAGGAGGAGCCATTGTAATCACATTCATTACCATTCCAAATGAGAGTTGTAGTATCAGAGGAGGATAGCCCGAACATGCCAAGAGCACAAAAATCTCACTTAGACCAGTTGACGATAGCTTAGCTAGAGAGACAGTAGACGGAGCTTGTAAAGAGGATAAGTAAGCTCAAGATGACTATTGGGAAAGCTACTGTTGTTAATGGTGAACCAATAAGACCTCGATTTTTATCATCCATCATATGGCAAGGGTACTTCATTAACAGCTCTTCCACCTTCTCAGAATCATCAACTCGAGGATTCTCCATCGTCGAGTAGGCCTTAGTCACAACACACTTAAGGGAGACGCTTGATTTTTCTATCCTTTTTTTCTTCATTAATTGTATATATTTCTTATTTTCTTTCCATTGTTATTTTGTTTTATCTAACATTATAGTTGATGATATTTCTTATTTCTTAATTATTTGTGTTATTTTTATTTCTTTTTTATCTTTTATCTCTTGTTCCTTGTATTTTGTAAGGATGTTAGTTTCTAATATTGGATGGATAGTCCTAAAATCATGAAAATCAAAATAAAAAGAATCTTACTACTCAGGATGTACCAACTATACTTTCTCATTTATTATAGATGCTTATATTATGCACATTAGGAATAATGTACAATTTTAAGTATATGTGTTAGCCCCGGAATTTTTTTAAAATAAGCATGATTAGATTAATTTTGGCAGTATTACTAGATCAAATTATGTTGGAATTACTTTGCTCACTAATGGGATTGAGATAATATGATGTAGGTAAGTTAAATTAAATGTTAGAAGAGTAAGTTTGTATAAGGGGCATAGTTGGAAGATCACTTAAACATTAAAGCCTTAAGGCATTAAGGGAGGGGCTTTTTGGTCATTGTAGCTTCATTAAAGGATAGAAGAAGACTTGGCTTATATGGGAAGGAGGGAGAAACAAAATTGAAGGAGAAAAAGAGAGAGAATGTCGTGGAGAGAAAAGAGAGGAGAGAAGAAGGTTAGTTAGTACTTGATTTTTCATGGTCTTAAGGGAAGATTTTGAAGTTTTTCCAAGAAGAAAAGTGTAAGAGGAGGCTTAGAGCTTT
>JANZLD010000008.1:41792869-41803551 GCA_026413575.1 Erythroxylum carthagenense | reverse complement strand
TCTTTAGGGCACTACTCTAACACTTTTACAATGCATAAGTCGACTTATCACATATACAAGTCGACTTACACTTACAATTAGCATAACTGTCATTCGGATTATCGGGTTAAGATCCTCTTAGGACGATTTCAAAGAAGGCTTGGAGACCTATAACTTTGAGGAAGACCCTGAGGTCAGATTCTATCCTCTGTAGAGTGTCGGAAATAGAACAAAAGATAGGGGAGCAAAGACAGAAGAAGCAAAAGATAGAAGAAGCAAAATGCAAACGAAGCAAAACACAGAAGAAGATGACGTCATCAGAGAAGGAGATGATGTCATCACAGAAGAAGTAAAAAGGCAGAAGAAGCAAAACACAGAAGAAGCAAAAGATAGAAGAAGCAAAAGACAGAAGAAGCGAAAAGGTAGAAGAAGCAAAACAAAGAAGAAGCGAAAAGGTAGAAGAAGCAAAACAAAGAAGAAGTGAAAAGGTAGAAGAAGCGAAAAGGCAGAAGAAGCAAAAGGCAGAAGAAGTAAAAGACAAAAGAAGCGAAAAGGTAGAAGAAGAAAAATACAGAAGATGTAAAAGACATAAGAAGCAAAAAACAGAAGAAGCAAAAACCCCGAAGAAGCAAAAGACAGAAGAAGCGAAAAGGTGGAAGAAGCAAAAGACAGAAGAAGCGAAAAGGCAGAAGAAGCAAAACACAGAAGAAGTAAAAGACAGAAGAAGAAAAAGATAGAAGAAGCGAAAAGGCAGAAGAAGTAAAACATAGAAGAAGCAAAACACAGAAGAATCAAAAAATAGAAGAAGCGAAAAGACAGAAGAAGCAAAACACAGAAGATTCAAAAGATAGAAGAAGCAAAAGAAAGAAGAAGAAAAAAGACAGAAGAAGCAAAACACAAAAGATGCGAAGGACAGAAGAAGTAAAAGACAGAAGAAGTAAAAAGGCAGAAGAAGCAAAACACAGAAAAAGTAAAAGATAGAAGAAGCAAAAGACAAAAGAAGCGAAAGACAGAAGAAGAAGAAAAAGGCAGAAGAAGTAAAACACAGAAGGAGCAAAAGAATGAAGAAGCAAAAAGGCAGATGATACAAAACACAGAAGAAGATGATGTCATCATAAGGAAAACACAGAAGGAGATGACGTCATCATATAAGAAGAAAAAAGGCAAAAGAAGCAAAACATAGATGATACAAAATACAGAAGAAGATGACGTCATCACAAGGAAAACATAGAAGGAGATGACGTTATCACAGAAGAAACAAAAAGGCAGAAGAAGCAAAACACAGGCGATACAAAACATAGAAGAAGAAGACGTCATCACAAGGAAAACATAGAAGGAGATGATGTCATCATAGAAGAAACAAAAAGGCAGAAGAAGCGAAAGACCGAAGAAGAAGCAAAAGGCAGAAGAAGTGAAACACAGAAGGAGCAAAAGATTGAAGAAGCAAAAGACTGAAGAAGCAAAAAGGTAGACGATACAAAACATAGAAGAAGATGATGTCATCACAAGGAAAACATAGAAGGAGATGACGTCATCACCGAAGAAGCAAAAAGGCAAAAGAAGCAAAACAAAGACGATACAAAACATAGAAGAAGATGATGTCATCACAAGGAAAACATAGAAGGAGATGACGTCGTCACAGAAGAAGTAAGAAGGCAGAAGATACAACTCCTCTCTTGCACCTCTTTCCTTATAAGGACCTTGACTTTCAGCTCAGACATCTAAAATTTTCATGCTAATAACCGTTGGAAAGATGACAGAAAGATTTACAACTTACTATAAGACATATTTGCCTAAATCAGCTTAGGTTAACCCAGATTTTTCTCAAAGTCAGAAAGCGAAGTTTCCATTATGAAACTTGAAAATTTTCAACGTATAAACCTGAGAGAGTCATGAGTAAATATGCAAACATATTCCATTTTCATCAAAAGATAAAAAGTTTTACAAAGCTTTAGTGGGCATTTCAAGCCACAAATACATTAATACATTGAAATCCCAAAATACAAAAGATACATGATTTGCTCAAAATGCAACTAAAGCCTTGCTTTACAAACGTGTTTCAAAATACAAAATAATCAAAACTAGAAGTGTTGCCTTGCCCTTTTGACCTACTTGATATCCTACTCATCACTTGGATGTGTGGGAGGCGATTGGGGGAGCTTAAAGCCCGTGGGTAACGATCTTATAATCGGTAACAAGCAAAAATCATTGAAATAATCATCTTCATTGCAAAAACTCACATTAATGCATAACATTGATGCATCACTACTGCCAACATATCATGAACATATAAGACACATGAAATTGGTTCGGGTGGATGCAAAATAGAACGTGCTATGCATTTCCGCATAACGGTCTTGCGTAGCCGTGAACTTATGGGAGTCCCTGAAGGAGCTCCATGCCACTAGCGGGCAGGCGGGAGAAGCCTTTAGACAAGTGCACTTGACATACTTAGGGGATCACCACGAACCCACATAACATGTAATTTCATGACTTGTAAACTTGTTTCCTAAAATGGCACTAGATCAGAAACTTGGTTGTTCATAACATGATATATTTTCCAATTCATTTCATTTTTCATTTACAAAATTTATGCACAGAATATCCAGCACTTTCTTAAAGCATTTAAAGAACAATTAAATGCACATTTGGAAGTGGTTGAAAACATTTATTTCACTTATCTTGAAAGAAGACATTTATGACTTATTAGTCAATTATAAAAAATGTAACCCACCTTGAATTTCTTGTTGGTAATTTGCTTAAGTGTGCCTCTCCTCTTGCTCCTCTTGTCCTTCTTGATTCCCTTTTTAACATAAATAAAATTCCCAAATCAATAGAGATTTCCAGATGAGAACCCAAAGAAGCTAATGTATAAATTGATCCTAGAACTCATAAACCTAAGCATTTTTCTAAGCTCTTGAAATCAAAACCCCTTCCAAAAATCCGAAGCCTTAAAATGCTCTTACCTCAAATCTTCTCCAAATGAAGAAATGCTTAGTTCAAAAGAAGGCTCTTATCTTCCTCTATATTTTTCCCTTCTCAATCACTCTCAAAATCCCCTTTGAAGGTTGAGAAAAATCAAGACCTAGCTCAAAACCCTTTTCTCTCTTTAAACCCACGACACTCTCTCTACCTTCTTTCTTATTTTTTTGTGCTTTCTTTATTCTGTTTTTCCTCACCACATTTTTGGCTTCAAATGCAAGCCAATAAATTCCTCTTCCCATTTTGCCCCTCTTTCAAAGCCTTAAAGCCTTCCCACTTAAGTGATCTTCCCAAAATACCCCTCATTCAACTTATCACTTTAACTTTAATCCAATACACCTATGTGACATATTCTCATTAACATTAACATAATAATTAATTGCAACGTACACTAATCTAGGAAGATCCCAAACTTAATCTAATCTTGCTCATTTATTAAAGAAAAAAAATGGGGGCCAACACATGTAAAACCATCTCTAAAAATACTTCATAATTTCACTCATGAACAGTGAAATCACCATATTCAGATTTCTGTAAACCAAAACAGAGTATATACATTTTTTAAAATTTTTTTACATCAACTTTCCAGTACTTTTCCACAACTCATTTCAAACTAAAATAGATCCTATTTCATATTTCTATATCA
This sequence comes from Erythroxylum carthagenense, assembly GCA_026413575.1. NCBI lineage: Eukaryota > Viridiplantae > Streptophyta > Magnoliopsida > Malpighiales > Erythroxylaceae > Erythroxylum > Erythroxylum carthagenense. The sequence continues at coordinate 41,799,944 of JANZLD010000008.1, read as the reverse complement.
CAAATCTTTCATCTAATTCTTTCATCATCGAAACTGCATTTCTTACTCATGTATGTATCCATTTATGAACGTTAAACAATCATCATCAAAATCACTTACTTGATCCAGCAAATTAGTTCTAGCAATAAGAGGGAATCAAGTGTACAGAAAGCATAACAATTTGTTATTCGGTGCTGAGTGTTCTTGACAGTGAACAACAATAGCTATAGTAAACTTTCTTTAGTCACAACATCAAAATACGTTGCATGTCTTTCACGTGAGCCATTTGTCACAATTTGACTAGCTATATTTCCTAGTCCAAAATACCCCAAATTTTCAAAATTTTTCAAAAATTCACCAAAATTTTTTAAATAATCATAATATGCTCCAAATAAATTTTCACCACAAATAATTCACAATTCACATCTTAATCACATTTATAACTCAGTTATACTTAGAAAATATCAATGAATGCATGTACAGTCATATTTATGTGAAATAATCAAAATTCTCATGTATATGAAAATATGTGCAAAGCATGATATGCATTTTCTAGTTTCTCATTAATTTCTCATAATTCACTATTCTTTCCTTAAAATGGGTAACAGGATATTACAATTTCCCTCTTGGAACAAAAAGAGAAGAATTTGGATGAAACTGTGGCATAAGACAAAGATTTGAAGCAACTAAGGACCTATATGACTAAGGACCGACACATCTATGTATACAGATGGTGTAAGTCTTTGTAAACCTGTGAAGATTAAAGAAATTGAACTCTGGTCATGTTGAGTTACACGCTCGTGTAAGTGACCATTTATATCCCATAAACCCTAAACTTTACTACAGAAGGACATGAGTGAAGGCAATATAAAGAGAGCTCAATTTTGTAGTAGATTTGAGATAAGACACCTACAGAGGTGATCATTTTGATCAAAAGACATGGAAAGCACGAAGGATACATTAAGAGATCTAGTAGATTACAACATCAAACCTCAAACTTGTAAAAAGATTCAACAGAAGATAAAGGAGTTTTAGAATTATGATTCCTTTATTTTCTTCCTATTTATTTTTTATTTCGATCTATATAATTAGTAACTACATAACATCCCACTACCATAGAATATATACCTAAACATCTAGAGGACATTCAAGAACATATCCTATGATAATGGTATGTTAGAGCAAATATAATCTCTTAAATGGCATCATAAAGAATACACAATACTTGAAACCTCAACACTTCATCTCATTCACTCACAAAAGTTTACATTGTAGTCATTAAAACAAATATTTACATTACCAAACAAGAGAAAATTTACAATCCTTTATACAAAAGTTCTATAAGTCAAAGAAACTACAAAATACAATCTATAACTCCTCTGATGTCAGTAGACAGACTTGTGAGCCATATCTTAATCCAAAATGTTCCTCTAGAAAATCTTAGGAACTAGGTTTCTTGACTCGTACCTGAAAAGCTATATTGCAATTTTTGATAGGTTTTACGAACTCAATGAGTGAACCATCATTGATGATCTCACTCAAGTCAAATACATAAATATCACACAGCCAACCAATTTCAATAGCATTTTCTATCTCAATAAGACATAATGAATGTCACACATCTCGCATACATTCTTTCGAAACATATATAACCCAATCAATCACATTATCATGGCATATCACTTTATCATCACAATTTCAAAAAAGGTTTCACAATCATATATTTCATAATAATAAATATACAAATGTAGATGCATATGAGACTCTAGATTCGTTATTATTTGTTATGATCAAGCTCCTTTTATATATATAAATAGATACTGGCCCATTGGGCTCAGTTAGATACAAAAATCACGTAGCAAAGCTCTATATGTAGAATTATGAGCTTAAAGCTCTTTTAGACTGACTACTCTGATCATAATGCCTTTATATAAACATGCATTTTATGAAATGCATCAAATAACAAAATATTCCATTAAAAAATTTACTTATGATGCGTAGACATAATCTCATATTCATTGGACCTCAGTCTGGCATGTAACTTTCGTTGAGTATTTAGAAATCAGTCAAAACTTAAATGCAAACAGACACTTCCAATAGATTCCCAAATGTCAAACTCCTCAGACTACTAATATCCGGAATCATCATAATCAAGTCATTATCAGTTCAATAAATGGGAATTAAATAGAAACAAAATCAATCCTAGTGAAATCATCTAGGTTGACTCACAGTATGCTCTAATTTATGCTATTGCCTGGATGGTCTAACAATGTCTGAATGGCATCTGGCTTGAGTGTCTAAAATCACACAATTCATACATAATTCACATTACAAAGTTGATTAATCAATTTCAATTGTGCATGTATATTCATATGTCATAGTCAATGCATGCCTAATGACTATCTCGGGTATGTTTCCTTAATCATAATTCATAATCATTCAGATATTGTCACTTGGATATGTCTTGTTTGCATTTAGATTAATAACTTAAGTAGACTTGATCATGCCCCATTCATTAACCATACATTTACAAACACTTTTCTAGCATTACAAATATTTCATATAATTCACAATTTTCATTCATTCATTCTTAAACATTAATAATATCCTTTGGAATACATTTCCATTCATATGAATATCTTCATTCCTTTAAAACTTTTTCATTCCAAAATTAGATGAATTATTATCAAACATTCTTTTCCTTGAAGTATGACATCAATTATCAATCAAAACTTATCACAGATTTAACTAACTTTTCCAACATTAAATTATGTTCTTTTTTAACCTTAATAAAGTCCAAATGCATCATAGTTAAATACCTTATCCTTAATTGATTCAAAATCACACAAAAGAACATTTTATTTATTTCCATGAAATTTCCACAATCATTTACGGCCTCCTACAATCGTGGGATGGGTTGTTCAAAAGTTCCCATCCATTTCCTTCATTAGTTTTCTAGATTTTCTCTGGATAAGTTTCGAGTCAGTTTTGTATGGCCATTATGACATAGAATCCGAGGTTTCTATATAATATGTTCTTGTAAATAAATTTTCTCTATGTCTTAAGTTTCTAATGAACTAAATTTCATAAAATTTTGTTCATTATTTCTAGAGTTATACTTAAAATACCATAGACTATTCTCAAACAATGGCAGAATCCAAAAACTCAACTTCGAGCCAAATTTTGAATTAAAGATAGAATTAAATTTCTATTCCTTCATGAAAAATATATACATATGTCTCTAGTTTAATATAAACTTAAAATCATCCCATCTAGATGTATACAGGTCAAGTTAAGGACAAAATACCAATATATGTTCAATGAAAACACTACAACTAACATATTCTAACAATTCTTCTTTCACTTTTCCAGATTTTTTAAACACTTTATACCAAAATTAAAGCAACCTCTTTATAGTTCATCAATTATAAATATTTTAGGCCTGAATCATACTCCAATTCCTTAACAATAACCTCTCCTATTCCAGTTCAAAATTATTCAATTAACGGCTCACAAATCCTAGTCTTTTATGCATCAAAAATAAAACCATAAACTCTTACATTATTATGCATATAGTCCTAGTTATTTCCCAATTCAAGAATATCAAATTAACATCTTTCTTTAGCATAAATCCATGTTTTTTAAAGATTAAATACCAGTCCAATTCATCCTTATAATTCCCAATACTCCTTGGTTTTCCATACACTAAAAACAAAAAGTAAAACTTCCAAGTTCATGCAACATTTTCTAGCACACATCTTCTCCGATAACACATGCATTTCATTCCAATCCAAATCATTCTTATATCATTTGACATGCCATAAAACTCAAATTATCACTCGTTAAGATTTGAATTCAGCTCAAACTTCAAATTAAATCAAGTCTCCATGCAAGCAAAATTCATAACAAACTTAAAATGAAAACAGGTTGATTTTGGACAACAAGATGAAGGTAACATTCAGCTGGTTTTCTTGGTTATTTTATGTAAGGTAAAAGGCTGGTTTTGGTGCAGCAATTTGGCTAAGGTTCAAGCAAAATATAGAGGAGAAAGTAGGAGCCATTTTTGGTGATGAAAACAAAAGAAAGAAGTAGCAAAACTCTGTTATTGAAACTTGCTACTTCACATGATAGGTGTCACCATTAAAGCACAACACTTATCCTAAGGCATGTCTTACATCTGCCTAATCAAGATGTTGCCATTAGTTGCTAATTAAGTAGTTCACATGTCACCCTAAGATTGGTCCACTTGTCACACAATAATTTTTCCATTTGTCACACATTTTACTATGCTAAATGTCACTTAATTTTAGGCTTATTCACCCTAATCTCTCAATTAATTTTCATTGAATCCACTAATCTCTCAATTAATAACATTTAATCCCAATTTAGTAATTGAAATGTGAACATACCAAAATTTAAGAGATACCAAATCACAATTCACATCAAGTTCACTTAACTTCTTTCATACCCCATAATAAGTCAATTTAGTGCATATGCTATCTTTGTAATGTGTACAAATATCAATTCGTGTACAAATACTAATGTTATGCATGTATATGTAATACTTAGTCTAGGTTTGAACCCTAAACATATACCAGAAAACAAAATATTACAATTCTTCGCCCTTAAGAAATTTCGTCCTTGAAATTCTTACCTAAATAATCAAATAAATAGGTGTAGTGTCTTTTCATGTTCTCTTCCGTTTCCCATTTGACTTCTTCACTTGAATGGTTTTTCCAAAGTACTTTCACCAAACTAGTTGTCTATGTTATTAATTGCTAAACTAGTTGAACAAATATGCTATAACAAAACGATAGGGCAAAGCATAAACATTGACATATTTTAGAAGTTGCTAAAGTTTTGCATTTTTAAGTTAACCTACCTTTGAATTTTTGGGAAGAGTGTATATTGACTGTAATGTACCTTATAGACCTTATGCTTACACCCATTCTTAGGAACAAAATCCCATTGTATTTCTCTTCAAAAGGCCACCTAGTTATGATAAATTTAGAGTTTTTGGATCCCTCTACTTTGCCTACAATCATAACAAGCCAAGATATGAAAATTTCACCAAGAGCATACAGTTATATTATTCTTGGATATCTAAATGGTAACAAAGGTACAAAGTATATGACTTGGAAAAGGTGATGATTGTTTCAAATGATGTTGTTTTTATATGAAAAAGTATTTCCTTTTAAATTAAATACCATCTCATCTTTTTTTTAATGAGGATCATAACCCATATATCACATACGTTATTGATACCTTGCCCTTTGAACATAACTCAAGCATTGGAGATACAAAAATTCACACCTATCCAATAAATTCACCAAATCATTGAAAACCTAACTTAGCAACCATAGGTAGTCATAAGATAGAAGTGCAAACCTAAACCATGTACCTTAACTAACCTAATGCCCCCACCAATAATAATTTAACATTAACCTAAATAGAAATGGAACTAACGCCAGCTCCTAAATGTGCTAGTAACATATCTTATAAGTTAACTTATTTTAAGTATACTCTACGCCCATTCTTGGTCCCATCTTAAGGTGTCATGCCAGTGAAGACTTCTGGTAGGGTCTATCCTTTATCTCATACTTTAACTTATTCATGTGTTAAACCTACTTGCTAAGTTTTTATTTCATCCATATATTCTTTTGATAAACCTAAAAATTATTACCAAGTTGTCCACGATCTTAGGTGGAAGAAATCAATACAACAAGAAATTGGTTCATTAGACCTCAATCATACTTGGACTTTAAAAGACCTCCAAAAAGGTAAGCACATTATTGATTCCAAATCTTTTGACAAAATAAAGTATAAATTTAGTGGTTTTATTGAGCATTTTAAGGCATGATTATTAGCTAAAGGATTTACTTATACTATCATGACACATTTGCACCAATAACAAAAATTACTACTTTAAGATGCTTATTATTAGTATGAGTTATTCAAAATTGGCATATATATCAGTTAAATGTAAACAATGCTTTTTCATATAAAGATTTGGAAAAATAAGTCTATACGAAAGTTCTCAAAGTTTTGCTACGCTAAGTGATAATAGAGTGTGTAGATTGAGAAAATATTAATATGGACTAAAACATTCCTTAAGATATTGGTACCAAAAGCTATCAGATTGTTTTCCTAGCCTTAGGTTTAAGCAGACAGTAGCTGACTATTCACTTTTTAATCTTGTACATGAAAATTCTTTCATATCTATATGGATGATATTGTAATTGCAAGAAATGATTCCAACTTTATGGATAGCGTTAAACAACATCTTAACACCACTTTAGCAATAAAGATCTTAGCAATCTTAAATATCTACTTGGTATTAAAGTGGCTCGCAACAAGGAAGGCATTATGTTGAACTAACAAAAATATGCTTTTGTTGAAAGATTCTAAGTTGTTAGGAGCTTGACCAATATCTTTTCTAATGGATCCAAAATATGGATTGATTGCAAATTTAGGAGACCTAATAGCAAATCTAAATCAATAGTTATTTGTTTGACTATTACTTAACTAGATATTGTATATCCAATGCAGGTCCTTAGCCAACTTATACCAAATTCTCAGGCTCCACATATGAGTGTAGCCCTTCGGGTTCTCAAGTATGCGAAGGGTTCTCCTAGGAAAGGTATACTTCCTTTTTTATTTAGTAGCCTTGAATAATTTGTATTTAGTGATTTATTGGGCAAGTTACTTGACTACATGATGTCTAATATAGATGCTGTCTTTCTTAGAGATAGTCCTGTCCCTTGGAAATAAAAGAAACAGTATAATATCTTTTATTATTCAACTGAAGCTAAGTATAGAGCCATGGAAAATACCACAAGTGAGTTAGTATGGATTTGGTTTCTTTTATTTGATTTATGTTTGACTTTATCTTAATCGATGATGCTTTATTAGGATAATCAAAGTCACAAATCTCAACTTTCATGAATGCATAAATCATGTTGAAATTGTTGGATTGGAAAACAAAAACATGCTATATTTCGAGAACAGGCAGATTTCAGAACTTTTTAGAAATCATATTTGCAGTGGAAGCAACATATCCAAATCATCATGCCAATCCATACATGATATGGTATAA
>JANZLD010000008.1:41626501-41649433 GCA_026413575.1 Erythroxylum carthagenense | reverse complement strand
AAATCGTTACTGAATTCCGCGCATGTGATTGTTTTAAAAAGAAAAATGTCATACTGAGTTTTTGAACTGTTTTGACTACTCTAGCATATCACCCTCGTGAGGCACGGGCTCGGATATCACCCTCGATGTCGAGTTTGGGTCTTGCAAGAGTGGGATGCTACACAGCTCCACTAGTTAGCAAGAAAATATAACCAGATGTTGATTTCCTTGAATCAATGTAGCCAACATAGTCTGAATTAGAGTATCCAACTACTTCCAAGTTCTTAGTTCGTTTGTATATAAGCATGCAGTCCTTTGTGCCCTAAAGATATCTCATAACCTTTTTTACAGCTTTCCAGTGGTCAATACCTAGATTATTATGATATTTTCCTAACCTTCCAATAGTATATGCAATGTCAGGTCAGGTATAGACCTGAGTATACATAAAGCTTCCAACAGCTGAAGCATATGGAATGTTCTTCATGTGTTCCCGCTCAAAGTCATTCTTCGGGCATTAATTCAAACAGAATCTATCACCCTTCACTATGAGTGCTACGTTTGGTGCATAATCTTTCATCTGAAATCTCCCTAAATCTTTGTTGATATAGGTCTCTTAAGACAAACCTAAAATGCGTCAAGATCTTTCTCTATAGATCTTGATGCCAATGACATAAGATGCCTCACCCATATCTTTCATATCAATTTTTTTTAAAAAAAATTGTTTCACCTCATATAGCAAACCCTTATCATTAGTCGCAAGTAAAATGTCATCCACGTATAACACAAGAAAACAAGTATTCCTCCCACTGAGCTTTGGTATAAACACTGGTCCATTATATTCTCTTCAAAACCGAATGAAGTGATAACCTTATGGATTTTTAAATACCACTACCGGGAGGCTTGTTTTAATCCATATATGGGTTTATTACGCTTGCAGACTAAATGCTCACCATCACTAAATGAGAATCCTTCAAGTTGTTTCATGTAAACCTCTTCCCCTAGTTCAACATTGAGGAGCATCGTTTTCACATCCATTTGATGTACTCAAAATCAAAATGAGCTATTAATGTTATGATTACACGAAGAGAATCTTTCTTAGATACAGGAGAAAATGTCTCTGTGTAGTCGATTCCTTCCTCTAAGTGAACTTTTTGGCAACAAGTCTTGCTTTACGTCTCTCAATGTTGCCTCGTGAGTCTTTCTTTATCTTAAAAACTCATATATATCTAATGGTTTTCACACCATTTGACAACTTAACAAGATCCTAGACTTGATTAGATGCCACAGAATCCATCTTATCCTTCATAGCATTGTACTACAAGTCTGATTCCTTAGAACTCATGGCCTGTGAAAACGTTTCAGGATCATTTTCGACTCCAATGTTGTAATTTGACTCTTGTAGATACACTATATAAGCACTAGGTATCGCTGACCTTCTAACCCTAGTAGATCTCCTCAATGTTATATCATCATTCTCACAAAAAACCTATTGTTCAACCTGTTGTCCAACTGGTTGTTCAACAATTTCTGGTTGTTCCTCATTTACAACTTGATCTACTGGATTGGTATTAACAGCTTGCGGAACTTTAATAACTGGTTGTCTAACACCCATTTCAAATTGAAGGGTATGAATGACAATCAATCTATTATTTGAACCAGAGGGTTGAGCTTCACAATTGCCCTTTTTAGAAACTATGTCTGAAAAATGATCACTCTTATTGATCAAGTCATTTGCAAGAAATTTTGCATTTCTTGATTCCACAATTCTAGTGTTGTGAGATGGACAATAGAATCTATACCCGCTTAGACCTTTCAGCATATCCAATGAAATACCCACTGAAGGTTCTTGGGTCCAGCTTCTTCTCCTGTGGGTTGTAAATTCTCACTTCAAATGGGCATCCCCAAATGCGTATATGTTTTAAACTTAGTTTCCAACCCTTAAATAACTCAAAAGGTGTCTTTGAGACAACCTTTGTTAGAACTTAGTTTAATACAGACACAGCCGCCTTTAGAGCTTTAGTCCACAAGAATTGAGGAAGTTTTGTGTTACTCCTTATACTTCTTACCATGTCCATTAAGGTTCAGTTTCTTCTTTCTGTCACATCATTATGATTTGGAGAACCAGGCATGGTGTACTAGGTAACAATCCCATATCCATGAAGAAATTTTACAAAAGGACCAGGCGTTTGTCCACTTTTAGTGTATCTACCATAGTACTCTCCATCTCTATCTGATCTCACGAATTTAATCAGTTTTCCACATTGATTCTCCACTTCAGCCTTAAACATTTTAAAGACGTCCAAAGCTTCATCTTTAGAACGAAGTAAGTAGAGATACATATATCATGAAAAATCATCTATGAAGGTGATAAAGTATTTCAGATTATTTACATTCATATCTGGACAACAAATATCTGTATTTTTTATTTCTAATAGGTTTGAACTCTTCTTAGCACCCCTTTTAGTCTTGTTAATTTACTTACCCTTAATGCAATCCACGCAAGTCTCAAAGTCAACAAAATCCAAGGTACCAAGTACCCCTTCATTTACTAATCTCTTAATTCTCTCAATGGAGATGTGTCCTAATCTACAGTGGCATGACATAAAGGATTCTTCATTCACAACACATCGTTTTAATCCAGCAATGACATGCATCGAACTATAGGCTTTATCATTTTGCAATTGAATGGAATAAAGACCATCAGATAATGTACCATAACTAATAACTTTAGATCCATTACATAAACTGAAACCAAAATCTAAAAAGTTAAAGGAAAAACCAAAAGGTATAAGTCTTGATACAGAAATCAAATTTCTAGAGAAATTTGAAACATAAAAGGTCTTTTCCAAGTACAAAATAAAGCCACTGCTCAAAACCAAACTTTAAATGCCAATAGCTTCCACATGTGAACTCATCTTGCTTCCTGAATAGATGAATTGTTCACTTTCCACCAACTTCTTTAGGTTTTACATACCCTACAAGGTATTCGAAACATGAATTGTAGAACCAGAGTCAATCCACCATGTGTTATGATTAACATTAACAATATTAGATTCATAACAAACAAATGAAATTTGAGTATCATTCTTTTCGAGTCAGTCTTTAAATTTAGCACAATATTTCTTTATGTGTCCCCTTTTCTTGCAGAAGAAACACTTTGACGGCTTCTTTATATTGGATTGAGGAGCAATTTTGCCTTTTCCTTTATTTTTGACATTATCCTGCCTCTTCTTTCCTCAAACGGTAAAGTTGACCCTTTCACCCTCTTCCATCAATAACCTCTCCTCTTCTTGCACACACATGGTCAACAGTTTATGGATCAACCACTTGTCCTTATATATATGTGTTATAATAGATCTTCAAAGGACAGTATTGTTGAGGTATAATGCACATAATATAATGCACTAGGAAAGATTCCGATAAATTAACCTCCAACGCTTTCAGCTAAGCCGCTATGTCCCTCATACGCATGATATGATCACGTATGCCCTTTATCTCATTGAGCCTCAAGGATGACAACTGCATAATCGAAGTGCTGGTAAGGGCCTTATTAGATGTAGTGAATTGCTCATCAATAGCCTTCAATAGATCTCTGACATTATTATGTTGTTTGACAGAACTATTAATAGCAACAGATATCTTGGTCTTTATGAACATTACGAAGAAGCAATTAGATCTCTCCCATTTTTCATAATGAGCAACAGCTTCTAGAGTGCTGGTCTCAATCATACTCGGTGATTTGTCTTTCCTAATAGCATAGTCTATATCCATCTAGCCTAAATGAAGCAAAATTCTCTCCTTCCACACCTTATAGTTGTCACCTCTTAATTCGGAAATATCACATTTAATATCAGAAATATTAATTGTCTGAGTAACTGCCAATTAAGAAATAAAATATGTGCTTGTTATATATATAATTTTAAGATCAATAATAATTCATGGTTTACTAATATAAATCATACATTTAACAGATGAATCTAGTGACATAAGACTTGCGTCTGGACTAAAGTTCTACTCAATTAGATTCATCCAAAATTTTATGACAAAACTATTGAATTATGTTCCTTTTTCTTAATTAATGTGGGTAGATTAAGAAATATAATCCAATATTTTACCCTAATTAATCATACAAATATAAAAAATTCATGTTGGCAAATTTTATCATATCACGTATGAATAATTGCAAGTAATGATTTAATGTGATCTTAAAACTACATATATAATTGTAATTAATTTGAGATGCTGTGGCTACTCCCAATTAATTAAAATCATATGATCACTCACATTATCTTAAGCTTTAAATTAAAGCCTAAACATTTGCATCAATTAATAAATAATGTAAATATGTCAAATAATAATGCACAAATTATTTAATCTAATTTTGCATGTATAATGATCATGAATTTATACACACAAAATTTTCAGTTAATCACATATAATTTGTGCAAATAATTAAACAATTATTAATAAGCATGTCTAAATTTAAAAACCAACAAAAGACATACAAATTAAAAATTAATATTTTCATAAAATATTAATACAAAAATGATTTTTATAATTAAAAATCACAACATAATAAGTCTTGATTAACCTAATTTATCACCAATATTAACATAATTAATATTAACAAAAATATTTTTTAATTTTTAAAAAAAGAAAAATCGCAGTCGTCTTCAACCTCCAACTTGGTCGAATGTGACCCGGTTGGACCCGATGGAACTCCGACGCTCCAGACCAATAGAGGACGCTAGAGATTGCATGAAGGCTGGCAATGGGACGATGACCACTAAGCGATTCGAACAAGACGTCAGAAAACCTACCATGTAACGCTCCGTAAATAGCAACATTTGAAGCCTGACGTACGACCATCGTTGTCCCTCCTCCCTACACAATTTTGTCACCGTCAAGTGCTCCATGGAGCAAAAAAACACTACTGTAATCTCTCCAGCATATACAAAACGTCAAAAAAAATTCAACAACCTCAACTCATGTTTCACAACAGAAAATTCAACAAATCAGAGTATAACAGAAACATGCTTCTCATCATTTATTAGCAAGGCAAAGGCATCACTGAAGCTCTGATACCAAATGTAAATCAACACAGCAACATGGCTTGCATCTCATACAAAAACATTACGTAAAGATACACGCACATTAATAACATATATAGCAATGGAAAACTCAATGGGAATAAATACCTCCAACCATTGCCCACCGATGATCCTCTTTGTCTTTGTGTTTGAATCCTCTACCCTCTCCTTAGCACGACTGATGGTGTACTATTGTGTTTAGTAAAGATAGGGACCCAAAATAATGTTTATAAACCATCTGAACATCTCTGCCCATCGCAGAGGAGGAAGCTCGAGAGTATAGGCAATAATGTATGCGTGTGTAGAGGGTAAATGCATTAAATGGACCATAACATGAATAGTAAGGAAGGTTAGGTAAAATTTAAAAAACTTACACTCTTTGCATAATTTAACATAAAATTTCATATTGAAATAAATTAAGCACCACTAAGATCAAGTTGAGTAAATCCATTTTTCCTATTGGTCAGACCGTTGGTTATCTGCACTTATAAAACAAAGTAATTACATGTTATGTTGCATGTGCCTCTTGCTTTAACATAATTAGCATTACAGTATATATACATCTTGAGAGTACTAGTTATGGAGATCGATTAATCTTTTAACCTAGTTAATGTTAGTATAAGAGGCCCTAATTTTTTTCTAGTATATTGTTATATGTGATGTTATCCTCTCCTCGTCAAAAAATTAACATTGTTCTCATATAGGATTGTAACCAGATGATAATGTTGTAATTGCCGACACCATATCTCATCAAGTCTGTGTTTGCCTCACTACAAAAAAATGTCATTTAGCAACAGATATTACCGACGGAAAACTAAACATTCCGTCATAAAGAGAGTTTGGAGACAAAATTTTTCAACGGACCAAGGTGTCTTAAAAATGGTTGTAGGTAATAATTTCTGACGAATAACAGAATGTCTGTCAGTAAATTTACCGATAGACAATTTATGTAACCGTCGATTGTTTGTGCAGTCAACCGTCGGTAAATATTCAACTATCAAAATTTGTCTATCAGCAAATTTACAGACGGTATTTGTTATTTCATTGATAATTTTATTACAACATTACCGATGGTTATGTTTTTCCATCGGTGAGTATAATGTTGATTATTTTGCAGTAAATCCTATCAATAAAATTAGCGATGGAATTGATTATTTTGTCTGTAACTTATTGTCAATATTACCGATAGTTTGTTATTTTCAGTCGATAAATAGAATTGATTTTACCTGCACAATTCTATTTTTTTGTTTGTAAACTAACAAGAAAAGTTCTTGTCATTTAATTTTATTTGATGATCATATGGTTGATGCATAATTTAAACAGTTATGAATTATTTGTGCATAATATTTTGATTTGTTTAAACAAAAAGTTGATTGATGATATAAAGTTAAAATTATCTTAATTGATAATAAAAACATTAAATTGTACATAATAAGTATTTGTAACTCAAATTAAAATACTACAAGTACATTATTAATTTGGTGATTGCAAATGCTCTGTTTGCAGTGATGAGGTGCTACCCCTCTCCTTTAACTCATCTATCTCATTACGGAGCTGAGCTAGGTACTCTATCGACTATGGCAACTGAGTTGCCAATGTCTACACTGTGCTCCGAAGCTTATGAACTTCATTGGTAATCGATCGCCTACTAGATGTTGCTGTATTAGATGTGGAGGATTGCGAATAACATATGTTTGCGAATGAACCTAAGCCGAATATCCTTCCATGATGGTCCCTACCACCCACTGCATGAAGATAAGTTTGAGTCTCATCAATATCTTCAAACCGCTGAGACTGTCTTAAATGTTTTCTTGTATTTGGTCTTAGTAGAAGGCAATGTTTATATTAGTAAGTGATAATTATTAAGCATTAATATTAAACCAAAAATTTTACATACATTTAGTTCTTTACATCGGGTGTTGACGAATGTCACACCGTGATGCTTCTTAGTGTGAGTGTGCAAAAAGAACTGATGGGGTGTAGGCCTCATGCCCATAGACTTTCCCTGCATAAGAATAAAATGTTATAAGTGAACTAGAATTTATAAAAATTTTGGCAAATTTTCCTTTACTTTTATGATATTTTTCCCTTGATGAACAAAGAAAATAACTCAGCACAATCATATATAGCATCAAACATTTATAACATTATCATTATCCATAATACACATATTTCCATTCCGAAACTCACATATTAATTTAAATTGAAATATAGTAAAGTAAAACAATCAGAATATAAGTGTAATGTTTAGATACTTACAAGTCTCTCTGCATGCTCTTGGTGGGTAATAGATCCTCTCGTATATACGGGAAGACTCTCTTCCCCCGGTCCTTCACGTCTATTAGTAGAATTACGTTTTGAAATGGACATTGCCTGAAGTGATGTCTAATACTATTGTCAACGACTTCATAATTATTTAGAAATATAAAGCAGTCGTATACCAACCTTGTGTATCACACCAACAAAGTCCCGATAACATGTACATGCTCGTCTCTCTCATATTTTGTTAATGACCGCGTAATATTCAAAATTCTAAAAAAATTCTTTCTGAAACAAAAGAAAAAATGTTCGATAAATACTTATAATGTAATAATATTTATCTAATTAATGTATAAAATTGATTAAAAAGAAGAAAATATTTTTTTGTACCACAAAGTCCTAATAGTAAAATTCCTTTGTGGCCCGAGAGATATTCTTCCATACATAACCCTCAAGATTAATCTTCTCCTTAAATTTGGATGTTATGCTTCTTGAGCACGGTCTAGACGGAATTAAATTAATATAAAAATAAATAATTTTATACCATTTTTAAAATTTAAACCTAAAAGTTAATTATAAAGATATAGTATTTCATGTATTTTCATTTACAAATTATTGATAATTGTGATGTAAGTTTTTCTATCAGGTCCCTCAACTTCAGGTTGGCGGTCGCGTTCTTCATCTGCATCGTTTACCCTAGATATCTCTGTCGCTATTGGGGTAGTAGATGATGTGAGGGTGGTGGATGGTGTAGTAGTAGGTACGGAAGGTGATGCCTCATCTACAAGTGTAATAGCTGGAGGGGGAGGAGGTGATTCAGTTCCATCTGCAGAATGTGATGCTTCACCTGGATAGTAAGTACCTCCTAATCGTTGTCTGAACCTTGGTTGCATTATATTCTGTTTTCTCTTTGGTGGCATATTTCAACCTGAAATTCATATTTGATTGAATTTTCTAGAAATATAACAATTTAAATTCAATGTTTTACACAATATATTGAAAAGGAAATAATTTATTTGATGAATATAATATTCAATTACAAACATAAATTAATCGCTATCATCACTTAATTTTAAATTAAAATCATTTTCCTTTTTAAAGAATTATAATCAAAGTCAGGCTCCTCTTCAGATCTCCAGCCCTTATCATTCTCTCCAGATAAAATTTCAACATATTCATTAGATGGATCGTTCAAAGGTTCATTATCATCATATGTGACTGATGCATTTATTTCATAAACATCTTCCTGAAGCACTTCACTTTCAATTCTCGGTTCTCCTTTTCCATTTGATTCAAAAACACCTCTAAGTTAACTTTGCAAATGGCCAACCAATCTGACTTATCTTGTCGTGAGCTGGGAAAAGTATATAATACACCTGGATTGCTTGCATTGCCAACACGAAAAGTTCAAATTCTCTTAATCTTCTTTGCTTGTTGATTTCAACTAGATTGTATCAGCTATACACTTTTGTACCAACATTTGGAGTTGGATCAAGCCAGTCATACTTAAATATCACACTTCGCTTTATTGGCAATACAGGGTACTCAATTTCAAGCATCTCAATAATTTTACCATAGTAATCCATCATTTCTCCCTGTATGTAAACTCCATTATTTATTGTTGTCATGCTATGACTTTGATATTCTGTATGATATTTGTATCAATTAACAAAATACACCAAATACGATTTAACAGTTCATACAGGTCCCTTTGCAAGATCATATTTTAACTTGTTCTCTATTGAATATTCTAAGGCCTACACAAAAGAAATTATCATATTAAACAGTATAAATATCATTTGAACACTTAAATCTTATAATTCAATCATTTCAATATTTACAAATGAAAATTTACATATTTTTCGAACCATCGAAGAAAGTGTCTTTCAACTTCTTTATTGATATCATCCTGTGTTTTGTTAGGAATTAGCTCCCGTAACAATTCCTTGTATAATCTAAAAACATTATTATGTATTTCAATTACGAATAACACTAAATTTCTCTTGTGTGAACATGCGACTTAAAATAATATGAACAAAATGTAGTAGCTTCCTCCACTAAATAAGCGTTACATATCAAACCTTCAATTTTAGCCTTGTTTTTGACATTTTTCTTCAAGTGATGCAAATATCTATATTAGCGAATAGGGTTATTACAATATAGTTGTGAAAACATGGTATTACTTCAATTACAATCATTTTTGTTGAATTAGCTCTCAAATGGATACATCCATCGATATTGAACTGGACTGGCTAGTTTTACCTCATGTGCTAAGTGCACAGGTAGATGCTCCATACAGTCAAAGAAGTTTAGAAGAAAAATCCCTTCTAACTTGCACAAAATTACTAGAATTTTCCTTTCTAGTTTTTCCATTTTAGCCAACTTGATTTCAAATGATGTTAAACTTTTGAAAACCAAACTTGATTATGTTATTACTTCCCAAACCTTATTCGGTAGCAACTCTCGAAATGCAATTAGAATTAGCCTTTGCATAAACAGATGACAATCATGACTTTTCATTCTAAATAATTTGTACTTTCTCATTACAAAAAAAGTTTCAAATCAGCTTGTAATTTTGCATTATCTTTTATCCTCCCTTCAATATTCATTATAGTACTGAACAAATTGTCAAAAATATTTTTTTCGATATGCATCACATCTAGATTATGACATATCAAATTAGTTTTCCAATATGGAAAATCCAAAAAAAATGCTTCATTTTCTCCAAGCAAAGTTTTTACTTCATCAACTTCAAATTCTGTAACTTTCAGCAAGCCTAATTCCTCAATCTCCTGCAATATCTCTTCACCAGCTTTGTAAGGGGGAGGAGGCGTTTTTCTTTTTTGAGAAATTAATAAATTCACTAGATAATAAAGAAGATTACATATGGAGAGGGGCTCTCCTATGTGGGATAGATCCACTTGGTTCATTGAGTACATATAAGCTAGCAGAAAACGACGATGTTCAACAAAATAAGGCATATCGTTAACATTTAGGGTATAAAAATCTTTGCCTTTCTCGAATCTTTGACTATTACTCAATTAGGGAGGAAGAGTGATGACGCTCTGATGGCGATGCTTGCAGTGTCTCCATAGATCATATCCATCTCGATTCTTCACTTAAGTAAGTACTCATCTTAGGTAGTATACTCCACCTCAGACAACCTTTAGTGATTAGGGTTTGTGTTTTGTTAAGAACTTGCTTTATTTTCGGTGGAGCGAAAAGACTCTCTGGGGGCTCAACTCTCTGGAGACAAGTCAGTGAGGGAGATCATGACTCAAGTAAAGGTCAGTAGTGATTCCATACTTTATATCCTTTCTCGAATCCATTCTTCAACTGAACTCTATAGTCATTTTGGGTATGGCTAATCTAAGTTCCACTCCTTAGGTTTTTATTTTCTTAAAAAACTAAGAGACTTCAGAGTCTAGCCAGAAAGGGAGAATGGAGAGGAGATCTCATCTACGATAAAGGTATGCGGTTTAATGATTTTTATATCTTCCTTTTTTAAAAAGAAACTCCACTGTTTAAACATTTATCCGTTTGTTGACATGTATATGGATGAATAGCATAGATCTTCAAGCATTGTTCAACCCAAAAAGGGGGAGTAATTCTAGGTGAGTCCAATATTGAACAAGAGAGGAGGTGTTTTTACCATCATATTCTTAATAAACTTTTGTTTATTGTATCTAAATGGATGATCTGGAGAAAGAAATTTCTTGTTGTTGTTAAACCAACATGTTTTGCCCCTGTTTGAAAGATAAAACACATTAGAATCATTGCCACAATAAGGACAAGACAATTTCCCTGTTGTGCTCCATCCAAACAACATGGCATATGTCAAAAAATCACTAATCGTCTACATCAAAGCCATCTCAACACAAAATTTTGTTTCAGAGACATCACATGTCTCAACACTATATTCCCAAAGATGTTACAATTCAAATATCAATAGTTGTAAGAATACATCAATTTTATTCTTTGGATTTGTATACCTAGCACAATCACTATCAGGAACATATATGCCTATTTCATATGCATCCATAGAGGCAAATTATAAGGAGTAATTATGATTGTCCATGATGAATATTACTGGATGGATTGACCAAAAGATTGGAATACATCTGTCGACAATCCCATTCTAACTTTTGACTTTCAGCTACAAACTCATGATAGGTATCATTGAAATGTTTCCATGCCAGTGCATCTGATGGATGCCTTATTATTCCATCTTCCTGTTCGTGTTCATTATGCCTTATTATTCCATCTTTCTGTCCGTGGAAATAATACATCTGCTTCCAGGGTACTAATTTATGTTTCATAGAACACTTTCTAGGCTTAAACCTAGATTAACCATAAAATTTGCACTCTTGTAATTTCATATCATCTCCCCAATTCAACATATATCCCAATTTGCAATAATCAAGCTTTTCAACAGGCAAACCATGACCCCTAATAAGTTTTTTCATATTGTAAAAACTATCAACCATTGTATGATCATGAGACAATGATTCATTACTCCAGCGAAGAAATTTATCAAAACTATGATCAGAAATAAGTCCTTCAGATTTTTTGTTCAATATTCGAGCAATTGAAGACAATTAAGTCATTGTCTCACAATTTGGCCATAATTCTTAGTCAGCTGAGTGTAGTAAGTCAAAAAACTGTTCTGTATGTGGGTTTGGTTCTTTTTTAAGAATTTCTATATTTTCCTAAAAGGTATAAATGACTTCATTATAAACCATTTGCATGTAAGGATTTTCATTTGCATCCACATTATTTGTTCTAAATCCAATTCCCCCTTCAAACTCATTTAAGTTCACTGGCGATTATACTTCATTACCCCTTGAGCTGCTACAAATCAATAGTTCCTTATGTCGTGTCCACTCAAAATAATTTGGGGCAAGCTCTTTTCTCAGCAAATGCCTATTCATTTCATCAATAGGAAGGAAACAAATTTGTTTGCACTTTTTACATGGACATCTTATCTTTGGGTCATCCATATATGCAGGTTGAGAACATGCATAATGAATAAAAGCTTCAACTCCCTCAACAAACTAAGGATTAATAAAACCATCAGTTGTTAATTATCTATACATCCAAGATCTATCAATATTACTCATTTATGCAAAACTGTTAATTTGAAAAAGTGATTCCATAGTTAGTATCCTTCATGTTCCCCAAAGTTTATAGAACGTCTAAACTTTATATAACATCCCCTAAGTATTAACCAATTGAATTAATCACCTACATTTGATTTCAAAACTATGGTACGTGACATTGATTACACCTGTGAGTCGAGAAAAACAAGTTCTCATTGTGATTCCTAGGCTCGTGGTATTTTTAGAATTCTAGGGTTGTGGAATTTATAGAATTTGATCAATATGTAGTCTTTGTGTACATTTAACTTGAGTTAAATGTTAACGAGTCTTCTCTATTCATAAATCAATATATGAACTTCCCATTCCACTAACTCTCCTATTTGATGGAATTGATGAGTGGAATTCCCAGTTTCTAGTATAATAGAGTTTCTCTTAACAATCCAAAGGAGCACAAACCTATTGAAAATGCACATATACCACATAGTTATAATACATAGCTTGCCTTAATTGCTATTCACTTTACTACAGTTAAAATGAAAAGTGTTAGTATATAAAGACATGAAGCTACTTTTAACTGTCAGAGTTTTCTTTCTACAAGTGAAACTGTCAGAGTTTTCTTTCTATTAGTGAAACTATCACCAACAACATTTAAGCCACAAGAGCTCAAGTGTCAAGTAGCATACACAATACAAGAATTTTACCAATTGTACCATAAATCAATAAAAACCGAAGAAAATTACTAGCAAACTATGCAATGTAAATTTCTAGAATTATGGTAAGGTTTATAGTCATTGCTCAACTACTTAAAATATGAAGTAAAATAAATTACTAGAGCACCAGAGACTAATGATTCAACCATCTCCAAAGTCCTAGAATTATGTACATTATTATTGTGCAATATTTAGTTTATTTTTTTTAGTTAAAGTCACTTAGAGTATATAAACAGATAGATACACATCACATTATATACATACAAAAATAGCACTTCTACATTTCTTCTTCGTTCTTTATTTCAGTAGCAACTCAACCAATATCCTATATTAAAGTTCCTCACCCTTAAAATCATTCATTTATCAATCTCATCTCAAAACAAATATATGTTTATACTACAAACTTAAATTTAGATTAACAATACTTAAAATTTAAAGTCACAATCCGAAGTTCACACTATAAAAAAGTTGCGGTTGGTGCAAGCCATTTACATTAAAAATGTAGCAAGTTCAGATGGGAGGTTCAAACCAAAAACAAATACCCAAATTAAACTAAGTACACAAAAACCTAGTAAATAACAAAACCCACTTACCTCAACTGACACGCAAAAGTCACTGAAGTACGTGAAGGAAGAAGATGACGAAGCTAGAGTGTAACATCCCGTCCCCATACTAAGGGTTAGAAACCTAAAATTTAGTATATGTGACCTCAAAGAAAGATTAAGAAAATACATTTCATGATCATGCATAATGTTAGCATATGCGCACAAGAATTTGAATTTTTGTGTACATCAAAATGACTATACATGCATTCATTGACAATTTCCTGGTATAATTGATCTATAGATGTGATTTTATTGAGAATTGTGTTAGATTGTATTGAAAATTGGATTAGAGAGTATATTCATAGATTTAGAATTTTTAGAATTACTGAAAAATTTTCTAAAAATTTTTAGATATTTTTGGGCTAGGAAAAATGCCAAGTGACAGAAAAATAGATGAATAGTAGTAGAAATAAGAGTCAAATGGCAATAGAAATTTTGAGAAATGACTTTGGGATTTAATGATAAGTTTCATTATAAATTGGGAGAAATTTGGGTTAAAAATTGGAGACAAATAGATTAGCTTTTTAAAAGAGCCAATTGGAGACCATAAAAAGGTGACAAGTGGCATCCACTCACGAATTTGACCTAATTAAAGATCATTTCATAGTCTTTCATTTTCCCATTCACGATACATGGTTCTCTTCTTCATCTTTTTCAATTTTGTTTTCATCTTTCTCTCCTTCATTCACGAAACTCACTCTCACCCTCACCCTCACCATGTTGATTTTTGTCCCACTCTTTCACTTTGTTTCTTCTAGATTCATTGTCTTCTCCATCTTGTTACTAAAAGACCCAACCTATTCCTCCTTAAAAAGGTGAAGATCGTGTATGTTGAAGGAGTTAGGGTTCTTAGTGATTTAAAGAAGCTTTAAAGCTAAACATGTAAGTTAAACATTTCTTCATAGATTGTTTTAAATAAAGCATATATGATGATAGTTTAAAGGTAAATGATCTTGACAAACGAGTTTAGTATATGCTAGAACATTGGTAAAGAAATGAATGTATTAATATTGATGTTTTGTTTCACATAAATGCTAAATAATGGGTTAGGAGTTGTTTTATGTATGATTGGAATTGTAAATGGTGATGAATATACATTTGTAACGTGCATGAAGAATTAGTATACTCATGTTATTTGTAATGTGCATGAAGAATGAGTATATTCATGTTCTATGTTATGTATATGATGAGTAAGAAATTATGAGTTATGCTAAACATATTTTTAAGATGGATTGTTTGTGAAAAAGATGTTTTAATGAGAATTGGAAATTGATGAAAATAGAGATGAGTATATGACCTATTTTTGTGTTAATGGGTGAGTGTAGAAATGAGAATAAAGGAGTGATTCAAGTATGCTCTGCTATTAGTGTTTATGATCAATCATAGACTATAAATTGTTTATGGATGATAATGAGTTGAAATAAAGTTGAGAATGACGAGTAAATAAAGTAGAAAAGGTAATCTTGGTGTAAGCTGTGTTAGGGAAAATTTTGAAATCAAAATTGGAATATGATCTGGAAAATGTAGCAGTAGTATGTTCACTAAGTATGCTTCAGTCTTTTAGTCATAACTTTTTCTCTGTTTATACAAATGAGATGATTCTTAATTTGAATTAAACTAGAGACATATGGATACATTTTTTTATATTTGTCTCTAAGAGTCTCAAAATCTGACATGAATTTAAAAAACTAGGTATGCTTATATGAAAGTTCGCCTCAGCAAACTCCTTGCTTCGCTGTAGCAAAATTGAAGAATTTGGCTAGAGGAAAGTTCGTTGCAGCCAACTCTTAGTTTCTCTACGGCGAACTTGTGATATTTTTATAAGAATTCCTCTCGGGAGGAGTTCGCTGCAGTGAACTTCTAGCTTCACCGTGGTGAACTTTTCTTTACATTGAATATGTTTCAGTATTTTGATAATATCTTGTTCTGTAGTTATACAAATGGAATGATTTTTTATTTGGAGTAAACTAGAGATATAGGACTACAAATTTTTTGAAGAAATCAAATTATAAATTGGACTCTAAGAATTTTAATTTCTAGTTGGAAGTTGAATGCAAGGCACTATCTTAGTATAAGAATAGTCCGAAATTATTTCGAGATAACTTCCGAAACTTAATCAAATTAAATAATCTTGGTGTTGTTAGAAAACTAAGACATAGGGGAACAATTTTTTAGAAGAAAATTTTCTTAAATTTCCCAATTTTCATTGTCTAAATGATCAAGAATAATATACCCAAAAGTTAGTGTTTAGAGAAACATATGAAATAATTCATTAGGTTATGAAATTAGATTCTAATGATTTTATTGAGGAATAAACCATAAGTATAAATGATAATTATGTGAGTTTTGAAATACAAATGTTTATGTGATGAGAATAATAGAACGATACCCAAGATTGTCATGAACATACATTGTACATATTCCATATACACAATTATACATAAAGGAATACTTATAATTGTGCAATTATTAATGTGTGTGCAACGTGTGTATTGCATAATTTCAATGTGAAGGATAGACATTCGCATCCAAACGGTTCCAGATCAAGGATGCAAATACTAATCTGGAGCGTACTGTGAATAACCTAGATGGTTTCTCCCAATTAATTGTTTGCTTTAAAAATATGTTTTGAATGATGATATGAATGCGAATTGATTATGTTGATGTCGGACAATGAAGTTCCGAGATTTGATGCATGTATATGATACTAAAGTGCTATTGTATGTGAATTTGATGAAATATATAAGACATGACATGATTGTTAAATGCCGGACCTAGTTCCGAAAGAAAATTGTGAATATGCATATGATTGCAAAAGTGATACTCAACATTATGTTGAATGCCAGACCATCCGAAGATGAACATGAAATAGAATGTGAATCCGAAAGCATGTGATAGACTAAAATTACATGAATGTGATGTATTCTATTACATGAATGCATGAAATATAAAGGCAGTTGTGACCGGAGTCGACACTGAAAAAGAGCTTAAAGCTCATAATGTGAAAAAGTGCCTAAAGCTCAAAAAGTGTATAAGAGTCAAAAGCTCATTATGTAAAATGAGCTCTGTATTCCCAACGGATAAGGGAAAGTTATAAATGAGCCCAATATCTACAATAGATATGAGACAGTTTAGGCACTCGGTCACAACAATGTAATAAATGGAAAAAGAGTCACATGAGTATTTCATATACATTTTGATAAGTATGTTTGATTGTTTGAAATGCAAAATTGTCTTACTTGTAAGTGAGAATGTGACATGTGATGAATTATGCTAAATGCAAAGATGTGAATTACATGTTACATGTGCTAATGTGTTGCATGAATTGAGTGAATCATCGATGATGATTACCTCGTTGAGTTCGCAAAACTCACCTAAAATTTGCAAATAGTTTTCAAGTTTAGAAGAGTACCCATTAGGCAAATGGGAGTATACCTACTGCATGCAAGTGAGAGATAGAGGTCGGAATCAGTTCGCACCTGCATATGTATTTTGTTGTTTTACATCAAAATGTGCATTCACAAATGTTGTACAATGTGTTTGTAAATGATTTTGAAATGTGATAACATTATGACTATAGGTATTTGTATTTGAAATGGGCCCAAGTGACTATTGAATTGCTGATAAATTGAATAATAATTGTAACACTGCGATTGAAAGTGTTTTTGAATAAAATGGGTTCAATTTGCTTATTGATTTTCTGATATATGCATGCAGTGTTTTGAAAATTTTTGACTGACTAACTATTCTAACATGCCACCCTCGCGTTCTTGCAAGAGTGGGGATAGAGTGAGCTGACAGCCGAAGAAGAAAATCAAAACAAAGAAATGAAGACAATGACAATCAAAGCAGTACACAAAACACATTAAGGAACAAAACTCAATGATGTCGTTAAAAACAATCAAAGAATAAAATGTTACCTCAACCAACGATTAAAGGAAGACGACAACGATGACACACGATGGGTGAGCGACGACAAGGAGGAAAGATGGTTAACTATACATGAAAACAAAAGATCATGCTTAAATGATATGTTGTATATCTTCAATTTCTCAATTTTTATTAAAAAATTAGATAGGTAATCCTAAAGTAAGCTAGATAGGAAATCCTAAAGTAAGCTACATAGGAAACCCTAAAAGCTAGAATGAAGTTCCAATTGATAGAATCAAAAGCTTTGAAATAAATAATATTCATATTGTAACTTTAGTTAAGTGTTTTCTTATAGTAGTTTATGGACTTATATCATCTCGTTATGATTTAAAAACCTAAAAATTTAACAAATTAACACATAATCATGCTATATATTCTCATATTAGCATAAATGAGTGATGGAACACCTAATATTAAGTATATGTAAAATGTCAATTTAGCAACTATAAAAATGTTAAAATGTATGGATTTGGCATAAAAAGCTTGGACATACAAGCATGGACCTTATCTCTAACCTCTACTCTAAATAACTTTTCAATAAACTTCCAAGGGTAAAATTTAATAAGGACAAGATTTATAGAGCTTTCTAAAGAGGAAAACAAACCAAAAGCTCTTTCAAGAGTAAAAGGTTGATAACTTCCACTATACTTTCACAACTACTTCATATGTATTTATTTAGACTAACTAGAGTTGCAAGTCCAAGTGGAAAATTTTATACTTTTATTATAGTTGATGACTTTAGTAAATTTATTGGTGTTTTATTCTTAGCTAGAAAAGATGAATGCTTTGGGGAATTTCTTAAATTTGTAATGAGGGTTCAAAATTAAAAAAAAAAACTCTCTATTACATCTATTAGGAGTGACCATAGTAGGAAGTTTGAGAATGAAAGATTTGAAACCTTTTTATGAGGATAATGATATCTTTCATAACGTTTCTAATAGAAGATCCCCTCAATAAAATGGGCTTGTTGAGAGAAGAAAAATAGGACTTAGTAAGAAATAGTTAAGACTATGATAAATGAGTATGATCTCCCATGATTTTGGGCAAAAATTATGGCTACATTTTACAGTTTAAATAAAGTATACATAAGACCAACTTTGAATAAAACCTTTATGAGATCTGGATTGGGAAGAAGCCAAAAATTAATAACTTTAAAGTTTTTAGATGTGAATGCTACATTTTGAGATAACTGCAATATAGACATTCCACGTAAAGAACTAATCAACAATTTAATTCAAATAAGAAATATGCATAACCAAGCATGATAAATAAACCAACTTCATGAGCAATAGTTGGAACTTTGAAATGTTATTATTGATATCTCCATCACTTTTCTACAAAGTGGTAGCAGCAACAAGCAAAATATGCCACTTTCCATTATCTAAAGCCACTAAATTACCCACTCCACTAAAAAGTGCCCTTATTATTAAGCCATCGAGCTTTCATACAAGATATAAGTCACTTCATATCCATATAGCCTTGGCCAACTAGTAAAAAGAAAAGTACAGCAAAATCCATTATACATATATGAACCCAAAAAAGATCAAAGAACTTGGCACTTTATTGTATGAAGATTACAACTTCATCGGCTTGTTCAAATTTATAAATCATGATATTAGGAATAAAACACAACCCAAATCTTTATGTTTAGATCAAACTTCTCAATGCCAATATGTTAAAACATCAATATTCTTGACAATTGTAGTATAACTCGAAAATGACAGTTAATATAATACTATCCCCACAATTATTCATCGGCATAAAAAGACAAAAAGATTACGACTAAAGGAGCGATCGGACGACAACAACAGAAGAGAGAAATGAGGCTGCATGGACGAGGAGAAATGTGGGAGTGGAAGCTGTAGGCGATTTAGCTTAAACCAAAATGACATCGGATGGTGTTAAACCAAATGGC
Source organism: Erythroxylum carthagenense (assembly GCA_026413575.1). Classification (NCBI taxonomy): domain Eukaryota; kingdom Viridiplantae; phylum Streptophyta; class Magnoliopsida; order Malpighiales; family Erythroxylaceae; genus Erythroxylum; species Erythroxylum carthagenense. Next base: position 41,629,846 of record JANZLD010000008.1, on the reverse strand, counting down.
GTCGTTTTCATTCTTTTTAAAATGCTAAACCAGAAGCAAATGACGATGTCTAGGACTAAAATTTACCAATGAAATTTACCAACGAATATTTCTCACCGTCGTTATATTCTGTCGAAAAATTTACTGGGATGATTTCCCTCCATATTTAAGGACATATATTTTTGCTATCAATTTTACCGACAGAATAAAATTTTCTGTCAATAATTTCCAAAGGTTCGGTTTCTATCAGTAATTTCCAAAGGTTCCGTTTCTATCAGTATTTGTTCATCGTTAATAACTAATTTTCTTGTAGTGCTTAAAGTACCTGAGTTCTCATATTTGTAAGAATATGGTTTATTATATTCGTTAGGAATCAAGGGAAATCTTTGTTGTCGGCTTTATTTTAGGTAAAGAGAAACAAGAAATTTGACATGAGAAATAAGAAATTTAAGATCGCACAATTTTGAACTCTCTGTATAGTTACCTTCAACAGTTATTTTATTTACAGGTAAAACTAAGGTTTTGATTTTCTATCGTAAGTATTAGTACAATCTGAATTTACAAAACTCAATATTGGCTTCAACTTTTCGTATATAAACTAATATGTACTGCTCTGATATTTAATATTTAATATCCAGTATTTTTCCATATTAAGATTGGTTATATGGCGACCTAAGTAACAGAGAGTTTAGGTGTAATTCTGAAATATAAACTGAAACAAGTAGGGATAGTCCAATTTTCTTTTCTCAAATCCATAAATCAATTGCAAGATATTGTTTGTTGTAGCAGAACTTAGACCTTACGTGTCCTTTTCTCGATTTCCCATGTTGATCCTTGACATAAAGGACTTCGTACATATGCCTGCCGACAGACGTGATCTCTACTTTGAATTTTCTACACACATTTAACGGAAAATAATTGAACAGAGTAATCTTAGGCCTTCCAAAGAGCCAGTGTCCTCATTCTAAGAAGAGAATTGCTAATAAGTGGCTTTCAGAAATATATTCTGACAGAAATTAGATGTCGGTGTAGTCATATACGGATTTCCTGCCATGATTTTGTGAAATTAAGAAAACTTAAGTTGCTTAATGTATAAGGCTAGGATTTTGTTGATCCTGGGTTGGCCAAACATTACAATATTTAGAAGGCACCATTGACTTGAGCCACATATGCTAAGTTTTTGCCCGCAGTCAATTAGCCAATTTATCTCAAGTGAGGTATTGTTGCTGCAGTCTCAACTTCAACTAAACAATCTAGCCTTTTATATGAAGAAGAATAAGAAAAAAAAATAAAGATAAACTTCTCTATCCATCCTATTTTGGATTGATGAACTTCATCATTAAAGATATACTTTATCTTATAACTTATATTGATTTGATTCACTTTCATCTCAAGTTAAGGTAATTTGTTAGTAAGTTTCATTTCTTTCAATTATATAAAATCCTTCCTTCTCTCATTTTAATCCCATATAAGTCATAGATAACTGCTTCATCATTTATGAAAACAAAACAGTCATGTTACAACTAATATCACTGCTTATATTAATTGCACAATCATCTAGATGATGAGGCCAGCGATGAGGATGTTATTGATGGCTAACAAAAGGATACGAGTTGCCCCATGTGATTTTTCGACTTGGGACTTTATTATATTTCATCAAGAACACACCTAATTTGACAGCTATTTAACACATAAAAGATACAGGCAACTGCTTCTTTGTAATAATTCACTTTAAAGTGTTTGAAGCTTCGCTATTAATTTCTCTATTACATTACTTATTTTTAAAAAAAGATTTTACCTCATATTGTTTTTTTAAACTATATGTATTTACTGATAAAACTCGGCTTCACATCGTACAGTGTTGATAAAAAAATATGGTGATATATCCCATCTAGATCTATTGGGATAACCAGTAGCTACTGTAGCTGATAAGTGAACTGTCCTATTAACATTCCTAGGAACCCATTTAAACGAGCAAGATTGAAATTTACCAAAAAGTAATTTATAGTCATTCAATATTGCTCCAATACAGTCATCCAATATTGCTCCCATCTCATTGATTCCCGAATGTACCTTGTGGAAGCATTGCACTAGTTGGAGGCAGTCTGTTTCCACCTCCGCCGAGGTAAAACTCAAATGTGTTAATCATGTTAGAGCTTCTTTGAACGCCATAACTTCTGTTATAAGTGGTGTGTAATTTGAGATAACAAAACTAGAAAAATAGTTGAGAAAAAGACCATTTACACCTTTGATCATTATACCATATGACATAATTCCCTGGGCTGATTGAACAGCTGCATCAAAGTTGCATTTCACTGATTCGACGGTAGGGCTAAACCATCTGATATCATTGTGCTCTGCTCGTTGTGAAATTCCAGAAACGGCTGTCGAATCTTGGGCTTGCTTCCACTCTTCGTAATAGTGGTTTGAAGTTGACACTAGGACTCGGGGTTGGAGCCTTTGCTGCTGCCAGATGAAGGAGTTTCTGGCTTTCCACAAATGTCAAAGTAGTATGCATGCCTGACCCACTTCCTCTAATTGGCCATTTAAAATATCCTGTAAAAGAGTAACAAAACACGGGGCATCTGGATACACATCAAATAACGCCCAACATGCTCTCATATGTACACAAGTTAATTGGTACTTGCACTTTCCTCCTTTCTTTGCTTGAGCCATACTTGAATTTATCTTAAAGATTTGCCAAATCGATTATCCCATTTCATAGGAATTTGATCTGATTGCCGGTATTTCCATAAGAAAAGAGCTACTCTCTTTTTCTAGATCACATTCAATTAAATTAACACCCTGTTTGGAACACAACAAATTGAATTCAATTCACTTATTTGGAACAACAAGAAAACCAAGAATTTAATTCACGCATGAGTTTAAACCTCCCTCCCTTTGTAAATTCAATTTAAGCTATAAGTCGCGTGAATTGAACTCCAAAAGTTGCTAGATAATTTTTTAACATTGACACCCAATAATACCCACAGCAGCCGACCACTCTTCTCCCATGAACCAGCAGACCAGACGACGCAGTGTAAGTTTATCTCCTAATGCCTCATCTGTACACCATTGCTGGGCTAAGGACGAGGATAGAAGCTCCAAAGAACAACTTAAAGCTCACGAGGATAAGGCAATGGTTGGAGGTATATGGCTCTTGGTTTAAAGTTTCCGTTGTTGTACACATATATATATGTTGTTTCATGCATGTATCCTTAGGTAAATGTTTTGTATGAAATGCCTACATGCTGTGGTTTATTCTTACATTTGGTATCAGAGCTTTGCTACCTTTGCCTTGCTGTATAATCTGATGAAAACCATCGAAACCTTTGTCTCTGTTTTCCTTTGTTTTGGGTTGCGTTT
>JANZLD010000008.1:41601133-41612146 GCA_026413575.1 Erythroxylum carthagenense | reverse complement strand
CGCATTTGTTTCGTGTCATTTACTTTGGTTTTCGATTTTCTTTCCGCTTCAAGAGTGGTTAAGAGTGATCATGTTCAGTTTAAGCAGTGATAGTGTTAAGTGTATGAAGTTGGGTCTCGGAAACGAGATCCAACAAGGGTTCTACATTCACTACTTTTTCATTGTGTTCTACCAAGAACAGGCTCAAAGAATCTGGTGACAACTATAGATGAACAATGCTTGCTTTATCTACTCAATCATCAGCTTATAAATCTTCCATATTTGATTTTAAGGCATATGATGAAGATGAAGAGAGACTCAAATGTCTTACCCTAGCTATGTTGCTGACAAGAATCTTTAGAGATTATGGAATCCTTCTTGACAGAGGAAACAGAATGATGTTGAATATAAAAAACATTATCAATGTTTCAACTGTCACAAGAATGGGTTTGAAGTCTTAAGAAAAGGAGGATACAGATTCTATGGCAAAAGCAAGGACTGAGGGGGAGCCTATTGTAAGACGTAGTTTGACTGAAAAGGCTACACCAGTAAGGAAGACGAAACCTCAATCTTTAGAAAGAGTGCCTGTAGAAGAAATGAAGAGTAAATCATCTGAGGTATCAGTTAAAGCTAAGATGATTCCATACAAAGAAGAGAGCTAAGAAAAGCATTCCGCAAAACAAGTGTCATTGAAAAGAAAAGGAGAGACACTTTATTATGAAAAATCCAAACAATTCATAAAGTCACCAAGACTATTGACCTTACGTCAAAAAGAGCAGAAGAGAAGAAAAGGTTCATCTACTGCTGAAGACTTTGAAAAGCCTAACAATGCACCACAGGCTACAAGATCTTTAGTCTCAATTTTGCAAGAACAACCAGCAAAATTGACTAAGGAAACAGAAATTAAGAGGAAGTTGGTGTTTGAGAAGAAGAAACCCCAACAACAACCCTCTTCTAGACTGGTAGAAGAAAGTAAGAAGCCGAAGACTAGTCATAAAAAAAAACCCTTCACCTAATGTTCAATAGAAGAAAAAGCAAGTTGAACACAGACTAGTACAGTATAATCTTTCTGAACCTATTCGAAAACAGGATTTGAAAGTGAAGGTGATTGAAGAAGTGATGCCTGTGAGAAGCAGAGGATCAATTATTATAAGAGAACCTATGAGAAGGTTGGTCAAAGTATAGGTTGAACCAATATTAATCAATAATCGATCTCTACATCTTTTAAATCATGGGTGAAAGAAGACTATATGGTATTCTGAAAGATGAAAAGTCAATGCCATATCCCATGAAGATGTTTAAAGAGCACTATACAATTTATCCGGTTACAAATAGAACATTGATCAAGATTGTACTATACATCCAACCAAGAGCTTCACACATTGTCTGCAATGTATATAAAGGGAAACAAAAGATGTACCCTGAATCCAATACAGGTGATCTTATAGAAGAGCAGATTCAGTCAGGAATAAAAAACATAGATGAAGCATATAATGTAGCTCAATCTAGAGGAATCTATGTTTTTCATCATATTTCAAAAGCATCAAGAAGTCATTGTGGACGGTTCTCCACAGATGCAACCTTTCAGATAGTTCGAGGAGTGACAAAAGGACAATTCAGAACGATCATTGTTGAAGGTATTAGTTTCAACTTAGAGACCTTTGTTCATCTCATCATGTACTTTAGACCTTTGAATTTCATATCTTCAATCAAAGATGTCCTACACCTTCTTAGAAAACCTATTCCAAAGCTACCTAGACCTGATGACCTAGATCTCCCTTAAGGAAATCTATCTTTCACCCCTCCTGAAACTAAAATCATTGAGTTAAATGTTTTACCATCAGAAACACCAGTTGCTATAAACTTCTCTCCAACAAGAACATCTTAACAAGTTTCTACCTTTATTCTGGAGGAAGTTAGTCACACATAGCAGTGGAGTCTGGAAGCCCTATTTAAGGAGATTGAAGAAATTCATACTAAGGTGGATGATCTGAGTAACTCAGTTGGTGATCTACATGAGGAAGTTGTGTACCTACGAGTTTCTATAGAAAAAGACATCAAGTTGATCAGAACTGACATCCAACGAATTTTCTCTGAAATCATGAAGCATCTACATTAAAGCCTTTTGATTAATAACAAATAGGGGGAGAAGAAGAAAAGAGCAGAAGCAGAAGTAAGATAGCAAATAAAGGAGATCAGTAAGATGAAAAGAAGATAGCATTAAAAGTTTATTTTGTTTTCATATGTGTATTTTGTATATACATGTGTATATCTTTTGTTGTCTTCTTATTCCTTATATGAATAATATTCGTTAATTCATTCTATCTTTCTACAAATTATGATTATTTGTTATCATCAAAAAGGGGGAGATAGTTAAGTCACATGACTTCACTTTTAATAATTTTGTTGATAACTAAATAATAATAATGTTTGAAATAAACGAACTGTTCTGACGAGTGTGTTAAGTATGCAGTGTTATCACTAAGAAGCAGTTCGATGACTAAAAATAAGTTCAAACACTAAGAAGAAGTTTGATCACTAAAAAGAAGGTCACTAAGAAGAAGTTCACTAAAAAGAAGTTCGATGACTAAGAAGAAGTTCACTAAGAAGAAGTTCAATGACTAAGAAGAAGTTCACTAAGAAGAAGTTCATTAATAAGAAGTTCACTAAGAAGAAGTAGTTTGAGTTAGTTATAGAACTCAACTGAATAACAGTTTCTACAAGAAACACGAAACAAGAAACAAGAAGCAAGAAGCAGTTATTAAGATTCAAGAAGCGGTTGGAGACTTAGACTATAAATATTAGTCGTAGTCGAAGACTGAACAATCTTACAATCTTTAAGCTTACAAGTGATTACTTACAAAATTCTGTATACAAAGTACGATATAAAAGAGGTAACATTACTGTAACAAAAGCTCACATTATCTTTCTAGTGAGAGAAAGAAAAGACTGAGAGCCTGGAGAGGATAAATTAGTTGAAAGAATACTCAATGTAAGAGACATGAAGAGGCTCTAGAAGGGTGGAAAGAATACTTGTAATTTTGACAAAGTATAGTGAAAACTCAAAAGGATTCTAATGAATGGTCATAGCATAAGGTTTGGGGTAAACCAGTATAAAAATCGCATCATCTATCTTCTAACTCTTTACTCTTAAATACTCTTGTTCTTATACAAATTATTTACGATTTACCTAAGTAACTATTTGGTATTCCGTTAATACTTGAAAAAGTTTCGTTTTCAAGAGATTATCAAAAGTTTTGTGTATTCATAAAAAGATTACACAATTCAACCCCCTTCTTGTGTATTTTACGAGTTCGTTCTTAACATGTGATTTACTTCAGATTACTCTACCTGGTATTATTAATCCTAGTCAAGGTTTTTTTAATCTAGGTAGAAGTATAGGTCTAGCATAATGCTTGCTTAGGAATTGTTTAAAGACTATAACCATAAATAACATGTTAGAAGTTGTGCTCTCAAAATTGACTTCACTAAAGCTTATGATACTGTGGAATGTGGTTTTAGCATCAATTCTCTCCTTGCTTTTGTATACTACGAAGTTCATTAGCTAGATTCATACTTTCATATCAACAGTATCTTTCTTTGTTTTAATGAATATGGAACCTACTCAACTATACCTGGCAACTAGAGGAATAAGGCATAGAGATCCACTATCTCTATATCTTTTCACTGTTGCTATAGAAGTTCTTCAAATAGTAACACAGATGGGTATTAATGAAAGCACATATTTCAGATATCTTTATCATTGTAAATAGCTCAATATCACTCAACTTTCTTTTACTAATGATCTACTCATGTTATGTGATAATGATAATTTTTTAATTAAGATAATCTTATCTTCATTACAGAGATTCTAAGAAGTATCTAGGCCGAAATTTAATCCTAAAAAAAGTTCTGCCTATTTGTTTAAGTTAAGCACTAAAGACTCCTCAAAGGTGATCGCTGATGCTGGGCTTTCGATTCATCGGTTACTTCTGACTTACTTGGGAGTTCCTATCTGCACAATGAAGCTTAAGGAAATTGAATGTAGACCACTCGTTAATAAAGTTTAGAAAATAATATCTTGTTTGAGTAACAGATTTTTATCTTATAGAGATAGGCCACTGCTTTCCATTTCAATTTTCAATAACCTACACACCTATTAGTTGTCACTCTTAGCTATTCCTAAAAGAGTTCTGAAGAAGATTGACATAAGTATAAGAGACTTCATATGGCATAGACAGAATCCAACTAGTAAAAAGGCTTCCAAAGTCAAACAGAGTGTCATTTGTCTTCCTAAAGAAAATGGTGGATTGGGTATCAACTCTGCTAGTAGAATGAACAAATTATTGTTAGCTAAAAGACTATGAAGAATATGTTATGACAATGAGTGCCTTTAGGTGAAATGGCTGCACATGTTTCATGTCAAAAAAAGAAGCATTTGGTCTATTTCTTATAAGAGTACTCAATCCTACACTTTTCAAAAAAAATTATATACCAAATTAGTTATGCATCCTCGTGTCAAGCATTACATTAAAGATGGGAACAGTACTAAATTCTAGTTTGACAATTAGCATTCACTTAGGCCTTTATGCTACACTCAATACTTTACTACTCTTAAAGGCCTATTCCTTGAAAATTCCAAGATGCATAAACTTATTCAAGATGAAAAGTGGCATTTGCCATTTCACATAGATAGGGAATCAGTCCAATTGTAGATTGCATGCCAGATTATTTACCAAATTAGATGCTAAAGGATGAAGTTAGATGGGAGATACATAGATCACACAAGTTTATGCTCTTTCATGTAATCAGATACTATTTGGTCCACTTACCAGGTTTCCTCTTCACAAACTGATATAGTGTTTAGAAATAGTCCAGGTTCATTCATTCATTCTTTGGTTAGCTGTTATATAAAAGTTAGGAACTAAGGATAGTATAAAATTACAAATCCCTGATAAGACATGCCCTTTATGTACCAGTAAGGATGAAAAAATCGATCACATCTTCTTTAAGTGTTGTAATACAAGTCAAATATGGAGAAAATTTCTCAGCTTGTTTAATTTGTAAGACAGGATCCTCATTTGGATGGAATGTCTATCTTGGATAATGGATCTGAAATGGAAAATTAAGGAAGATTGCAAGGTGTTTAAAGTTGGTTTTGTTATGCTTAATGCCTTTTACATGGAGGATGAGGAACACTAAGGTAAATTCCAACAGTACAACAAATCCACCTAAATGGAGTTTTATATAAAGTGTAGAATGAAGATTTTGACAGTTACTTATCTACAACTCATCTCTACTTGATTCTTGATACTAATCAAATTATAGATAGTGTATGAAAGGAGTTATGTGAATATGTAGTTTATTGTTAGGTTTAAACTCCAACTGTTGGAGATGAATTTCATTTCTCATTGTAATTTCCACCTTTTGAATGAGTATATTACTTACTTTCCAAAAAAAAAAAATCTCATCCTAGTCTGACCATATAATTTTCATCCCCTACATTCTCCATCACCATTCCATACAATCCTCTAGTTTATTGCCTCCTTATCTTTTGTCAAACTTCTTGAAAAATGTAAGTTGGACATTTGATTTCTATGTATACACATATACCATGCTCTCAGTATGTCTCTTCATGATCATTATCTTTATAGTTTCTAACATACTAATCATTGGTTTGTCTCTTGCTAATAAGATCCATTCGTTGAAAGTCATACTCAGATAATTATAACAAATTGGAAATTTTAACTTGAATTATTTGTTTGACCTAGCCTAGTAATTTGAATTAAATTATTGTTATGAACTAAACTAAGAATGTTGTGGATATTCAAGTAATGTAAAAACACACGCATAATTGATTTTTTTTTCTAATTTCTTCAGTTGCTCAATAAAATCTTCAATATATATAGACTCTGAATATGATCATAACTACCTCCTTTACCAATCCAATGTCCATACCAATTGTTATAAATATGTTTGGCACATATTCTATGACATACATTTGGTAGTATGCTCAATAACTCTTATTAATCCCTAGATGCATAAGTTAATAAACATAAGTCAAATAATATAAGGCAATAATATATTATATAACAAATAAACAAAAACTTACATATCCTCTAGCCCCATGTTCAACTCCAAATTAGTTAATAAAAGTGACGTGAACTAACTCTATGAATCAGTATTTTATACTTCCATAACTGCCCATACTATAAGATACATGCCTCTATGTCCATCCTTCTAACTACACTAATTAGTTGCCCTTGGAATTTAGTCTTCAAGAAACGACTATCCATCCTAAGTATGGACCTCAGGTATCCTCATCATGCTTTCATAGTTACCAAAAAAAAATATAACCTCTTAAATTTTAATAACAAAGTTTCTTGATTCTTTAATAATTGTAGTTTCACTACTAAACATTGTTAAGTTTCAACTTATGGATAAAAACTTGAAGCTCTAAATATTCACAGGTATATCTTAATAATTTCTCCTTCCTTCACTTTATCTTCATAGCCCTACATATGGTTAAATTCACAATTATATTCTTTTCCTTACATTCTTCATCTTGATTTTGAAATATTATCCTTACTATTACATGTTATATACAATTTCCACTTGCATCCTTCAATGTCTCTTACTCTAATGCACTTAGACACCTTTTCCTAATGAACATTAATCCCTATTTCTATTGGATAATTTCAACTTCATCTTTAAACTCTTTTACATCATCAAATTCTATACCCAATGTCCATTATGATGTACCACTGCCTGTTACATGTTTAATACTTGTATTAGGTATTTTAGTTGCCTCCCCAAGTTCCTCTTTACTATGGTACTTATCATTTACCAAAGAAGCCTCCATAGGCACTAGAGTCAATCTCCATTGGTTAGTGGCCATATGGAATTGATACATCAAACGTATCATGTCCTCTTTTAGTTTCATTATCATCTTCAACTTTATCATACATAGTGTTTCCATTAGGGCCAATATCCCTATGATTTTTAGTACTACTCTCTTTTTCCATAGTACATACACTAACTTTTATTAAATTTAATAAATCTTAAAGAGTTATTGAATCTAAAATCTAGAACTGTAAACTAACCCTTATACACCTATTGGTATCCAAGTTCCATTCCTATCTTATTAATTTGTTTATAATTGACAAACTTAAGGTCAAATTTTATCAATATAACTTAATGACCCACTTTCATTACTTAACTCAAGATCTTGCTTAAAGTTTCACTATAACATAACTTCAACCTTTCATATTGAGTCATTTTAAACACGAAAATGGTAAGCAAATAAGAATATACAAATTTAGGAACATATACATATATAGAAATAAATGTGACTATAAGTAATTGTGAGAAACATATGTAAATTTAGTGTCAATTTTAAGAATTTAGCAAAGAAGATGAGTAGAATTTACGCATAAGATATAGTTTAGTGGCTACAATTTCTGGAAAATATAAACATTTAAAACATATTTTATCAAAAAATTTAGTTTTATGAACTTAAATCATTGACTAAGAAAGAGGTCTACGTTTTTACAATTTTGTATATTTCCTTGAGACTCTTCCTAATGCCCAAAGCTCCCATAAGAACAATTTTAAAATTTCCATTTATAATAACCTAATTTATCTAATAAAGAATGTTAAGGACTCCTTCTAATTGTTACTGATAAATCATACATGTTGATATAACTTGATTTATTTATTTACCATAATAAGATGAGTTCTTTTCAAATGAAAAAGGCAATAAAATAATGAATTTCTTCCTTTTGTTTATTACAAATGAAATGAAAATTAAATTTACTTAGAAGAATCCTTAAACATAACAGGCCTCCTAGCTAGATATATATGATACTTTTAATTGTGTGTGTGTGCAAGGATAGTAAATTGAATAAAAAGTGTCATTGTGATATGATGTTTATAAAAAAAAATGAAGGGATGAATATTTTCACCATCATAACTTTGAGTTAATTCTCTTACTTTTGTTATGCCAAGTAAAGTATAAAGAGACAAAAAATTAAGATGAACAAAAACACAAAATTTGAAATTGTAAAAGTTATATTTGTTACTTAGAACCTTATAAGCTTGAAAAGAGAGAAAGATAGAATTTTCCAAAGACCAATACAACATCCATCACTCTAATAAATCCATAAAATGTAATAATATATCTAACTCATTTTGTTGATGATTATAAAGCCTCCACTTATTGGAATAATATATTCAAATCATTTTCACTAAACTTTAATCAAACAAATATGAAGCCTAATACTTCTACAAGTCAATAACATCAAAGAATTTATTAATTGAGGCCTTTATTTTGACTCAAAGTATAATACTTCTCAATTTGTTAAAAGCTTAACGTGGAATAACCTATTTATAATAAGAATGTTCAATTTGCAAGTGTATCTTACCACTTTGACTTCTTAAATTAACAGGTTTGACTTATAATTTGCAAGTGTATAAGCAAGCTTTAGTTTCAACTAATCCTATTGTGTATTTAATGTTATAAGAATATGATTACAGAGAGAACATTCAAGAGGAAGAATTTGCAAATGATTACTAAGACAATGATAAATTATGAACCAAGTCTAAGGTCGTTTTATGTCAGATACATTTTCAACTATATAGGTTTTCAATTTAAACTACCAACAAAATTGAAGAGTGTGTATAGATGTGGTTGGGTTGTCAAAGCCCCCCAAAATAATTTTGATTTTCCAAACTTCTTATACTAGTCATGGAAGTAGGTCAAATCCTTAGAGAACTAAGCACTAGTTTCTTAATTTCAAGTGATAAAATTAAAAAGGAGGTTTTTTTAAGTAACTAATTAACTAAAATTAATAAGAAATCAACTGAATACAAAAATGAGTAAGTTGAGATTACCAAACTCAGATTCAAGGGAAAGATCTCATTTAATTATAACATTGATCATTGGTTTAAAGAGAATATTTTCACAATTCAAGCAATTAGTTTGAAACATATTAAGATAGTTGTAATAAGTCTAAGATTTTCCTAAATTAATTGGTTCAAACCTAGCATCCAAACCAAAATTTATCATCTATTTACTGGGTGTGATAGTATTTCATATAAAATAAATGATAGCAATAAGCTTAGTGAAAAAGACTGACCCTAAATTGAATAATTGAAATAGTTGCAATTATTCAACTGAGTTTTCTTGTTTATCATAAGTTAAATATAGAAATTCATAAATAATTTATTTGCTACTTGTACCAATCCTTTATGACAATTACGGATCATTGAATTCCTAGATAGTGATATAATAATCAATATTCAATTAAATTGTCAGAGTAATCGAAAATTAATCATTTATGAAATATGAGAACTCAAAATAAGAAATACTTGAATTAAAAAATGAATAAAAATTTGGAACACAAAACCTCACAAGGTTATAACTAGAATATCGAATCTCCTTGAATCAAATCGATTGAGTTTAGCCATGCATGATTTTTTCTCCAATAACAAAAATATAAGAAAAACAAAGAATTGAGGAAATTGTAAGAAGAGAGATAACTTTTTTCTATTGTGAGTAACATCCTTTTTATAGGGTTTTCTGATCTAATCCTATTTTAATTCTAACTTGTAAAGATGTCTATCTAAAAAAAATTCAAATACCTACATGGTAGGGATAGAAGGAAGTCCTAATTAAACTATAACTCTTCAACTGATCAGCCTTATCCATTCAGTAATCTCTTCACTTCATCCAAAATTTGTGATTGTCATCAGTAAGGTTCCGATTTGATGCAATCTCTACTTTTCATCTCCTAAAACAAAACAAACATTAATTTTAATATTTAAACACCAAAATTAATTTAAAACAAAGGAGATAACATTAAATAATATAGTAAGATAAATGGTAAGTGGCATTTGAACATACTTTTCTTAGGATAATTTGTTAGTTAATTGTGATAAATTGATTGTTGTTAACTTGTTTAGCTTATATTTTGTCTTAGTTTCATATAATCGCATAATTATGTATGAATGTATGTGAATATGCATGAATGACTGTGAATTAGGTCTTTAAGATTACATTTTGCATGAATTTTGCATTACTTTGTTGCACATCTTTTTCTTACATTATATTGGTATTAATTGCATGTGTTTTAGGCATGATTAAGTGATTAATTTTTTTTGTTAATCAATAGGTTTGAAGGTAGTTTTAAGGGATGGACGGATAGAAGAACCAAAGAGAATGCAAGTCATGTGACCGAAAGAAAAGTTGGAATTTTCCTAGGCCAACCCATCACTAATGTTAAGCTTTTGCAAGATACAATTCTTATTGGATATTTTGCATTTTTGATCCAAAAGAAAGAGGAGAAATTAAGTTTCAAATTGGTGAAATAACAGCCCAATTTGGATAAGAAATCAATAAGATATCTGGATTGAAATCGAGATAGAAAATAGAGTTTTCTGGAAAAATCCAGCTAGCAACTTCCTCCTTCCTACATCATTTTAAGCATTAAATGGGTTATAAAAACTCAATTTTATAAAGTGAATCACACGTTAGTATACGATATACAAAGTGCACAAGAAGGGGGGTTGAATTGTGTATTCGAATTTTTAATACAATCCCCTTATAAAAATTTGCTTTCTCAAAACGATTGGCAAACAATATTATGAAGCTTTTATGTTAGCAATAGAAACAAGAGTTAAGAGTTAAGTGTAGCACCCCACTCCCGACAAGACCCGAACCCGATATCTATAGTGATATCCGAGCCTGTGACCCGCGAGGGTGGCGTACTAGAACAAACATTACCTTTTAAAACCCGTTATGACATTTTTTTTTCTTTCAACAACGATAGAGTGCGCAGAAAACAATAAACATTTTATCCCGATTTATTACAAAACATTTTCATAACAAAACAATTTCACAATAATCAGTTGGGGCCCAATAAATCAAATCACTACACTAATGCAGATGTGGACGACACTGATCCCGACCCGATACTCTATCTTGCTAGCAGTAGACATACTCCCGTTTCACTAACGGGGTACTCTTCATTTCCT
>JANZLD010000008.1:41453417-41468671 GCA_026413575.1 Erythroxylum carthagenense | reverse complement strand
TTTTGCTCACCATAAGTCCCCTGATTTGGGCAGGGAGTCCGTTTGTTTAGGAATTGTCTCCAGTAAATCCTTTTAATCAAACAAAAGGCAGGTCTCTTCTTCAACCTCCAGTATGGTCCTTTGTTATTGTTTCTGGAACCAACAACAGGCATTTAAGGGATTTGCGGTTTCCAGATATAGCGTCTAATTTGATTCCCCGTAGTTTGAATCGAATTCAGTGTCTGCCTTCAAATGTCAGATGCCGAAATTTACACAGAGATAGTGGAACAAGTAAAGAGCCCAAACCGCATGGTTGACCTGGGATGGGGTGGGATACCACATGCCAGAGTTTGCTAGGAAGAAGTCAAATACAAATTCATTGATAAACTGTAAATCTTATCAGTTGTTCTTTAACTATTAAATATATAATGTTGGTTGTACTTGAATTTCGAACGAATAAATTAATATAAAAAGAAAATCCGTAGCCTTCTCTCCTTGATATTCAATCTTGCTTTCAGCTTCGGCGCAAAAATAAGGTGCATACGTACATTTACTGTAAGTTAGCTAAGCAACAATTTGATTTTCGGCTCTAAATTTGAAGAACAAATACTGAGGGTATTTTGATATAAAGAGCAGCTGCAACATCAACCTGGTTTATTAAGGACTTGCGCTTCGCCCTCACGTATATTCTTAGTTTGATAACCACAATAATCCACATCATTTTAACTCATCCATGCATACGATAACTACATGCTAAAGACGTAACTGAAAAGATAAGAGCATGGCTAGAGTTCAATTCAAAGGCCTCCAATCCAACTAATTATTCACTCAGTCGAACAGCCCAGCGACCATATCTTCATCTGATTCCTCAGGCTCAGCGGCTTCTTCCTTCTTATCCTCCTTGGTGGCGGAGGCCGGGGTGGGGCAACTGCTGTTGCTGCACCTGCACCACCCGCAACTGGTGCCACTGCGGCGAATATGCTTGGATCCTTAAATCGTTTTTTAAGACAAACCCAAGTCATTATTACAGTAATGAGCAGTCAAGAGTACATTCATAGAAACTACGCATACCTTCAAGTACTCCTTAACCTTCTCAGCAAGCTGGAAAGAGTAATCTGTGGCCACGGCGGCAGCAAGCAGGTTCTTGTAGGCATTAATGAGCATGTGAGGTGCAGCAGCAATTGTTGGATAGGAGACAGCAAGAGAAAGGGACGAAACCGCTGAGACACCATTAACAAACTTGACTGCAATATCATCTTGAGAAGGACCCAACACCTCGGGGCTGAAAACTGAACCCCCATCGTAAACAGATTGGACAATGAGACCATAAGAGAACGGTCTTATCCCAAGCTTAGAGAGAAGTGCAGCCTCTGATGATCCCACCTTCTCACCCTTCTTGATGATATCCACAGCAAGGGTGATTTCCACAGTGCCCTTGTTGATCTTCGTTGGAATGTTCAGTGTTGAGTTGAATTGTCTTGTGCAGCTTGAAGTGTTGAAATTGGTAGAAGAGTTAGCAATGTCAGTGAAAGTTAGAAAGAAAAGGAAGTTGAAAGGGAAGCTGAAAAAATTTCAGAAGCAAATGGAAACTGGAAATGATGATCCTAGGCATAATTCAAAGTGGTACAGCTTGAAGCAATGAAGTTCAAGGTCAGTTGAATGAAGCACAAGGTAGAGAAAAGAAAGGAAAAGTGGAAAATCCAGGTATGAGGCCCTCGAGTGTTCAGAAATTGAGAACTTGAATCAAATGCATGGAGAGTAGGAAGGAAAAGCAAACAGAAGAAACAGAACAGTTTGATGCACTGAAGTGGAAAATGCCTGATTAAGGTTGCTGACAAAGATCAACTTAAAAGAATGTTATTAGAGTCAAATAATGAAGATATGGCCAGATCATCACACAACACCTTCTTCATGTCTGCTGTCAACAGAAAATGTTCCCTGCTATTACAATTTTTCAGTTTTTTCAATATTAGTTTCAGTTATGCTATAGACAAAAGTGAGTTGCTTTTGTGTTTAGCCAAATCAGGAAATGTCTGTACTAGTCTAGTTGTACTCAACAGGTTAAGCTTTTATCCTTCAGTTCAGTTTCAAAAATTGTATCAGAATATGATAGAGCTAAATATAAAGCCATTCATTCCTTTTTTTTTTCGAATGTAACGAAATACCAGTAAAAAAACCATCAATACAAAAACCTCAGTTCATGTTTCTGCATTTTGTTATGTTAAAACTTTTTGATTTCCAGTAGCAAGTTTTTCAGAAGTTGAAAACTGAAGTTGAGAAGAAGCATTAGTTGAAGTTCTGTTCCTTTTGACAAACTTGAAGCCAGTTTAGAATTAGTGAGAGTGAAAACCAAAACTCCCATCAATTCACAAGTTTCAATTCAGTTCATTCTGATCAGCTTTTATTGTCCCTTCATATTGTTTTCCTTTTCTTCAGAAGTGAAGTTTAATTCGAAGAGTGAGCAACTGAAGTAGCATAGATACAAAACAGTTTTTTTGAATACAGAGTTGATTTTCGGATTTAGATGAGAGTTATATATTTTCCTCCAAATACACCACATCTTTAGCCTTACAACATCCATACATTTGTAAGAAGCCTTTGTTACACGATTGGAGATACATTCAGAACACAAATTGAAGATCAGAAGTTGAAGAATCCTGCGTGAACAGTACTGGTGGTATTTGACTAAAGGCTTCAACCATCATCCTTGCTCGACAGGTTGTGCAGCAAAGGTGCAATCCTCAGTCCTGGAAGGGGCATCTTCAAGATTCAGAACCTGTTTAGAAGAACTTAAGAATCAGCATGTGTAATTATGTATATAAACTATTAATCAGTGAAAACCTGAAAGAAGGAAGTCTGGGAAGGGTCAAGTCCAGTGTTTCCGGGAGGGACAACAACATCGATTGGAGCGACGAGGCCAACGCGTGCCGGTTCACCAAGCTGTTAGAAGTAGAACCAAAATGTTCATAAAATCAACAATTCACTCCCACTTCACCGTGCCACACCCACGTTCACGTTTGTTTTTATTACCATCAATCATTTTTAAAATCATACAGCATTTCATGCAATGTGAGTCTCAACATTTCGAAACAGCTTTCAGATTATCCACTAGTAATTTATATTTAACGCGGCCAATGATGCAAAGATTCTAACAATAGTATCTTTCAAATTATACATTCGAAAAGACTATATATTTGAACGGAATGTAATGATGTAGCGGAGAACACACAGCTTTTGAACTTTGATACCTTGTACTTGGAAATCTCTTCTCTAACTTCCTTGAGGTCACCCTTGGTAAATACCAATCCAACGTTTCCCTAATATAAATAAGCAGATCACAAGAGAACAAGCTTAGTCCTCAAAACTTGAACATTTCCATAATCGGGAGTGTTCTGAAACTGGAAGCCGATAGCCAACTTTCGAAATAAGTACTAACCTTAAAAGGAAATGCAATAAAACCAAGAAGCACAAGACGAGAAGATCATAAACGAAAGCTAAAGGAACCATCTTATTTTTCTTTTATGTTCCCAAAGCAATCGAACTTGGCTGTAGATACGGCTCTTATATGAAGAAAGTTACCGAAAAAGAGAAGCCAAGTATGATCAAAAGTACCACAAGTAAAGGTATAAGCTTGCTGATAGCTTCATTGCCGGTCTTCTCAGCATGGATCTTGATGGAACGCTTAATCATAGTGTTTTTGCCCATGAGGATCACAGAGTGGCCACTTAAACCCTGCCTTATTTTCTGAAGCTGGTTCGACCCGACATTGTCTGCCCCGACGATAAGTATCTGTAAGTACTGGTCCAAGAGACGGCAGAGCTTCTGGTCGTATTGGGTCTTCTTCTGTGCGTTGGCTGGCTTCACAGCCATTGTGGAAGTGAGGAAAGCAAAACCCTAGAGAGAAGTGACCGAAGAGTATGGAGTTGGAAGCTTAAGAAGAAATAGTCAGCAACGATAACGCTACAAAGTCATCTGCCATGATCTCTTTCTATTTTATCATACCCGTATAAATTAATTAACGGCTGAGATTTATGATACATGACAACAACAAAAAAAGGACAAAAGATCCGTCCCGCATGTGATGGATTTGTACAGGAGTGGTTATGAAAAGATATTTTGTTCTCTCCCAAATAATTTTAATTTTATTTTGTGATCTGTACTTTCTTTTCACACCATAAACATGCTTATGTAGATATAATGTATAGTCACTTCAAGTCAATTTGGGCATTTATGTAGTGATGGCTATAGGTATTTTTATTTATCTCAAGTCCCAAACTGATCTAAAGCTTAATTCAATTTAATTGCGAATATAATGGAATTGGGTTATTAAATATTTATTCTTATACTTGTGATTTATGAAAATTTAAAAATGAAATTGGGTTATTAAAAAGGCATTTTAAAAAATAATTAATAGGCAAAATTTTAAATAAGAAACATTTGCAATGTAAAGAATGCCAAGATATGATATCTTTTCAGTTGATTATGATATCTTTTCAGTTGTTTTGTGCTTAGCCGACAAGTCAAACCCTGAGTTCAGCAAAGTCCAAAAAGCAATTTGTTTATAATTTAGATTGACAAGATACAAATACACACAGTCTTCCCTACTTCCTGACGAGTGATTACTTCAAAATCGTCTCCTCCTCCTCCGCCTCTGTAGCAGCTATGGAAAAAACCCTAGGCATTCAACGGCCTTCTTCATTCTTCCGCCTTGCTTCATCCCTCTCCGTTTCCTTTAACGGACGTGTATCTCCTTCTCACGCCGTTTCCGACTGCTTCAAGTCTTCTCGTTTCCCCACCCTCAAATGCTCTGCTTCAACTTCTCACTCTTTCGGTATCATTTTTCTTCTTTTTGCTTATCTGTTTTGCTTCGTAAGCGACCATTTATGATCAGTTCTGGTTTAGATTGGGAATTGCATTCTTTTCTTTCACCTATTGTAGATTGAATTGAATTATCTTGTTGGAAATTGATCAATGTGAGATTCTTATCTGTTGGATTTGTCTGCTTTAGACCGTCCATTGATTTCGAGTTCTCTTTTTATTTGCTCCAGTCGACATTGATAAGTTTCAGGAAGCTTCCACAAAGGGCAACTTGATACCTATATACAGATGCATCTTCTGTGATCACCTTACTCCTGTGCTAGCTTACCGTTGCCTTGTCAAGGAAGATGATAGAGATGCTCCAAGCTTCCTGTTTGAATCTGTAGAGCCTGGTCTCGATGCTTCTACTGTGGTAGGGCCTTTAGTTTACACCTGTTCTTTTTCTTACAAGTTGCACAGATTTTGTAAGTTTGCTTTTGATAAACTGTCTTAGGGCCGATATAGTATAATAGGCGCTCAGCCAAGTATAGAGATTGTGGCAAAAGAAAACATGGTTACTATTTTGGATCATCATGAAGGGAGTAGAACTGAAGAGATTGTTGAGGATCCCATGATAATTCCTAGGAGAATCATGGATAGATGTAGACCACAACTTATTGATGAGCTTCCAGATGTGTTTTGTGGTAAGAGAAGCATTCATATAACTAATTCGACATGTTTATTTGCATTGCAATTATGTTTTGTACTCTTTAAGATAATTGACTTTTCTTTATTAGTGTTCATTTTGGTTTTGCATTTGTTACCCCTAAATTAAGGATTCTTTGTTGCACACACTTGTTTAAGTTTTGCTTATTTCAATGCTATAGCTGCTATGTAGAGGCAAACTTTAGGTTTTGCAGTATTGTGCTAATGTTTATGATAGCGGCATTATGCACATATGTAAATAAGATATTATCCATTCTATGCTATGATTCAACTCCCAAACATTGAGGCTTTATACCAGGTATACTGATCTAGAAGTTCATCTATGGCTTGCCAGGTGGCTGGGTCGGTTATTTCTCCTATGACACAGTGCGGTTTGTGGAGAAGAAAAAGCTCCCTTTCTCTGACGCCCCTCTAGATGATAGGAATCTCCCTGACATACATCTTGGCCTCTATGATGATGTACTTGTGTTTGATCATGTGGAAAAGGTACTACAATATTTTCCATGAACGTCCTTTGTAGTTTGTAAACTGAATCAGGTTCTTTTCTCTTTCACCCTACCGACAAATTATGATTGTTAATAACTTCATTCTGCAAATCTCTTCCCTTCCCTTTTCTGATTTGATTATTTTCTTTGTCCAAATGAATTGGAAGTTCTCATTTTAGCTTCACTAACTAATTCATTGCTGCAATAATGTTGTATGATTATATTTGCTCCTTATGTCAGATAATGGATACAATTGAAGGAATCAAATGTAGATGATTCAAGAAATAAGATGTATATGATCAAATTGATAAAACATAGACACAAAGACATAATGCAGATATTGACAGGTACAACTGAAAATTCGTTTTGTAATTGTTTTCTTCTTTTTGACACCAGAAAGCATATATAATACACTGGGTGCGACTGGAGCAATATTCTTCAATTGAAGAGGCCTTTAATGATGGAGTGAATCGTTTGGAAAATTTAGTATCTAGAGTGCATAATATCCCTCTGTGAGTAGCCAATTTTATATCTCACGTTTCTTTTTTTTTTTTTTCTGATGTTAACCAATTCCATGCATAATGGTTAGTTCATTCTCAATTTCAGACCAAGGCTACCTGCTGGTTCAATTAGTTTGTTCACTCATCTATTTGGATCCAAATTGAAGGTGTCGAGCATGACAAGTGAAGAATACAAGGAGGCAGTTTTGCAGGCTAAAGAGCATATCCTAGCTGGTGATATATTCCAAATTGTGTTGAGTCAGCGTTTTGAACGTCGAACATTTGCAGACCCATTTGAGATCTACAGAGCCTTAAGGATTGTTAATCCAAGTCCATATATGACTTATTTACAGGTTTGTTACATTTGTTGAATTTAGCCTAAAATTACAATTTTGAGTACTTTCTTGCTTACTTGTCATCAGGCTAGAGGGTGCATATTAGTTGCTTCAAGTCCAGAAATTCTCACACGTGTAAAGAAGGTAATCACTAGCTAATGTAATAATATGACAGAAAATGGAGGTCTCTATTCCTGTCTTTATTTTGCTTGTATACTGACATGTTTCCACAGAATAAAATCACAAATCGACCTCTTGCTGGAACTGTTAGAAGGGGGAAGACACCAAAGGAAGATTTAATGCTGGAAAAGGAGCTTTTAAATGATGAAAAGCAATGTGCAGAACACATAATGCTTGTTGATTTAGGAAGGAATGACGTGGGAAAGGTTTGCTTACTTATCAACTTGGTTTTAGTTCCAATTATAGGATTGTTGCTTAGGTTTAGTACACGCTATACTCTGCTGTTTATGAGCTGAGCTATTGAAGGAGAAATATCAAATAAAATTTCTCTTCTATAGATTCAGCCAATCCGAAAAGAAGTTAATCATTGCTCAAGGCATTGGTATTGTGCAGGTCTCCAAACCTGGTTCCGTCAAAGTTGAAAAGCTCATGAATATTGAACGATATTCTCATGTTATGCACATCAGTTCAACCGTATGCATCTGTTTTTGCAGTTTATAAATTCACGATTACTAGTGATTGTAGCAGTACTTTCTCACCTTACGCTATGGTTCTTGCATTTGCAGGTTACTGGAGATATGCTTGATAATCTAAATAGTTGGGATGTTTTGCGTGCTGCATTGCCTGTTGGTACTGTTAGTGGAGCACCTAAGGTATTGGTTTGCTGCCTTTCTTCTACTTCCGTTCATGCATTTAATAGTCCTCTAATCAAGAATCTGTGAACCTTGATGCAAACTGAAGGTATTGTTTTGTTACCTTTCTTCTACTTTCATTCATGCATTTATTGTTCTTCTGATCAAGACATTTGTGAACCTGGACATAAACCGAAGATTATTGTTTTGCTACCTTTCTTCTACTTTCATTCATGCTTTTATTATTCTTCTGATGAAGGCATGTGTGAACCCTGACTTGTAGATGTTCATGTGTCTATTAGATTTTGGTCGTTCAAGATAATTGATTCTATGCCCTGCAGTGGTTGAAGTTTCTTTCTTTATCTCACTGTTAGCTCTCCTGCAATGCAGGTGAAAGCTATGGAGTTGATTGATCAGCTAGAAGTAACACGACGTGGGCCATATAGTGGTGGGTTTGGTTGGATATCATTTTCTGGTGACATGGACATTGCCCTTGCTCTGAGGACAATGGTCTTTCCTACAAACTTCTGTTATGATACGATGTCCTCATACAAGGATGTGAGCAAACATCGGGAGTGGGTTGCTCATCTCCAGGCAGGGGCTGGTATTGTTGCTGACAGTGATCCCGCAGATGAACACACGGAGTGCGAGAACAAAGTTGCTGCTCTGGCTCGTGCCATTGATCTTGCAGAGTCGTCATTTTTGAAAACTGATAAAATATTGTAGTCTACCATTCTTTCTGGTAAGTTTATCTTCAAATAGAAGAGTTTGTTCTATGACAAGGAAAGAAGACGTTGAGGTCAGTATTTGAATTTGGTTTCATCTCGGATCAAAATGTGCCCTGGGATATGGTTGGGATAGAAAATGACTGATGATAGGTTAAAATTGCTATATCAAAAATGAGAGAAATCTCATTGAACAATAGTCAATTTTATTTAACATCATTAAGAATTCATAATAAAATAAAGATTAGTATGTACACCAAATTCAAATAAAGTGACATCATTCAGATTTTCTGTTTCAATTTATGATTTTCTTATCAGTCAGGAAAAACATAACTTAAATGTTGTTTGCTACTCAATTTTTAGTTTCCATATTACTCCAGAAAAATATAAAGTAAATGCTCTTGGCTATACAATTTACAGTTTTCATATTGCTTAAGAAAGTACAAAGAAATGTTCAGCTAATCCAAACACTTGGAGTCCTCCTTTTGCCTTTTGTGACAAGATTGATATTGAAATTATGTTATGCATTTAAATTTGTTGCGATTACAACCAAGTCAAACAAACAAAATCCTTTCTATGCAGTATGTTTTGAAATGATGTATAAAATAACAAACAAAAAATAACATAATAATAGGTATTTATTAATCCCCGAAAATGTTATATTTTTCTAGAATAGGCTTTGTCTTCTAATTTTGTCTCGGTTGGCAAGACAAGTTCAACAATAGGCTTCAATCTATTATTCTTAAGCAGCCATAAATATGTTGCAGGGGGAAGCGCCATTATTCACTCATGATGTGCTAAGTATCCAGTCCACTGTGGGTTAAGGGACTCTTTCATAAGTTCCCTAAGAAGTCCACCAATTTAAAGAACAAACTTCTGCTGCCTTTGCTAACAAGGATCTCATCTTCAATTTAATGACGTTCGGTAGCGTCATCCTGCACTTCTTATACCAAATGACAATTTCATCACATTCTCAAGTTTTATCCACTAAATCTGTCTCAATTTTGGGTAGGTTGTAATAGGCAATAAACGCTTCTCTCGAACTTGGGAAATTAGTCAATTGGTTGCATTTCCGTAATTTGTGCTCCTATTTAGATTTATAATCTACCAGTCCAAGGACTTTGCTATTGAGCTTCCTTGGTTGATAACCTTGTTGTATTTTAAACAAGGAATCGGCAACATTTTCCATTCGCAAGAAAGAATTTGTACCCTACAGATATACGCGTTTTACTCGTACCATTTCTTTTTCATGGCCATAATAACTCTATTCAGTTTTCCTCAAAAAAAAAAAAAACTCTATTCAGTTTCGTTGAGTTTCTTGCCTTTAAATGCCTAAATGTCTTTAGCTTTGCTTAGTACATCAGTATGAACTTCAAAGGTTTGAAAATCACAACACCATAGTTTCGATGCAATGGGCTGCTTCAATTTCTCAAAGACATCGGCATAGTCATCTGTCCAACTATTAATTTATGCCCTGTAACTAATTGGTTGGTTATAGTTAAGTGGCAAAATAATTTAAAGACATTCTATTGTAATTTTATTTACATAATAATTTAGCGTATCAGTTTTACTTATTTACTTTTTTAATCCACCTCACTTTTTTATTGTCACATTTGTATACAGGTCTATCGGGAATAGTCTCTCTATTATGTAGGGATAAGGCTGCATACTATCAGACCTCCTCAGACATCGCTTTATTGTGGGACTTTAGATTGCGTGTGATGATGATGATGTTGATGATAATGATGATATTTATATGTATATGATAAAGTTCATGAGATAATTATACATTGCAAATAAAATTATTATAATATTATAATTATAAAATTTAAATTGCATTTATGTATAATCCATAAATGTTCCTAGTTATTGTTCTATTAAGATTAAAGATTAATGGAATGTTAAAAGACTAGCACATATATTGTTTTCCTTATAAAGGAAGTGATCGATCTTATAAATTAAAGTATGGAGATATTTAAACAAACGTGTAGATGCATATTAGAGAACAGGTTCACTAATCTGATCCTATATAAAAAAATCTATCAAGAGCATTACTTATATGTCTATGATTCTCAAAGTGATGATTGTATAAGTAATTCTTTGACTTGAAATATCCAAATTTATCATGTATAGGAATTGTTATATTTTTATACTACTTATAACTTGTTTTAGTTAAGGATAGTTCAACCGATAGTCATTGGATGTAACATGAACTATATAGAGGTAGTTGAGTAATAAAGATTGGATTAATAATCATCCTAAAATAATTGAGGAGAATGTTTCGTTATTCTTGATTAGTATTGATTCAAAAATCATTGGTTAAGGTGAAATGATGTTTTGTAGATAATTTATAAATATCATTAATTGAATCAATAGCTAATGATAGAAAACTAACATGATTGGACTTAAAATAAAGTAGATATTAATTTTATATTTTCTGTCTAATCGAAACATTTTATAATGAAATGATTGAATTATACTAAAAATACATGCATAGAAAAATTAGTCAAACCCATTTTAACATTTATAAATATTTGGTAGTTATGATGTGTTGTTAAACACAAATCTTAATCTATAGATATAAATTATTTAATTAGATAATTATAGATAAATTAAAGTATTTTAATTTATCTAATCCTAAATATAATTTAGGATTATAATTTGTATCTATTGTCAACATATTTGAGAATCTAATGAGACTCATATAAAGAATAAGTTGAAGAGGGCAAAAATATTTTAATCAAGTTAGACTTAATTGTAAAGTTTCAAAAACTTTACGATTGAATACGAGATATCTACTAAATAAGGATCAATATATTCAATTAAATTATTAAAATTTCCAAAATATATTATAAATAAGCTTAAACTCTAATGAAGTCAACACTTCATGCTGAACCCTCTCTGTAAGTGTTACAAAGTTCTCTCAATCTGTAATATGAATACCATTAGAGGTTGGACATTTGTTCGACTACGCTGATTGAGATAAATCATTTTTAGAAACAGTTCGAGGAATACAACAAGAATATGATTAAACTTCGAAATAAGTTACTAATTAAATTAATGCTTCATTATGATTTATGCATTAATTACTTTATAGAATTAAAAAAGGTTTTGACTTTTGAGAAATTAAAATACGAAAAAAAATTCCTAATTATTTGCTACGATTAGGATCAAATCCCATCTCTATTTTCTAACAGTGGCATCAGAACTGACATTAATTATATGATTTGATTAAATTCTTTGGTTGTTATTAATATTTAATTATGGAATTGAAATTATAAACTCTTAAAAATCATATTAATTTTATTATGAAAAGTTCAGATTAAAAGTTTTTAAAAATCTTCATTTAATTAAGACTTGAATCACCAATCTATTCGATGTAAAATTAGTTTCATGAACTATTAAATATCCAAAACTATAAAACCCAAAAATTTACAAAACTCACAACTGCTTGATTTATGAAACCTAATTGAATAAGAATCTAGAATTTTGGATGATTTGAGAATCACGCTGATGTGGTTGGATGTTTGGATGTTGGCGGTATTGTTTTAGTGTTGCGTGGTTGGTGGAGAATAAGAAGGATGTGTTGCTACCGACGACGTTGGAGAAGATGTGGCTGTCTAGCGAAGTTTCTCTTCATCGACGATTAGATAAGCTGCAGTTGGAGAGGGAAGCATCACTTGCATAAGCTGGCATTCTCCAACTGTGAGAATGACGCGTCTCCAAGAGTAACGACGAAGGCTCCAAGTTGGAAACTTGTGGTGGCTGTTGGCTGTTATTGGTGACCTGTTGGAGGCGAAAGGAAGCACCAGTTACCGACAGTGAAAGTTGCAGGGAGAAGTGACAACATCGGAGAAGGGAGGACTATCAACACGATGAGGCCACTAACAGTATAGGACACCATTAGAGAGGTGTTTTGATAACATATTATCTTGATATATTATTTAATATTATCTCTTTTGTTTTAAAATTATTTTGGTACTTAAATAGAAAAATTAATATTTATTTTTATTTTAGGAGATCAAAAATAGATATTGTATTAAATTAAGACATTATTGATGATAATCGCGAATTTTGAATAAAGTGAAAAAGTTGTTGCATAGATAAAGGAAGATAAAGCTTAATCCTAGATTTATTTGAAAAGTTGAAGATTAAGTAGAAAACTTTCGATTATCCCTATCATAAAAGAATTAGGATTTGTTTTAGATAAACATCTTTGCAAGATAGGATATGATTAAGTTTAGAGTAAGAAACCAATATAAAAGGGACGCTCTCCACCTCTCAAAAGATCAATCGTTTCTTCTTATTTTTCTCTCAATATTTCATCTTTCTTCTATTTTTTGTGTTAAAGCAAAAGTCATGAGTGGCTAAATTCAAGGAGATTTGAAACTCTAGTTGTAACTTTGATAGGTTTTATTCTAAACTATATTCATGTTTTAATTCAAATATTTTGTGATTTGAGTTCTCATATTTTATGAATGATTAATATTGATTATTCTGACAATTTAATTTAATGTTGATTATTTTATTACTATCCATGAATTCAATGATCCATAACATGAAAGATTGGTACAAGTAGAAAATAGATTATTTATAAATTTGCATATTTAACTTATGATAAACAAGAAAATTAAGTTGAAAATTTGTAGTTATCTCGATTATTTAATTTAAGGTTTAGTCTTTTTCATTAAGCTTATTGCGATCATTTATTTGATATAGAATGTTATCACATCTAGTTAATGGATGTTAAGTTTTGATTTGGATGATAGGTTTGAACCAATTAATTTAGAAAAATTTGAGACTTATTATTGTTATCCTAATATGTTTCAAACTAACTGCTTGAATTGTAACAAATATTTTTTTAGACCAATGATCAAAGATACAATTAGATGAGATATTTCTCTTGAACCAGAGTTTAGTAATCTTGAATTTCTCCTTTTTATATTCAATTAATTTATTTTGATTCCTTGTTAATTTTAGTTAATTACTTAATCAAACCCCTTCCATTTTGTTTTATTAATTGAAATAAAGAAACTAGTGTTTAGTTCTCTTGAGATTCAATCTGGTTCCAAAATTACTTAAAAAGTTAGAGAATTGAAATTATTTTGAGGGTTTCGACAATCTGACCAAAATTTGGTGCTGTTACAGGGGAGCTACTTTAGTTTCTTTGTTTCTTTGCGTTATTTTATAGTTAATGCTAATCTCTTATCTCGTATGACTCGTGCTTTTCAGAAAGGTAAATTACAATATAATTAAGAAATTGAGAAGACAACGTGTCATTTAAGAAAAGAGGCTAAGTATGAAAGTGATCATTTACCTTCATAAATGAAAGTTGAAAAAGATATAATAATTGGAGAAGGCTCTAAATTTTAAAAAGTGTAAGAAAAGATGGCAAATTTTAACACTGGACGTTAAGGGAGTTAGTGACATCAAATTTGAATCAACAACCCTTATGTATACAATTTTCAGAAGTTTAGGTAGATTTCGAATTAAAATCTAGTTTGATTCAATTACTCCCTTTTTTTAATGGTCTTGAAGGTGAAGATCCACATAAATACTGAAGGAATTTCATGTTGTCTGCTATGAAATGAAGCCACAAGGGTTGATAGAAAAATAAATTAATCTAAGGGCCTTTCCCTTCTCATTGAAAGATAAGGCAAATGATTGACTATATTATCTTCCCCCTGACTCAATGATAACATGGAATGAGATAAAAAAAATGTTTATGGAGAAGTTCTTTCCCGAATCACGAGCAACAAATTTCATAATGGAGATATGTGGGATAAGACAAATTACTGGAGAAACATTATATGAATATTGAGAAAGGTTTAAAGAATTATGTACCAGATGCTCACATCATCAAATTCCTGACCAACTTTTGATTCAGTACTTTTATGAAGGACTATTGCCAATGGATTGGAGTATGGTTGATGCAGCTAGTGGAGGAGCTTTAGTAAATAAAACACCCAAGGTGGCCAGACAATTGATATCAATTATGGTCGAAATTCTTAATAGTTTGGGACAAGGATGGATGGAGCTGTTAAGCGCGTGAATAAAGTAACATGCACTTTGATGATAAAATTTTAGATTTAACTACTCTGGTATGTCAAATGATTGTAGGTCAATTACAATCAACAAGAGTGTGTAGAAAATGCTCATTCTCTGGGCATCTTAAGGATATGTGCCCTACATTGCAATATGACTCCCTTTAAGAAGCTAATGTAATAGGGGAATTTCTTGGCCAACCGCAACAAAAATATAGACCTTTTTCTAATCACTATAATCTAAGATGAAGGGATAATCTAAACTTAAGCTATGGAAAACAAGGAGGACAATAAAGATATCAACCTCACAATTTTAATAGGTAACCTCAAGCCCCTGTCTTTAAATGAAATTGTTAAATCACTTGCTACTAATACTCAACAATTTCAATAAGAAACAAGAGCAAGTCTTCAAAACTTAGGAAATCAGATCACTCAATTAGTCACTTCTATGAGTAGATTGAAAGTGCAAGCATAAGGAAAAATACCTTCCCTAACGTGGTGAATCCTAAAGAGAATATAAGTGCAATGACTTTGAGAAGTGGTAAGGAAATTCAATCTGGATCTACCTTACCAATGAAGGAAGAAAAGCACTATGATGGAGAAAAGAAGGAAGAACTTCCAACTCAAGAATCAAGAAAGGCAAAAAAAATGATTATCTTCATCGATACTAATTAATGTATTGATGCGATTCAGCAAGTTCACGGGTCTCAAGTAGTATAGTATAATATCGTCCCACATGGAGTAATTGTGTAAGTACTAGGCTTGGATCACTCAATTAATTGGACTAATCACTTAAATGTTGATAATTGAGGAATTGATTAATTAACGACTTGCTAAAACTAATCCTAAAA
>JANZLD010000008.1:41023015-41033883 GCA_026413575.1 Erythroxylum carthagenense | reverse complement strand
CCGATCTACGACCCAAGGTTGCAACCCATACCGCAACCTTAGAATTTACTATTTTTGACCGGTTTCTAAGGATCGATCTTAAGGTCGAATCGACAGAGCCGTGATCATAATCATTCATTAAAGAAGACAATTCATTAGTTAATTTTCAAATAGGCCAATAAATAAATATACAAAATTAGTCTCCTTCTTTCATATCCATTTGGAAATCACCATTGTTAACTCAAGTTGATGTAAAGGTTAAAGGTGCATCATATTTTCTGTGCTAACTTCTTAAAATCCTTTCATAAGGATGCAATAGATCCTTCAAGAAGTAAAAGTAAACATGTCCCATCAGTAGTCTAAGAACAATTTGATGATGAGGTAGAAAGAATTTTGGATAATTGAATTATAGTAATAATCAAGAAATTTTGGATGACATATTTTCTTGTATAGTGGAAAGGAAAGAACAATATAGAAAAGTGACAAAGGGAGAGAGAAACTACATTTTGGCAGTTTGAAAATATAAACAAAGGCTTACTTTAGGTTTCTTATAATAAAGACACTGAATTTTTTTATAAGAATGGTTTGTTATATTATTAATCCCTCAACAAATAATTAATAATAAGAAGAGACTCTTGTACTTTGTTAGTAAATTTAATTTGGCATATTGCAGCATGTCTTGGTAGGAAAAATTTTATGACACTGTTGCATTTAACTATTGACTAATTTTCATGTTTTCTAAAAAAATATGAATCCTTTATTGAGTGATTCGTTATGAAATTATGCAATGCATGTTTTAAAAAATGGAGTGACAAACACCATAACTCGAGTAAGTTTGGGAGATAATTAAGACTTTAGTTAGTGTTAATTAAATTTATAGTCTAAAGTGGGAGACTTCTGATAATAATAGTTATAAGCTAATTATTACGTATGGCATTTAAGGATGACATTTAGGCCATCATCATTTTGACTTTAAGTTTAATCAAACTTCAAGGTATCTAGGTTTGATCAGGTCAAAATTTGTATTAGAAAAAATCATCTAAACTCTACCTGATCCAATAGGTTACCATCTCTTATGACACCTTAAACAAGTGTAAGGGTGAGGCATATATAAAATTTTCATGGACGTGTACTTTCTTCTTTCAAGGGGTAAGAGTGCTTAGAAGCTAAAACAAATTGTAACGTATTATTGTGATTATCATTGCTAGAATTACTTTTTAATTACCTTTATTTTGGGATGTCAGGGAAGACAACAAATTCGTAAGCCCATGTATATGTTATATACTTATTCCTTAATTGAATAAAATGGAAATATATTATTAGGCATTACTAGTTCAGTAGTCCTTTACTCAAAATTTTCATGATCTATTTAATAACCATAAACACCTATGATGTAAGTGTTGGTTTGTACAGTATATCCAATCAGTTGGTTGTAGTTTAGTGACATAATTACCTAAAGACATTATTTATCTTGTACATATCCAGATATATATGATAAAGTATATGGGGTAAATGTATATTGCAAATGAAATTATGATGAGATCATAATTATGAGATTTATATTGTATTTATGTATTATTCCTAGTCATCGTTCTATTGATATTGAACATTAATAGAATGTAAAAACACTAGCACAAGTTATGTTTTTTCTTATGCAAGAAGTAGTCTATCTTATAGAATAAAGTATGATGATACTGAATCGAATGTATGGGTGCTTATTAGAGAATAAGTTCACTTAATTGATCCCAATAAGATTTCTATTTGGAACATTACTTATATGTCTATAGAAATTATCATTATGATGATTCTATAAACGATCACTTGACTTGAGATCGCCAATGTTTCTCATATAGGGATTGCTTTATTTTGATACTACTTACAACCTATTCTAGTCAAGGATAACTCATTCCATAGTTATTGGATATAATATGAACTATATAAAGATAGTTGAGTGATCAATATAAGATTCTTCACCCTAAAGTAATTAGAGAGAATGTTCCATTGCTTTCAATTAATATTGACTCGAGAAATCAAGGATAGCTCATTTAGTAGTTATTGGATATATCTAAACAGTATGAAGATAGTTGAGTGATTAATATAAGATTCATCACCCTAAAGTGATTAGAAAGAATTTTCTATTGTTTTCGATTAATATTGATTTAAGAAATTCTTAGCCAATGTGAGATAACACTTTATAAAATAGTTTACAAATTTTATTAATATACCAATAGTGGATAATTGAGATAATTGACTCAAATGGAGTAGACATCACCCTAGACCTTGCACCTTAGCAGGACCGTAACTTGGTTTTGATGATAATGAGAGTAGATATCAATTACATGCTCTATGTCCCTACTCAATCTTATTTTTGTCTTTTATATGTTTCAAAGCTTCCTTTAATTAAATTAATCTAGTGGATATTAAATGGGTTTAAATTCCTAATAAATATAGAAAAGTGTCTTCTAATTGTTAAAGATTGTTTTCAAAAGCAATTAATTTTAATAAGAATATTTTATAATTTAGTTTAATTTTTCAAAGAGTCGAATTAGACCATTAAATTAGTTTTCAAATCAATAATTAGAATCAAGTAAAGGTTTAAAAGAATTATCTTTCATAATTACATTATGTTAGATAAATTAATATAACGAGATTATACTAATTAAAATGAGTCTTTATTTTTAATATTAAATTAATTATTTTTTCTTAATTAGATTAAGAATAATACTAAAATTGATTCCTAATTAATATTTTTAAAATTATATTGAAATTATTAGTTAACTAGACTCCTTTAAAATTAAGGAAATTGTTTCTTAAGTAACTAAGAAAGGTTTTTAAATTTAAAATTATTAAGATAAATAAATTTATTATTTTAAAGAATCATTATTCATTTATTCTATTTATTTAGATATTATTTCTTTATTTATGAGTGATAAATTTCTTGATTTATTAGAAAAATATTTTACTGATTAAATATGAAAAGGTATTTTCATTTATTAATTAAGGAAATAAGCTTTCTTTAATATTTTTGAAAACAAATTTCTAATTTATTAAGAAAATTTTCTAATTAATTAAGAAATTAATTTCTAAATAAATAATATAAATGACTTAATTGATTAAATTTTAAAATATTTTATTTAATTTTAAAAAAATTCCTTTAATATTAGAAGATAATTTTTTAATTAAATAAAAATTATTTTTAATTAAGAAAAATAATTTTTATTTCAATTAGAAATAGTCTTCTAATCTACCTACAATGTCTTACTTATAAAATTTTGAAAAAGGAGTTTTTTAAAATTATACTAGGTAAGAAGCATAATTTATTGAAATTTATTTTCAATTAAATTTTATTTAAAATAGTCAAGATTCGAAATAGTTTCCAATTATATTTGAAAATTATTTTCAAACCAAATTAAATTTCTAACTTGAACAAGAATTTAATATATTTATGAATCAATGGATTTAATCTAATTTAATTATCCAAGAAGCTAAAAATATTATTTGAGATTATGAAAGATCAATAATTAGAATAAAAAAAGTTATATGTTTTATGCATATGATTGGATTATATGTGCATAAGTTGCATGAATTGTTTATATGTGTAATATATATAAATAAATATATTGATTGTATGCATGTTAAATTGAATTTTTTTATGTATGATATTTTATGAGACTATTTAAAATTAAAACTCTTATTAGAATATGAAGTATATATTGAGAACATGATTGCTGCCTTCCATGATTTAAGCATAAAACCATAATTATGTTTATTTTAAGGCTTATTGAGTGATTTGAGTCCTTTTTAATTAGAATATATTTTATAACAAATTAATAGGTCCAGCGTAACTAAATTTGTATGAATTGAATAAGTGAATTATGATTATATAAATTTATAGTCAGGGTTAACAATAATATATAAAATATGTTTTAACAAGAGTTATTACCTAACAAATCTAGATGTCACAAGAGATGTGATCGATAAGGATGTTATCTACCTAATTTAAGTTTAATTAACTTGTTAAATGTCTCAAGGTCAATTAAATTAATTTAAATGGGATCATAACCCGCTAGAGAGATTACATTAATCTTTTGGAATTGTAGCGAGGGCGATTATCTTAACTGAAATAATGGGATTAACCAACCAAATGATTGAAATCTTAATTTTATTTGGTTTTCATGACATATAATCAATTGCTTGCTTTTCTTACATTTATATTCTGTTTACAGTAAAAATTATCTTTGTCTGGTATAGTTAATACTAAGTTATTAGTGAACCAAATTTCTTGGACATAATTTAGGTTAAAAAAGAGTCCTCAAAATTAAATAAAAAAGTTGTATATCATTATGTAATTTTGTTATTAATCCCTATTAAGGATTTAGTGGAAAAGTTTTAGAGGTATGTCAATGTAATATATATGACAAAATGTGATAACATTTTGAGTTGACTAATATCTTATAAACTTCAATGACATCATGTAATATGTATGTCAACACAATAATAACACATTGTAAGAGGTTAAATTAAGTAGAATTGAAAGGTATAATACCTTGACGAAAATTGTTTCACTCAATTTAGCCTACTAGAAGTGTAAATATGGACTACATTTGAAGGCATTTGATATAGAATGATAATAGTTATCATTAGAAAAAAATGATTGCATAAATTTTCTTGTTTATGTGAAATATGATAGAGATTATATATGTTTCTAATTCATGCTTATTAGTATTTGATATTGTTCTTGGACAATTATATTTTTAGCAATTGAAAATATGAATATTATTCTCTATGAGCACTATGTCTATATATACTCCCATTAAAGAGGACAACTATAATCTTATTAACCTTCTTATAGACATGATAAATCAATAGTCATCCCATAAGCAAACTCCTTGATGAAATGAATTCATCAGGAAAGTGAATCTTTGAATGTCTCCGAGCCTTTCAACTATACATCAACTGTATCAATTATGAAACTAGTTCCAATTGGAGGTATTGTTATGATATTTGAACTTTTCAAACTTCATCTTACTCTTACAACTTATGACCGCGTGTCGTTACGCCACCCAAAATGAAATAACTAGACCTAATACTATAGCAGTAGTGAGTCTAGGTCGATCCCACAAAGAGTGTGTGTAAAGTTTATGAAATGAAGTTAGCCAATGTTTAGACTTAACGGGGAGTTTTGGATTTTTGAAAAAGAAAATAAAATGAAACTAACTAAGCTAATGAAAAAAAATTAAATAAAACATGCAAAAAAATGATAAAAGTGGGGAATTCAATAGGGACCCAGTTCTTTGGTTCGATCTCGGCCTACACCCTATTAACCATATTTCATTAATCTGTTATTCTCAAACCTCTCCTAGAAACTATTAATCATGAGGTAATAGTTAGCCCAAGTTTTCCCTTAGGTTTTTTTTAATCAAGATATAACGTCAATTAAATCTAACCATTGAATAACCTTGGATACGATCTATAGATTTAATTAGGCAGTAGCATTACAAATCAGAAAAACTAATTAATCAAGGCAACAACTACATACGATGTGTCATTTAACCTAGGTCATGTTATCCCTAATGATTACGAACCATTAGTCGTTACATATGAATTTCATCATAATGATTACAGATTATATCAAAATTTTAGCAATTGATTTGCAATTAAATGATTCTATCAATGGGTTTGTAATTAAATGATTCAATAAATGCATTAAAATCATCCTTTCATAATACCCAATGGGTTTATACACAAATTACTGAATAATAACGAAAATCCGATTATCCATACACAATACCCAAATTAATTAACAAAGGATAACAAAATCAATTTCTAATAAGAGAACGAAATAACAAAATAATAAAAAATACTTAACCCAGGTCATTGGTGTCGATGTTGACTCTGAATTGGCATCGTGACTTAGCTTTCCATCTTCATTTTCATGCTCCAAAAGTGAGTCATTTTCTCCATATGCCCTCTCCTCTCTTCACTTTTAATGATGGGGCAATTAAAGATGTGAGTCCAAGGCTTTATTCACTGCTCTCTCACACTCTCTTCTTCTGCTTCACCTCTCCGTTGTGCCCAGCCAAGCTATGTCGTAACTCCCTCTCTTCATGCACTGCGTCACCTTGTTTTCTTCAAGCCAAGTCACAGCCACTAGCCGCAGACACTCCTTACACCCACACTATGCCTGCCCTCTTCTGTAGCTTAACGGGACAAATAAACTTTGAGGGTTTATTTATTTGTCCCAGCACACTGTTCACACCTCCCTCGTTTACGCCTGCTTTATGGATCGCTGCGTGCAACGCAGCTGCGTTTGTGTTTCACGCAGAAACACATACGTTGATTGCATTACATTGTTGCTTCTTACTTCTGCGTTTTATTCTCTTGTTTCCTTCTTTTATTGTCGTGTTGTTTTTCTTGTCTTTGTCTTCTTTTTTTCTCTATAAAGGCAAGTAAAATTTGATCTTTAGAAAATAACTAAAATGTAGTACTTTCAACACACTTTAATTTATGTGCTTCCAAATTGTATCTAAAATCATATATGAATTAAAGTGAGTATCCTAAGCATTTTCGTATCATTAATTGCCAAGTGTAAATGATTAAATATATCAACAATTAAACACATATCAATTTTCCCCACACTTAGCTTTTGACCGAAAAAACATTAAATTAAGCTCAAAGACCTAAAACATTTGCTCAATTCTCATATTTTCTAAGACGATATAATCACAAGCAAAGATGAGTGACTTTCAAAAATCATAACATGAAGTTAACATTCCAAGCTTTTACTTATGATCAATCAACATTCACCATCTGCAAAAACTGAGCAATCTAATGGTAGACTCAGAAAATGTGTTTAACTAAAATATATCTACGGGTACACTCAACATCATTCATGATCATGGCAATCCATAACTTTGCATATTATTTCATTTCTCTACCACTAAAATTCACATGCAAAATCATGAATCAAAGGAATTTTGAAGGTTGTAATGTAGGAAAAGGTAAGGTGAGATGTATTTGGGTCAAGTAGCATGAAAGTCAACAAAGTTAATGAAACAAAATAACACTCATCAAAAACTGGGTACCGTCAGCTATGACGAATGCAACATTAATATTTCACAATCTCATACACAAACCACATGAAGCATATATCAATCTGAAGGAATCACTCATATAATTTATACCAACAATACATTGAAATCACAAGAGTGCACCTTCCAAGCTAACTTCTACCTCATATTCAACATGCTCAAATAACACATTCATTACAACTCTAGGAAGATGCATTAATCATGAATAACTTTGTAAACTCATATGCACTTTCTCCTTGATAAATTTATTTAAACGGTTTTTTCTTTTTTCTTTTTTATGTTTCTTTCTTTCTTTTTCTTTTCCTTTTCTTTTCTTTTCCCTTTTTTCTTTTTCTTCTTTTCCTTATAAAAAATTAAAATAAACTACATCAACATGGGAATTTCAATGATAAGACATAAAATAACATCCCAACATTATAACAAACCCTCACATATGTACACCCCCACACTTAGAATTTTGTACATCCACAAACTCAATAATCACAAATGTTTCACTAGCTTTAGGTAGGACATTTGATTAAGTTTAAAAGCATACAATGTGGTTTATACAAAAAGAAAGGCTAAAGCTCAAAGGGGTTTATCAAGGAAAAAATTATGTCAATAAGATAAGTTATTTGGCTAATGTAGTTTATGAAAAAAAAACAAAGAATGCTTAATTATATCCATGTTAATACATGCGATAAAAATGTGGTCTGAAATAGAAATTTAACCCAAAACCGGGATGTACATGTCATGAAAGTCACACATTATCAAAAAGCAATGAGACTGATATAGATGTGTCAATCAAATAAGACTCAAATTCTTACTGGCTTTGTCTACCATTAGTCACTACTCTTCTAAAGATAATGTATATTGAATAATCATAAGAGCAAAAGTACATGCTAAAGTTGCTATGAAATTCTCTAGTCAATCCACACTCCAATCATGAATTATAATCCTAGAAGCAATAGAAAACAAGAAAATATTTGTTTCATTTTTTATTCTTTTTCTCATTTTGATTGAAAACATAAAAACAAGTAAAATAAACAAATTCAAAAACACACATGCATATAAAAAGTAATGCAAAAATGTAAAGGAAAAGAAATTTACTTCTCTTAAATTGCCTCCCAAGAAGTGCCTTTATTTAGGGTCGCTGGCTCGACTTCTTGTTTCTTCTTCATGTGAAAAAATTGTGATCTTCACATGTCACATGCGACTCCTCCACATGAGGTAGCTCTGAATAGGGCCTTAGTTGATCATCATCCTCATTCAACATCTTTCATATCTCAGATTCTCAATCTCGACTGATTCCATACACTTCAAAAATATTTCGAACATCTCTTCACCTTTTTCTTCATCATTTAATTCCTCCAATCTATTATGTAAAGGTAAAGAGTTAGTCTCAAAAATAATCATGGACTCAGTACCTACCTCCGAGTTAAAAGTCCCTTTTAGCTTCAAACTCCTTTTCAACTTCTTCGACACAAGCAATTTGTTGAGGGTTGACCTCAAAATTCTCAAGCTCCTCATCACTTTGTAAGTTTCTACATAAACGTTCATTAGGTACACCTTGGGTTGATATGCCCACTCCTCTTTGCTTTGCGATTCTAGGCGACTGAGCCTTTTTTCCATCTGACCCTTTAGGTGTTCCATGTTCTGTTGGCTTGCTTTTGTCTCTTGTCAGAATTATTGTAACTGTTGTTGCATATTTTGTTGTAATTTCTGCATATCCTGTTGAAATTGCAAATTGTTAGTAGCAAGATTCTTAACAAGTTCTTCTAAAGATGAACCTGAATCATGTTGGCTCTTTGGATTTTGGGCGCTAGACCATGTATTTTTTGAAAATTGCCCTCCATCCTTATGGAATTGTAAAGTATTCTCCTGCAATGCAAAGTATTAATTTTCAAAATATTAATCAACTCTTCCAGAGATAGACCAGAGTCATGATAGGAAGCTTCTGGTCTATACAGGAATTGTTGTGCGTCCTACAAACCATCATGGAAGTAATTCTGATGATTATCCCATCCATAACAAAAGTTATCAGTCCAAACATTGTTATAGGATTGAGAATATGAATTATAAAAGAAATTACTTCCGTCCATATCGAAAAAAATTTCAAACACAAAATAAAAAATGAAAAGATCACCAAATAACAGAAAAGAAATTAATTACGAACAAATATATATAACACCAATTAAATCACAAACAAAAACTAAAACACCGCACCCCCCGACAATGATGCCAAAATTGACCACGCACCATTCACTAGCCAAAATAAAATAACTAGACCTACTATTATAGCAGTATTGAGTCTAGGTCAATCCCACAGAGAGTATGTGTAAAGTTTATGAAATGAAGTTAATCGCTTTTTAGACTTAACGAGGGGTTTTGGATTTTTGAAAGAAGAAAATAAAATGAAACTAACCTAATGAAAACAAATTAAAGAAAACATGCAAAAAATGATAAAAGTAGAGAATTTGATAGGGACCTGGTTCTTTGGTTCAATCTCGACCTACACCTTAATTAAGTATATTTCATTAATTTGTTGTTCCCAAACATCTCCTAGCAACTATTAATCGTGAGTTAATAATTAACCCGAATTTTTCCTTAGGTTTTGTTTAATTAAGATATGATCGTTAATTAAACCTAATCACCAAATAACCTAGGATATGATCTCTAGATTTAATTAGGTAGTAGCATTACGAATTAGAAAAACTGATTAATCAAGGCAACAATCACATACGATGCGTCATTTAACCTAAGTCATGTTATCCTTAATGATTACAAATCATTAGTTGCTACATATAAATTTCAACATACAATTACGAATTATATTGAAATTCTAGCAATGGGTTTGTAATTAAAAAATTCAATGAATGCATTAAAATCATCTTTTCATAATACCCAATGGGTTCATACACAAATAACCGAATAATAACAAAAATTCAATTATCCATACATAATAACCAAATAGATTAGCAAAGGGTAACATAATCAATTTTTAATGAGTGAAAGAAACAATAAAATAATAAAAAATACTTAACCCAGGTCATCGGTGTCAATGTCACTTTTGAACTGGCATCGTGAATTTAACTTTCCATCTTCATTTTCATGTTCGAAGAGAGAGTCATTTTCTCTATTGGGACCCGATCCGATACCGGATCCCAACCGAAAAAGCAAAAATGGAAGACGCAAAAAACAAAGCAAAACGTAAAACGAAAGCGGAAGCAAATCGAAATCGAGTACGAAAACAAACGAATATGAATCGAATCAAAGCAAAGAAACGAAACATAAGGCAAAATCAAATCGGATACGAATCGAATCACAAATCATAAGCGAATGACTCTAAAGTGGAAACATAAATCGGAAGACAAAGCGAACGAAAGCGAAACGAATCAAAGACGAAACAAAAACTGAACCTGACATCCGAACACAATTATCGAAGAAAAACGTTTGCATTGGAAACCTAAAACATAACCTAATTCGAAACGGTATAAAAAACCGGTGTAAATTTTTTTCTCGTTGTTTTCATTCCTTTTCATTTCTTTCATCTATAGACGATCTCATTCAAATCACCACAAATAATTTCCTCTTTTGGAAAAATCAACCTTATACAAATCTCAAATCTTATTAAGCTTCTTAACATGCAAATTCTCAATCTCATCTTAATAATAACATCATATATCTTATTTTTTTATTTTCCTTTGTCTTAAAAAATTTCGGCAGCATAACAGCTGCATTCTAACTAACCCAAACCTGCAAAGTGTTCAAAATACACTTCTATATTATCACATAATAGCCAGTATCATCGGACTCCCC
>JANZLD010000008.1:40995693-41015449 GCA_026413575.1 Erythroxylum carthagenense | reverse complement strand
GTTATCAAATAATCGGTTCCTAAGAAAACCGGCCGGTTTTGATTTGCAACGGTTATTCATTAAAATCGAACCGGACAGTCGGCCGGTTCAGGCGGTCCGGTCCGGTTTTAATAACATTGTTAAAAACTCACTGTTATCCCTAATCAAGACAAAATAATAATAGAATATAAAAATATTAGCACACATTATATTTTTTCTTACCTAAGAATTAGTTGAATTTATAAACTAAAATATGAAAATATTTCGTTAAGTAATCTTAGCTCTAAATAATCGAACAAATTTTTTTGTAGTTATTATGTTACATGCGGGATCAAATCATGTCCCGACTTCTTAACAGTAAGATCTTATACGTGAAATAAGAAAAAAAGCAAAAAGGTTGGGGAGGGGCGGACAATATAAAAACCTATCGTAACTTATTCATGCTATGATACGACGATCTAATGATGTTGAGATTCACGACAACGAGGAAGAAACAAAAAGAACAGAGCACGAGAAAGTCATTCATCATTCAGTCTCAATTATGACTTCTTTTTCGTTTGTTCCAGTGGAATGCCGGATTATGCACATACGGTATTCCCTTAATTATAAACCCAATCCCAACTATAGAGCATGCAAGATTCATCAAGTAATTGCAGTTTAGAAGACTATTTGAGCGAGTTCCATCGCTCATGGCAAGTGAGAAAGTAATGAGCGGGAACTTAAAAAGAGGAGGATTGTGGGCCCTAGTGATTAGCTGCCTTCAACATTAAGACAAGTTAATAGTTTAATTCTAATTTCTGTCTCCCAAACTTAACTTTGGTGCAGTTTCTTCCCCTTTCTTCTTCGTCTTCTCCATAATTAGCTTTAACGACCAAACTCCTGCTTTGCAGTTCTCTAAGTTACTTCACCATCTCACCCGCAAATTTCTTCAGATCTCAACTCCAGCTACGACTAACGGAGCTTGATTGGTCTGGCTTTGATTCTTAAAACTAAATGTCTCACTTCTCTAAGGACGTCGACTCGGCCTTTCATGGTTCGGGGACCAAACCGTATCCTTTGTCTTTTCATTTTCTTTAATGTTTTAATTAAAAAAAGAAAGAGAAAAGAGGTTCATTTTCGGTTCCTTATCTTATATTCTTACGCTTAGTGGTGTTGAGATTTGGTGCGTCGAGAATCTCCAATTGGTTCGCGTCCCGAAATCTATGCACGGCAAGTTCTACGCGGGAAATGCGTATTTAGTTCTTAAAGTAAGTTGTTGTTGGACAAAAATGTGTCATGTTGAGTTCAATTAGTTGTGTTAAAAGTCACCATCTGGGTTAATTAATCTTTTAATTTTGCTCGCTAAATAATATTTGTTGGGATTTAATATATTGTTTTTAATTTCTGGAGACAGACAATTTTCCCGAAATGCGGGCCTCCTCGATATGATGTGCATTATTGGCTGGGAAAGTATGCGAACGAGGTCTATATCCCCTTCCAATTCCATGTTGTCTATTTCACACATATCAGCTTTAAATTGTTGTATATCAATTAACTTAATGCATGCTCAATAGTAATACTGAATACGGTTAGCCAATTTAACTGAAGTTTCAATTGATGATAATTCAGCAGAGCCGAATATTCAATGTGTAAGGTGCGTAGGATTGAGAATCAGATTCCTCTCAGACAGATTGTAATTTGATTTTGTTCCCGTTACAATAAGACAGATTGAAAAATTGTCAAGAGAGTAGTGGTCTTATCAGTGTTAAAATTGCAGATGACTTACTAGACACTTTATGATTGATAGAATGCATTTCTATAGGAGTTTCTAAGGTGACTCTTTACCGTATATGAAGGTGGAATCTGTGTTGGCATCAGATAAAGCTCTTGAATTGGATTCAGCTTTAGGGTCCTGTGCAGTGCAGTATAGGGAAGTTCAGGGCCAAGAAACAGAAAAGTTCTTGTCATACTTCAAGCCTTGTATTATACCTATTGAAGGCGTATACTCTTCTCTGCCTGGAAATGTGCATAGTAAAGCTTATAAAGTCAGCTTGTACACATGCAAGGGAGACCATGCTGTCTCTGTGAAAGAGGTAAGATCTCATACTTTGGAAGTTTCTGAACGATAGTTGTCTACGATTACGTGTAAGTCGACGCATACCTTTTGGTGATGTGCATGTTGACAGGTGCCTTTTGCTCGGTCATCTTTGAACCATGATGAAGTATTTATACTTGATACTGCATCAAACATTTTTATCTTTAGTGGCTGCAACTCCAGCATACAGGAAAGAGCTAAAGCTTTAGAGGTTGTTCAGTATATCAAGGAGCACAAACATGGAGGCAACTGTGAGGTGACAACAATAGGTGAGAATCTCTTTTTATCACTTTTCACTTCTTCATTTCTCGTGTAAGAAGGATGTCATCATAACAATTGTTTTGATGCTGCAGAGGATGGGAAATTGGTTGGTGATGCAGATGTTGGTGAATTCTGGAGTATGTTTGGTGGTTATGCTCCCATCCCACGGGATTTGAGTTCCAGTGTTCAGAAACAACATGAAAATTCATCTGTGCGCCTATTCTGGTCAGTTTAGTTTTACTTTTGTATCAGTATCTTCAATAACTTATCGTCCTTCTGGAAATTACCAAGACTTTGTAATGGCATCTAAATACCAAACTTTCTTAATGCTTGTCAACAATCTTTCTGCGTCCAGCAACTTTTCCCCTCCAAGATCATTGGTTTAAATTTTGATAGAATGTGAAATGTGTGTGCTTGTATGTGTGCAAGTAGTCATTCGATTTGCATACAACTGTTCAGTTTTCTGTCACTCAACTTACCTTATTGATATGGCAAAGTGATGATGAGAACTGCCTAATACCATGTGAGTATAAGTA
This sequence comes from Erythroxylum carthagenense, assembly GCA_026413575.1. Classification (NCBI taxonomy): domain Eukaryota; kingdom Viridiplantae; phylum Streptophyta; class Magnoliopsida; order Malpighiales; family Erythroxylaceae; genus Erythroxylum; species Erythroxylum carthagenense. The sequence continues at coordinate 41,012,599 of JANZLD010000008.1, read as the reverse complement.
GAGAAGTTCGTATATTGTTTGTTATCCCTATTATGTACAACTAAAGTATGTACATGAGGAAAGGAAAGAAACATTTTCAAATAGTTTTACAATATTCTGCATAACATTCTGTCAATATTATGCAACCTATCCTGTTTAGGCAACAAATATTTTAGTTGACTAACAGCTTTCTTGTTAGCAGGATTACAGCCCAGGGAAAACTACTTCCATGTGAAAGTAACCTGTTGGGCAGAGAAATTCTCGAGTCAAACAAGTGCTATATGCTGGATGCTGGATCTGACATTTTTGTGTGGATGGGGGAAAATTCCTCAATTAGTGAGCGAAAATCATCAATTTCAGTAGTTGAAGTGAGGAAAACTTCTTCCTCTTCTTCTTCTTCTTTTTGCCACATGCTTTGGGAACTGAATGCCTGGTGCCAAAAAACTTTTAGGAAGGACGCACACTAACATATTCTAGAAAACAATAATATAACTTTACCACTCTCAAACCTGAAATTGAACTTCAAGAAGGTAACTGCTTTAAGAATAGGATCCATGCAAAGATGCATGAAAGCTAAATATACTTATGATCTTAATGCTTCCTAACAGATTTTTTGACCGCTGTTCCTAAGATGGCTACCCAATACTTTTTTGCAGAATCTTGTGAGAGAGCAGGGCAGGTCTACTACAAGCCATTTAACTTTTCTGTCTGAACGGTTGGAAACTTCCACTTTTAGGTCTTACTTTGAGAGTTGGCCACAAGTGGTAGAGACCAAGTTGTATGAGGAAGGCCGGGAAAAAGTAGCAGGTTTGTTACTTATTCAAACCATACTGAAAAGAAAGACGAGAAACTAGTGGCCTTGTAATAAACTATTTTGGAATCTCTGATGCTGATGATAATTCTATCCATTTTCAGCAATGTTTAAGCAACAAGGTTATGATGTGAAGGAACTTCCTGATGAAAAAGATTCTCAGCCACATATAAATTGCCGAGGAAAACTAAAAGTATATTCTTACAGAAAACATCTGATTTCATAGAGTTGTGAATACCAACCGATATCATCCTAGATTTACAATTGATGTAAACTCACTATGCAGGTTTGGCAGGTTAATGGTGATGAGGCCACTCTTATTCCAGTTGCTGATCAAACAAAGCTTTTCACTGGAGATTGCTATGTTGTTCAATACATATACCCTGGAGACGGAAGGGATGACAATTTATTCTATGCATGGTTGGGTCATGAGAGCGTAATGGTGAATAAAACAATTTATTCAAAATTTAAACTTGATTCATGTATTATGTTAGGATCTACGGGGGGGAGAGAGAGATTGGTTCTAGAAGGAAGGACAGGGGCTAGGACGGTATTCACGCAGAAAAGAAAGAGAGGGCTGTGGGGAATGTAGGGAATAATGTCAGAGTTAGTTAGAATGGGAGGGCTGATGGGGCACTAGGGAACAGCCGAATGTACTAGGGGGCAGCTAGGATAAAAAGAAGGGGGCAGAGAGAGAGAGAAGGGCATTCGGAAAAGAAGCAAGAGTGAGAGTATTGTGACAGAGAGATTATATTCTCCCTGAGGAGCTTATTCAGCTCTGGTTAGAAGGCATTCATAGTGAATCACCTTGTAATTGCCTTATACAGCTATTATTATCAATATCAGTATAGTAAAACTCTATAGTATTCGGCTAGAGTTCTAACATATTACTTTCCTCTTTCCCTTTGGTCTAGACATATAAAACATACTTTTTTGTTTGTTCTCAAATTGTGTAAAGTGTTACTTTTCATCTCCCTATAGTTCAGTGATGGGAACTATACCATTTTCCATCTTTTTGAAAATTAAGAGAACACATATAAATAGTGCATCTCTTATCTAATTCATTGTTTATACTTTTCTGATTGCAGGAGGACAGAGTTGGTGCTATATCCCATATGAGTGCTATGGCAGAATCAATCAAGGGGAATGCAGTTGTGGTAAAATTATGTTTTTTATATTTAATTTGACCTGTATCTTTGAAATCATTGTACCTGTAAGATATTAGATGGTTAAGTTGAATTACCTGAAGCAACAATCAACCTCAGCAGTATTGATATCTTCTTTTTGGCGTTAGCTAGCTACATCTAAAATCTTTTACAGTTGTAATCAATGTTTGATCTGAAATGATGCGATAAGGTTACCACAATCATCTGCTTCATGTTTTTACCTAATCTTTAGCTTTGCTTTTCATCTTAAATGGCATTCCTTGCTTGTTATTACCTAATTACTTATGCTCTTGGTTGCATCAAATTGAATTTATCATTTAACGAAAAATAAATCTGACTTCAATTTACATGTTCTTCATTCAGGCTCAAGTTTTTCAGGATAAGGAGCCACGACTATTTTTCTTGATTTTCCAGACAGCTATGATTTTCAAGGTCTCTCTTGAAAGAACTTTTGGCTTTCTCCTGCTTTTCTTTCCTACTAAACTCAATTACATTTGGTATATCATGTAATATCCTGTTGAAATTATGAGAACTTTGTGTTGTATTGTCCATCAGGGAGGTTTGAGCAAAGGATATAAGAAGTACATTTCAGAAAAAGGAATTGTGGATGAAACCTATAATGAAGAAAAGATGGCACTTTTTCGGGTCCAAGGGACAAGTTCAGAGAATATGCAAGCCATCCAAGTTGATCAAGTAAGTTCATGGCCTGAATTTGATATAAGGTCGTTATAATATCTTTTGGATGATGTTTTTCCAAGACAATCACTTGCCACATTCAAGGTGATGTGTTGTTATCAACGTAACTGTATTAAGTCATTTGTGTCATTGACTGCTTCACTTATCCTTGAAAGTAGTAGAGATGTTTCTGATATCTGTAAGTGTCACAAGAAGCATGCCTATGTCTCTGATATCTTTAAGTGTCACAAGAAGCATGCCCTACTTTATAACAGGAATGATTTGCTTTGCTAATACTTCAAAGAAGGCGTGCTGTGGTTCTACCTAACCTTGAATTTCTTTGGTGAAATGCATCAAGTTTAATTCTTATTTTCTTTTTAATTTCAAATATTCTATTACCTGCAGTTTCAAATATTATAACAATCTTCTTTTTGGTAATGGATTGCATCTCCTTTCCCTTGTTACTTCGCAGCTGAATCACTTGACCCTTCAACAGTAATTATATAGTACCTTTGAAATAATCGAACATCGCATCATTCATTGAAACTAACTGAACTCCACGTACCATACCACTCCCACCAATCTTTATAATCAATGTATCAGTTGTGAAGTGTTGACCAGCAATATTCCAACAGAAATCCATACATATACCGTATAGAATAATTGCATACTACCCTCAACTGTTCTTTTGTCTCTACCAAACAACCTCTTTTGCTCCACACACCCACAAAGTTGTTTTTACTCCCTCCGTCAATTAAAACCTGCAAAGGTCATTCTTGAAGTGCCTTATTATATTTATTTGTTGGAAATTCTCACTAAACACACTAGTCATTATTTGTAAAAGTATAGAGGGTTGACTTGAATCACCTTTATCAATTACTTACTCCATAGCCCCATCATTCTCATTCACTTCCTCCACAATAAACCTTTGAAATTGTCTATCCTTGCACTTGTGTTCAGTTACAAATTTCTTTTTGGAAATTCCTGTTACAAATTCTTTATCACACCAAAAGCACAAGATCTTGCTTCTTTCATTCAAGTATTTGCTACTGGCTGTCTTAACAATTATGCAACTACCAACATTAATTTCACCTTTAATCCCTCACCAATTTTAAAAGGGTTTGGTAACAAGCCATTAGCTGGTTCAGTCCCCTCAGCAGGAATGAAAGGCTTATTGTTATCTCATTCCCCATGATTTGTCTTATTCAGATTTCTCATAGAACTAAAATGACACTAAGAAAACAATTCTTGCTTCATTGTGTACTTGGTTTCTTTCTTAAGACACTTATGAAATGATACGACTCTCACTAATAACGTTAATGGGATTCGATATTAATATGATAGGATTTATTACCATTTTATCAGAGATAAGTTTAATCCAAGAAATAATCACCACTTATTATAGAAAAAGGAATTGAGAGTGATAACATTCTAGGGTTGATTACCACTATCAAGTTAGATAAGATAAATAGTTAATAAAGAACCTAAATTAAAGCTTTTTCTAAGGGCAAGGATGAATAAAATCCCTTCAAAGATTTTTGATCCAACAATAATAATGATAAGTTCTCCATTACGATCATCGCAATGCCTTTATGGAAATACAAGCAAGATTAGTGGGACTGCTATCCCATGTTTTTAGGAATGAGCAAGATCTATAGAAGTCCATAATTTAAGGAATTAGTCAAATTAGAATAAAAGTTGTGATTGATTCATGACCAGCTGTTAAGATTGTTTTCTTAATTTAGGTAATCTGTTTTAATTCTGTGATTAGGGCTGCTGTTTATTTAGGCTATATATATGCCTTTGCTGGTTGTAATTGTAGGTTAAGAAGTCATGGAATAAATCAGAAAGCATTCCAAATTCTTCATGGTATCAGAGCACTAGATCTGAACCATTTTCTTTCCCAAATCAAATCAAATTCATGACAAAATACCCCAGGGCTACCATGACTGGAAACACCGAGAGCCCTTCTGAAACCATTATAAACCTTCAGAATTCTACTACCCAACTAAATAGCCAACCCAAACATTCTAACGTTCCCATAACAGTCACAAACTGAATGGAAACAATTTCATTCAATGGTTTCAATCAATGATGATATTTGTGTGTGGGAAAGGCAAAGAAGGTTATCTAACCAGAACAGCAACGGCACCAAAGGGGAATAAACCAACATATCGAGTAAGGAAAGTGGAGAATAGCAATGTCTTGGCTATTAAACTCGATGACAAATGAAACTAGGATAATTTTATGTACTATAAAGCAGCGGCAGAAATCTGGGAAGCTGTGTTGGGTCTGGGGAACCCACTTTTATTTGAGATCTACATCACGGACCTAATGAGGGAACATACTTGTGGCCCTTGACACCACACTCCAACTTAAAACCTTAAGGCATTAGCTTTATGAGTCCTTTCCACTTATATGACCCTCACTAATTCTATCTCTTTCCAATGTGGGATTCCCACTCACACTAGAAGTCCCAACATTCTCCCCCTCAAGTGTGAACTTCCACATTGGACTTGGGCTCCTCCTTGACTGAAAGCTTTTTTCTTAGCAGCTCGAGTATATGGCATCACCAAGAGCTCTTCTACTACACTGGTCTTGGCCCATCAGGAGTCTCCTTGCTCTTTCATGTGAGGAGGCAACCACGGGATCTGATTACTGTTTCCATACTTGTCTCTTGCCTAACTATTAGCTCTAATACCACTTGTTGGGCCTGGGGAGCCCATTTTCATGAAAGATCTACATCATGGGTCTAGTAGGGGAACATACTTGTGGGCCTTGACACTATATTTCAACCCAAAAATTAGGTTTGCGAGTCCTTTTCACTTATATGTCCCTCACTAATTACATCTCTTTCTAATGTGGAATTCCCACTCACACTTGAAATCCCAACAAGCTGTTTGTGAAACCTACTCTAACAAAGACAACACAGTAGTGTTTGAAAGAAAGGGCTTTCTCCAAGATCTGAAGCAAAAAGAGATGTCAACAATAGAGTACTATAACATTCTCACCAAATTTTGGCAACAACTGGGTATTTTGGAAGAGACTGAATGGGACTGTCCAAATGATGCGAACAGGTACAAAGGTATACTCGATAGGAAGAAAGTAGGTGGAAAGTTAAGTTAGGAGTAGCAAACAACAATCAAACTAGCGAGAGATTGCCTCTTGTAGTGCGGAATTAGTCACATGGCTTTGCATGCCCAACAAAGGAAACACACTCGTCCATCATGTGATCACTACCAAAAACTAGGGCATACGAAGGAGACCTGCTGGAAGATCCATGGCAAGCCCGCAGATTGGAAACCACGTTCCTTTCAAGATAGGGGGCTAGAGGCCACGTAGCAACCTTGGAACAAGGGACATTGCATATCTAGCCCCTTCAACAAAAATCAGTAGGTGACAGCCCCATACTTCTCCACAATCTGAAATGGGCCAAAAAATCTAACTGATAACTTCTGGTTAATTCGCTTAATCACCGACACTTGCCTATGGGGCTGAAGTTTGAGGAACACCCACTCTCCCACCTGAAAAGTTTGTGTAGTCCTTTTCTTGTCAGCTTGTTTCTTCATTTGCTGTTGTGCCCGAATCAGGTTGTATTTCAGCTGATTCAATGCTTCATCTCGTTTAGATAATTCTCTAGCTACAGCTTCTACCCTTGTTTCCCCTTGTGAGTATCGCACCAATGGAGGAGGTTTCCAACCATAGACCACCTCAAATGGGGTTGACCCCGTAGAGATGTGAAAAGTGGTATTGTACCACAATTTTGCCCATGCAATCCAAAAAGACCAAGTTGTAGGCTGTTCGGAAGGGAAACACCTCAAGTAAGTTTCCAAACGTCGGTTTAAGACTTCCGTTTGTCCATCCGTTTCGGGATGGTAAGCGGAGCTCATTTTCAATTGTGTACCCTACAAACGAAATAATTCTCTCCAAAACATACTAACAAACAGAGGATCATGGTCACTGATGATAGATTGAGGGATTCCATGCAATCGAACCACTTCTTTCATGAATACCTCTGCTATAGTTTTTGACAATCTGTCCACCACCACCAACACAGCTTCGTACCCCTTAGATTTAGGAAGTCTGGTAATAAAATCCATCGCAATGTCTTCCTAAATCTGATTCGGAATAGGCAAAGGTTGGAACAAACTTGCAGGAGAAGTAGCAGCATATTTCTGCCGTTGACAAGTATCACAAGCCTTCACAAACTCTTGAACATACTTTTTCATGCCAATCCAATACAAATTACTTGCGATTCTTCTATAGGTTCTTAGAAAACCTGAATGTCCACCCATCGAAGATGAATGGAACTCCCTTAAAAGGATAGGGATGTACACCGAAGAAGCAGAAATCACCTCTTGCCCTTGGTACAGTAAAACTTCTTGCTGCCATGTAAACCCCAGCCTAGAATGTGGATTATGCTGCAGATCCTTAATAATTTCAAATAGGGTTGAATCTTGTTGTACCTCCTGCTATAGATTTCGGTCCTCCATCCATTGAGGATAAGAAATGATAGTTTTCAGCTCTCCGTCATCATGAATCCTTGATAAGGCATCAACTACCTTATTTTCAGGTCCGGGCTTATAAACGACCTCAAAATGATAGCTTAAAAGCTTAGCCATCCAACATTGTTGATCCGTGATAGTCACCCTCTGTTGCAACAAGCGTCGAAGACTTTTTTGATTGGAAAACACCACAAAGGACCTTCCCAATAAATAATGATGCCAGTGATGCACAGCTAGCACCAAAAGCCATTAATTCCTTCTCTTATGCCGACTTGGAAAGATTCCCCTCCGAAAGGGCCTTGCTGAAATAAGCTATGGGCTTCCTATTTTGCATCAAAACAACACCCACTCCTTTACTCGACGCATCACATTCAATCTCAAAAGGTTGTGCAAAATTAGGAAGAGCTAATATCGGCGATGTGGTCAATATCTTCTTTAAAACCTCAAAGGACTCTAAAGCCCTTGCATTCTAATGAAACCCTTCTTTCGTTGTCAAATCCGTTAGCGGTTTAGCAATTTTACCATAGTTCATGATGAACTTATGGTAATATCTTGTCAACCCCAAAAAACCCCTCACTCCTTTAACATTCCGAGGCACGGGCCACCTTATCACACTCTGAATTTTTGCAGGGTCAACTGCTACGCCTTCCCCTGAAATCACATGACCCAAATAGTCAACAGATCGCCTCCCAAAAGTGCACTTGTCTTGATTCACCACAAATTGATGTTGCTTTAACACCTGCAACACCTTGGACAGATGTAACAAATGCGTTTTTCAATCAGCACTATACACTAGAATATCGTCAAAAAAAACCAGAACAAACCTTCGAAGGAAAGGTCTGAAAATGTCATTCATTGCCGATTGGAAAGTGGCTGGTGCATTGGTCAGTCCGAACGGTATTACAAGAAACTCGTAGTGACCATCATGTGTTCGGAATGCAGTTTTGTGAATATCGTCCTCCATGAATCTGATCTGATGATGCCCCGATTTAAGATCTAACTTAGAGAAAAGATAAGCTTCGTGTAATTCGTCTAACAACTCATCTACTACCGAAATTGGGTATGTGTCGGGTACTGTAACCTTGTTTAAGGCTCTATAGTCCACGCATATCCGCCAAGACGCATCCTTTTTTTTGACCAAAATTATGGGACTGGAATAGGCACTTAAGCTAGGTCGAATAATTCCTAGCTGAAGCATCTGCCGAGTCTGCTTCTCAATCTCATCTTTGTGATGATGAGGTTACCTATAAGGTCATACATTGATGGGGCCATGTCCCGGTTGTAAGACTATAGAATGAGAGTGATTTCTTTGGGGAGGCAACCCTTGAATCTCCCTAAAAACTTCTGGGAAGTTACCCAAAATCTGATGCAATTCTTGCTGCTCTCTACTGTCCATTTGCAGCTGAAACCCTTCCTTGTTTCCTTCTAATTCCACTGATGGAACCCCCTTCTGTAAATTGGCCAGTAACCCATGCAAGGGTGCTGGACTTTTGTCCTCTCCTCTCCTGTTCTGTTGTGTTGTCTTACTGTCAGCCCTGCCACACAACTCGACATTTTGACCATCGTGTTGAAACTGCATTGTCATTTCCTTCCAGTCCACTATGACTTTCCCTAAAGTCTGCAACCAAGCAACCCCCAAAATGACATCCATTCCTCCCAATTCTAGCATATACGCCTCCACCTTTAAGTCCAAATTTCCCAGTTGAATTGGAACCCCTATGCACCTTCCTTTTGTCCTCACCTTGTGGCCATCACCCAACCTGATTCCCAAAGTTCCAGTAAGCACTGTATTCAGCCCCAAACTAGTAGCCAATTCGGGGGAGATGAAGTTGTGGCTAGCCCCACTATCCACTAATACCACTGTAGGAACGCCAAAAATTTTTCCCTCCAGCCTCATGGTCTTGGTTTCAGATGTTGAAGCATTGTACACTCCAAAAACTCCCATGACCCGACACTCCAAAGCTACATCACCCTCGTCGTCTTCTTCCTCCACCTCCACTGCAATTATTTCCCCTTCCTCATTTAGTGTCTCATTTTCGTCCAACACCAACAATCGAAGTTGTCTTTTGGCGCACTGATGTAGTGGGTGAAAACGTTCTCCACAATGAAAACACAGCCCCTTTGCCTTGCAGTTCATAAGCTCTTGGTAGGAGATATGGCGCAACCCTCGATTTTCCTCAATTGGTGGTCTCCTGTCAGCGTCAATCCTCCTCTCCTGCGACACCAAAGCTGGTGGGTTCGGCGCATCTCGATACCCAGGCGTGTCGTGAGTTCGACCCGCTCCGTATCCACCCCCCATCTGAGTTCGACCCACGGAATTGGAATGACCTGGGTCCAGTCGTCGCGGGTTGACGCGAAAATGGGTCTGGTTCTTAAAGCTAGCTTCCCTTCGTTATCCCCATGGACGTTGTTGCAAGTCCACTCCTTCTTCACCGCACACTTCCTCTTCCACCGTTCTCGCAATTTTCATCAGTTGATATCGATTTACGGGGTTGAAAGTGCCACCCTCCTCCTGATGTTGGGCCTCAGCCCACTCATAAAATACCCCATGAACTGCTCCTCTGGAAGTTGACTTACTTGAGAGGGGATGAATTCAAACGCCTCAATATATTCATCCACGGTATCTGTTTGTCGAAGATCAGAAAGGTCCTTATAAGGATTCTCAAACCTCCTTCCTCCATAACGATCGATTAATGCCTTCTTAAAGGTCTCCCAACTCAAATCTGTCTCCGTCTCCTGTAAAATATTAAACCAGTGGATAGTTGAGCCCTCCATGCTTAAAAGGGCAAGTTTGATCCTTACTTCATCCGAAGTATGGTGTACCTCAAAATAAACTTCTGCTCTAGTGATCCATCCAACCGAGTCAGACCCATCGAACATGGGTAGCTCTACCTTTCTTACTGACATTATGTACTCGTCCATGTCCGTAGATGATTCCCCAAGTGGTCTGGACTGTTGCGGAAGTGTATTAGTCCTATCACCCAATGGCGTTTGCCCATCCCTCACTGTATCACTCCCCTGCCCTTCCTCGGGTCTCTTACGCATAATCTTATTCATCTCCAGCAGTAGTGCTCGTTGCATTTCCCCCATCACCAATCGCATGAAGGATTGAATGTCTTCCATTCTCGCTTCCAAACTAGCCATACGAGACTCCAGAACATTTACCCTGTCGGCCATCTTAGGTGGCATGAATGGTAATCGGATTTCTACTCTCCTTGACGTATCCGGCAGGTCGGACCAATGATAGGAAGCTCAAGCTTAATCAGCTAATGAGCTGTATATTATTCAGTATATTCAGTGACTATCATTGCTATTACAGTATAATATCAGACTTCTTCCTAAACTAGAGCAAGAAATGCTCCTCAGGGAGAATATTGATTCTCTCTGCCCGAAAATGTCTCACCTTACTTCTGCCTACCTCTCTCTTCCCTCCTCCCGTACAAAAACCAGACCTCACACCCCCTCTCACCATTCTGTTATGCCAGCTCACCACTCCTAACTAACTTCCCCTTCTACCCCCTTTCATTCTCCTCGAGTACACTCTCCAAGCACTAGGTTTATTCCCCTTTTTATCCCCTCCCCTAATATCAGTCCTAACAAAGGTCTTAGCTGTTTTATTGGGAGGCTAAACAAGATCTAGCTGAATGGGAAAATACGATTGAAAAATCTGTCGTAGATGTGACTATTTTATTTAATCTAGTAAAGACATCGAGCATTCTCCACCAAAATAAAATTTATGCTTCAGTAAAACATAATAAAGCTGTGGATCTCTATAAGACAAACTGCCTGTTACGTTTCCTCTTCTATCTGAATATTTAAGGTATGAATCAGTCAGACTAAAATATACAAGAGATCGAGCTTCGCCAAGTTAGGAATGGAATTAATTGCTAGTTAACTGGTACATGTTCATTGTTACAGTACCACAAGTGATAGTCTTACCCGAAATTGCCATCAATCTGGAAAGGAGGGTGTGCAGTAAATAAGTTACTGTACACACCACCTTCAAAGCCAACCTCAGCATCCGGAGTTGCCAACTTAATCAAATGTTTAACCATCTTGTAAGCACGTTCACTATTTCGTAGACGGGCCCATAAAGCAATTTTCCATGCTGTTGACCATGCTGGACCATCCTCTCCTGCTTTCATGAGCCAAAGGACAAGAAGAAATATAATATGACTATGAAATCCAAGTAAATAAAGTCAATTGAGAGCCTCAATTTGCTTTTACACACTAAGAAGAAACTAGCTACAATAACCAATTAGATAAATTATTGTGTGGGCTAGGTCAAATTAACTGATTTAATGCCCTTCAGGAAACAAGACTACCATGGAAATTTGCATATTTGGCACCTTGGAGAACATGAACGTGCAAAGTTCTCTAATCAAAATTGTCAAACATGCAACAAAAACTCTTTCTTATGCATGTCGTGTGACACTACTGGCCTCATTTTTATCTTTGTATTTCTAATCACAACCTAGTTTCAAACGAAAAATTACTATTTGCATGTGCCCTTGGGAGTTGCATTGATATGGCACTGTCCTAGGCAAGAATTTTGTTTTCTCAGGGTAAGAAAATATTATCATAATCTGCCAGCTATGGAAGAAGAGCTATTGTTTTTTAACAAAACAGCAGGAATCCACTCTGATAATCCAAAACCAGAAGCTAGTTAGTTATATAACGGTCAAACAACCAGTTTAGCCAGTAAATCTAGACATACCTCGTTTATAAAGGGTTTTCTCTGCTGCTTTACAAAGGTCTGGATTTTCCTCAGGGGACAATGTATGCCCCGGAAAGAGACCAAATAAATGTGAAAGATGTCGATGGTGCACCTCTGAATCCTTAAAATCTTCTGCCTGCTCTATGGAAGAACTATGAACAAGTCAATTTCAGCAGCTATAAAGGAACTTCATTCAAATAAACATATAAGAGAGAATTGATAAATCATTATGCAAGTCAATTGCATACCCATTCCATGACAGAACCATCTTGAGCAATTCTTATGGGACGAAGCCTTGCTTGAGCCATTTTAACTTTCTGAATCAGAGGATCCTCATTTCTTCCTAAAACCTGTTCCGGAGGTAGGTTAACAAGAAAGCCAGACAACCAATGCACAAGATTATCATTATAGTATCAAATGTAGAATAAGAGCCTCACCTCCGAAGCAGAAACAAGTCCATGAAATACTTCTTTTATGATCATTATGTCCATGGTTGATGAGTAGCTAACACTGGCATGTGCGCCATCTGAAGTGATAAAAGCATGTTCAGGAGAAGTGGATGGATTGGTTACCAGATATTTCCCATGCTCATCAATCAACCAGTCCAACAAAAATGAAGCACATCCTTCCAACAGAGGATATGCCTTTGCTTCAAGAAAGTCCTAGAAATTTATGAAAAATTAGCAAAGGGTGCACAAAAACAATATCACCAAGAGTGGGAAGCTTCAGCAGAAATGAAATGGTAATCTTCAGTCATGGATGACCTCATGAAATTGTACAATCCAGTCGCAAGACAGAACTTAGTTACTTCAATCCTAGAATCTCATGTTTCTCCACTAAACCAGTAAGAAAACTAAAGTAACTTATCTTCCTAAATCCATGTTCGATGTTCTCATAAACTAAAACTGTTCTGAGAATTATAAAGTAATGTACAGTATAAAAAAGAAAATATAATTCTTTACATTCATCTGCATCAGCAGATGTTTCTCCTCATCAACTATGGTTTAGTTGGAGAAGCCATCAACAGGTTTTTGTTTCTATTTCTAGAGTTTTCTTAATTTCTTATCTTAGTCAGCAGTCAATTAAAAGGGAAACCAATCTTTTTATTATGTTAAGACTTGAACATGCGAAAATACACATGGTGGAGAACTTCTTCACTTAGTGTTGCATGAGATAACAGAGACAAAATATAGGACTGGTGCCAACAGTTCACTATAATCCAACAGTATTGCAGAAAGATGCAAGCTTTTGTCACAGGGAGGATATACGTAGGCATAAATCAAATGAATGCAAGATAAAAATTAAGCTATGGATCACAATCTTACTTTTTCAAATGTGAAATTATAGTGTTCCCAAAGATGTAAACAAAGCCATGCCCCGCCCATTGGCCACAGTGCATATGTAGGATCAAGTGTATCTGCTGATGATTTCGCCCAGATGTCAGAGGAATGATGCACAACCCACCCATGTGCTTTGTAATTTACCTATCAAATTCTGAATCTAGATAAGAAACATAGGAAGAAATAACAATTTGAGGAATTAATGACCTGGATAGGGATCTTGCTGGTTTAGGCCTTCTCTGACATGGGAACTTGCCAATCATGAAAATACACTTCAGCAGTCTGTTATTTCAGAACTTAAGATGCTAACTATAGCATCTTAGATTTCTTAATCCTCCCCTTAAAAAAGTTAGATACTCCTTAATTTCCATAAATCTAGCAATATTATCAGATTAAAGATAATAAAGAACTAGATCATATCTTTAATGTATTTGATAGTCTCGTCAGTGGGATTGGTTCTTACTTGTGCAGTTTTACTTCCATTAACTGACAGAGACTTGATGAAGTCAAACAAGGGCTCTTGGCATTCACTAAGGTTGCAAGGCAAGGAAGGCCAATAATTCATTTCAAGATTGATGTTCAAGTGAGGAGCACACCTGAAAACAGAGATAGATGCGCTAAAGATTGAATGCAAGAAATATCCTTCTCTTTTTCTCCTGTCCACTCATTTTTTATAGAATCTCTCCTTTTCTTTATGAATGGAGATAGAATCGTCATATTGTTAAAAAGAAGAGGTAAAATCCATTGCTGAATCATATTTAATCATCAGGTTCTGATCCCAATTCCATTTTGAAGTTCGTCAACTTATGTTCTGTTTTAAAAGACGACCAACAGGGTAAATATAATCAACGGCAGAATTACAACTGCTTGAAATTAAACCAATAACATTGGCTAGTCCGTCAATTATTAACACTACAACAAAAACAGTACACCTGCTAGTTGCTGCTTCAATTTTATGTTAAAAGTGTCAGATTATTTCATGGATATCAATCAGAAGCATAATGGAGTTCATTCTTAGTAAAATGGTATTATGAGAATCTGTGAGGACCTTGGCAACAATTAATAAATAGCTAAGAAGTATTGAGAAGTAACAAGATATAACAGATTAAAAGAGTGGGTGCAACAAAAAACAACCAACATACTCCCATTTTGGCTGAGGATCCTTGTTCCATATTCCCTGCAAATTGGCCACCTGTGTTCCAGGGCGTGAACAAGAGATAAGCAAATATCGGCCAAACTGGAATAGAAGCTCTAGCAATGATGGGTCTTCATCAGATTGAAAAGATTGTATCCTGTCTACAGTTGGAATCATAACATCATTTTCCTGTTTCACTTGAAGGTTTTTCACAGAAGGCACAAGGTTCTTGGTCTCCAGGGACTCATCTCCTGTAAATCTGTTAGAGCTTTTACGCAAATGCAATGAAACACGGTGGAAAAGGTTCTGATAATCATCCAAATGACGTGCATAAAGATCAGCATAAGACAGGTTCGATATTGACTCCAGCACATGTAAAGATGCAGAAGTAGGATCTCTCTTTGAATCTGAAGGGTTAGTGAAAGGGCCATCAAATGTAGATGAGGCCGCTAAACGCAACACAGTCCAATCTGAACCTTCAACCTTCAAAGTCTTATCCTCTAAAACATGTATCATACCTGTGCCATCACTAATATGTAAATCAAGAACAGCAGAAAACTGAATCCCCATTGGATCCTTGTTTCCTTTATCTTTTGCTGGATATTCATTTTCCTTCGCATTCCATGGGATCAATTCTCCAAGGCAACTTCCTTCCATTATAATCTGACTCTTTCCTTTAACATAAGCATGATGATCTAACTTACTGTGTAAGGACACTCTAAAAGATAAACACCCTGGTTTGCTTCCCGAAAATTTCATCACAAGCGCTTGATCAGGATTAGATACAAAATGTTCTCGTGTAAATTTCACCTCACCAACAGAGTACTTCACCAATGCCGTTGCAGTATCCAAGTCCAACTCCCTATAATATGTTTCTTCAACATAACTCAGATGGGAATCATCAAACTCTAACTTTATATCACCAAGTAGTTGGTAAGCCTTAATCATCAAAAGCACAAGATTAGGACAATCGACATCATTGAAAGGAAAACAAAAAAGGCAGCAACTCTAAATGGCAACATACATTCTTACGAGCACCGAGCAAATTGACAGCTTCTGCGGTAGCTTGTGTATATTCACCCTCGTCAACAAGACTCCTCACCACGCTCAAAGCCTCAGGAGCATTAGGGTTTGTATAGTTCCCTGGAACTCCAGTCCAGAGCGTGTCCTCTAGAAGTAAGCTCTAATCACAATTAACATCTTACCATTTTCAAGAAACTATTCAATTTAAAAGCTTACATCATTACAATAGTTACCATTGAGCTGGATAAGTTCCGATGAGACGCCGCCCCACACCATGGCACCGAGGCGGCCATTTCCGATGGGAATGACATCCGTGAAGTGCTTGGCAGGCCCGCCGAACCCAATTTTTAACGGTCTTGCAGTCGGCGGAACTCTCTCTCCGCCTTCCATCGTTACATGTGAAGATTAAATTCACCTCTGTCCGATAAGACACTAGTCCACATATACATAGGCTTGTGAAAGCAGCAACGAGTAACACGTGGCGTTAACAGCACTTCTGATAAAGTACGTAGCATGTGAAAATTGGTCCGAATCTAATCCTAACTAATATGCCTCATACAACAATGATGTACTTCCCATTATAACGTCATTCCGAGTTCTGACCAACAAAAATAAAATTATTTTAAATTCGAGTCTTAACAGTGGAAAAATTTATTTAGCCAATATTTTATCTTTTATAGATTGACCTGGTGTGAACATAGATTAGTTTAAAAGTGGATGATTTAAAAACACATTTTTATAATTAAGATCCTTTTAAAATATCTCGTAATTTAATAATAATAAAAAAAATTCTCTGGATAACAAAACGATACATGCTCTATTTTTAACCCTGTTTATTTCGTCCCATTCGATAGAACGATATCTGCCACATTATGGTGCCGACTATAATCGGACTCTTCACTAATTTACAAATATAATTTTTTGTCAAATATTTCGAATCCCAGTTTTCCACTAATTTACCTAAAAGGCAAATCTAAAAGTTGAAAATAATTAATTAGCACTCAATAAGACGTTTAATATGCACAATTAACAAAATAATAAACCTAAAATTCCAATTGACAGGCATTATTAGCTTCATATAAAAGATATCTTAAATCATTTTTGGTAGTTGAAAGATGCTCAAACATTATGCAAATCTTATCGACGTTAATGTATTCCATTAGAATTACCTTCCTTTTCCATCTAACTTGTCTCTTTCCCCTTGTTGTTATTTCTATTCTTACGGTTTATTTTCCATCAGAACGAAGACTAACATCAACAAAATTATTCAAGAAAACAATTTCAAACATATTATTAGACTAGTTTGAGACATTAGTCGATTAATATGTCAAACCAATGTCCCGATACACACTTAAACTTTATTACCGATGAGTTTGAACCAACTCTAAATGCCTTACTATGAATTGTTTTACATCATATTGAATGATCTAAATCTGATATTTTTATATAAAGTTATGTGTAAAATATTGAACAATGTTCAGTAGTCACAACAAAATAAAACCATCCTTTCTTCACCAAATTCTCCTATTTAAAATTGATAATATCTTTTCATTAA
>JANZLD010000008.1:40983115-40995593 GCA_026413575.1 Erythroxylum carthagenense | reverse complement strand
TGTTTGGATAGTTGACCCTTACCACTTATAAACCCTTTATCATTTTTATGTTTAGTCAATATGGGACATTCTAACAAAGATATCAAACATCGTTAGACTTGTCATCATGAGAAAGTAAGCAAGCAACAAATAAATTTGCTTCAGTATCATCTTTTTCTTCAAAATTTTCATGATCAACAACCCTTTTAAAACATTTTTTCTTAATATGGCCATAAACTTTGCAATAATAGTGTTAAATTTGCAATGGGTGTACGAGCCTACGCGAGGAGGAAAGTTAGATCACACATAAGCCAAAGTGAAACTCCATCCTAAAACCAATCGGCAATAGGTGGAGTAACCCATTAGGCTTATATGTTAGTCTTCTTTTCTCTTAATCTTCTTTTCCCTCTTTCTCCAATGTGGGACGCACACATGTACGTATTCCCAACACTTCCTCTCACATTTGAGTCCCTTTTTACTTGGACAATCTAAAGAAGTACGTAAACAATTCTCATCAGGGCTGGACTTTTGATTGAGGTCAAATAGGCCCCCTCCTGGGGCAAACAATATTGTTGGGCCCCTTCCTCCATGCAGATTTCAAGTCCTTCTCCAGTTGCTTAAATGACGAACCCCCTTTTGGGGCAAATACTAGGCCAAGATCTTCTTTGGCTCTAATACCATGTTAAATTTGCAATGAGCCTATGAGTTCACACAAGGAGAAAAGTTAGACCACACATAAGCCCAAGTGAGGTTCCATCCTAAAACCAATTGTCAATAGGTGGAGTAACCCATTAGGCTTATATGTTGGTCTTCTTTCCCCTCTTTCTCCAATGTGGGACACTCATATGTGGATATTCTCACAAATAGCATTAAGGAGAGTTGTTATATTGCACATGTTTTTGTTTATACCAACGATCTTTATCTGTATGGTTTAACCTTCCACAATGTAAGCAAGAATTAGAATGATTACCTTGAATTGTTTCTATGTTGTCCATAATGTCTTGCTCTACCTCTACCTCTTTTGCGGAATGATCTACCATGACCATGGCCTCAGCCTTTGTTGCTTCTACGACCCATGTCATCTAAGATCTTTCTCGACTCACCCTTTGAATGAAAGGCTTGCTGCAGAGGTGCTCAACTGTCCTATTTTTCTGTTGCTCATAAGAGAGAAGAGAGCCCATCAACTCATGGAGAGAGTATCTTTTTAGATCTTCTGATTCTTCTATTGCAAGAACAACATGATCAAATTTGGGTTAAAGGCTTTGCAAAACCTTCTCAATAGCTTTCTGGTCAGTCGATTCTTCTCCAAATGTTTTGATTTGGTTTACCACTGAGTGAAATCTTGAGAAAAAGTCTTGCACAAATTCAGAGGGCTTAATTTTAAATTTTTCGAATTCTCGATTTAGGGTCTTCACTGAAACAACTTTGTTTGTTCCACGATACTCTTCTTCAAGCAGGTCCCATGCTTCCTTTGATGTTGAAGCTTCCATGATTAATGGAAAAATGACAGCCTCTAGTGCTTGTTGAATCAGAAATAGTGCTTTTGAGTCCTTCCTTTGACTTTCTCTCAACTCATTGCGTTGAATTGCTGTAAGTCTTTGGCTTTCTTCTGTTTCTATAAGCTCACCAAGACCTTTTGCAACAATGTCCCATAACTCGTAGGACATGAACATAGTCCTCTTCTTGTGTGCCAAAATTGGTAATTAACACCATTGAAGACAG
Source organism: Erythroxylum carthagenense (assembly GCA_026413575.1). Lineage (NCBI taxonomy): Eukaryota > Viridiplantae > Streptophyta > Magnoliopsida > Malpighiales > Erythroxylaceae > Erythroxylum > Erythroxylum carthagenense. The sequence continues at coordinate 40,993,892 of JANZLD010000008.1, read as the reverse complement.
GTGTATTCTCAGACGAGCTTGTCAAGACACTAGTAGAAGCCATACCATAAACTTGCTTTCGTACCACACTTGTTAGCAAAAAATGTGGAATTTGCTTAAAGAAGAAATAACAATGAAATTGATTTTGAATGAAGAGAAGTTTGTATTGACTTTGATTTCTTCTCCACAATGAAAAAAAAAAAGACGGAAATGAACTACTTAAATAGACTTCAGCCACCTAAATATTCTCATACATGGCAATTCCTCCCTAACTTGCTAATAGACGCTTTGACACATAATCACAAACAGTTGGTAGGCATACTTATTCAACCTGATTTCTATAATAGAAAAATCAACTGAAAAATCCTAAATCTTAACTGCAGTAGGTATTCAAATCCATTGTAAAAGCTTGAATTAATTTCTATCATTGAGTCCTATCATTTTCCCTTTCCTTAAAATGGTTTGTCCTTAAATTAGTACCTTCATCTACAAGATTAGACAACACTTGATGCTTGGCTAAGTATGTATCCCTCATTTTTACTTTCCTTGGAAGACTTGAATTATGCCCAAGTATTTTCCTTTATTTTTTTCCCGTTAAACTTTCCTGCTCACTCTTATAAATGTGAAGGTGAACTTTATAAACCTGCTTAGGTAACAATGGACCAATGACAATTGAGTTGCCACTCATAGGAAAGGAATATTTGTTCTTATATCCATAATGTGTGACACTTTTATCAAATTGCCACGGACATCCCAAAAGAATGTGTTCCACTTGCATGAGCACCACTTGACACAACACTTCATCCTTATGCCTTCGAAGGGAAAGAAATCAATATATGTTTTGTTACCTTTAACCTTCTCACTGTAGGTTGTATGGTTTAGGGTGTTTCATAGTTAACAATCTCAACTTTTTCCCTAACTCACATTAGCCATATTAGTATAACTATCCCTATCCCCACAAATTCTGATACCCTCATTAATGGGACCAGTAAAATTCGATATTAATAAGATAGGACCTAGGACTATTCTATTAGAAACATGTTTGATTTAAGAAATTGAGCGCACAAATACACAAAAGAAAGATATGAATTGCTACATTCAAAAAAAGAAAGGAATTGGAAGTGATAAAATTTTAGAGTTGATCGCTACTAGCAAGATAAATGAAATTGATAGTTAATAGGGAACCTAAATCAGAGGTTTTTCCAAAAACAAGGATGAAGAAAGTCCCTCCAAAAGTTTTTGATTGAACAATAATAGTGATAAGCTCTCAATTAATCATAGGAAAGCCTCTATAAAGGCATAAAACTTTAAAGCTAGAGTTTTAAAAGATAATAATAGATTGAAATAACAACACTCTAGCTAATTAAAATATGAGTTTGGCGCCTGTCTTGGCCAATACTGGAAACAATTTTGTTCAGGGGCTTTCAGTGGGTGAATCAAACATGAATTCGGTGTTGGTTACATGATGAACTTTAACATCAGTTTGTTTCTGTTTTTCCTGTCAGCAAAACTCTTCTAATGAGAATAAACTTTTCTGACTTATTCGTACTAGCTGTTTGTTGGATATGCTTCTGTTTCTATTGCATGAATATTCTTTTGAATTGATTAGTAGACATGAAGTTGTGATATATTAGCTTGTTTGTTGCTAATAGGCTTTGTGTAATTGAACAGTTCCTTACAAATAGGACACTACATGTAATTATGCCGAAAGAAGAGGGTTTCTGAAATTTTTCATTATAACTGACTATGGCTGATTCTCTAAAGAGAGCTTATGTTTTTGGGATCTTGTATAGTGAAGCTGGGAGGACATTTGAAGTGTAGACAAACTTTACCTTACACTGAACTTGGTGCAGGTGTCGGCCTCCCTTAACTCATCGTATTGTTACATACTGCGAACAGGAGCATCCACCTTCACTTGGATGGGAAATCTATCTTCTTCAATAGATCATGACCTTCTTGACAGGATGCTGGAATTAATAAATGTATATAACCTTGTTCTCTTAACATGAATTTGTCTTACAAAGAAATTTGTGAAAAGGGTATGTGGACCGATGACTATAGATGGACATTTTGTTTACTAATTATCAATAGGGAAAAAATTAAACTTAGTAATAAGGGACAGTCGGCACAGATTGCATGGACAACTTTTCTGCGACTACAGGCCATTTGTTTGAAATTAAGATGTCTTATTTCAACATTGTAGGGCTATACATTTGTTATTTGGCTGTCCCTTATTAGTAAAAGTATCCCTCTTTAATGATTAGTAAACAAAGTATCCTTGACAAATAACTTTAGGTCTTTGTCTCTTTTCATGATTTTCTTTATTTGTTTTCATCGTTTTTGTATATGTAACAACAAGAAATAAACTTGAGATTGAGTTGAGCGATTAATAGGCAGGCAACTACATTTAAGTGTTAGTTACATGCTAAAAGTGTTGCCTCAACTCCATCCCATTTGGTGCAAATTTTGAATAGGGACAAGTAAACAGATATAGGACCCATATCCTTTTACACCAACAACGTGTTGTCTTATGGGGAAATTGATTCTCGTTTTGAACTTGTTTGTCTACTCTTTTGTGAAAAGGAACCAATTTAGAAGTAATTTTCTCTTCATTTTATTTGTAGCCAACATGGCAACCTATATCTGTGAGGGAGGCAAGTGAACCTGACATTTTCTGGCATGCGCTTGGTGGAAAGGCTGACTATCCAAGGGAAAAAGAAGTAACAGGGTTTACTGAGGATCCACGTTTGTTCCAAGTTATGTCTAGTGATGGTGAGCAAACTAACCTTTTCTTCGAGTTACACTCTCAAAAGACGATGGGCTATGCTTTGTTTAATTGTGTCAGGTATGAACTGCTGCTTGTTTGAACTCAACTATAGGTGATTTCAAGGTATGATATTGTACATATCCTAAGGCTTAATATGCAGTTCATGCTTGTTCTGAATCTGTAAAAGTTCAACTAGATGTTTCTCACTTTCTCCCTCCTAATGTAATAGAACTTTGAGCCTGTTACATGTTTTCAGGTCAAAGAGATATTTAACTTTACACAAGATGACTTGACCACTGAAGATGTATTGATTCTTGATAACCATGAAGAGATTTATGTCTGGATTGGACAGCATTCAAACATCAAGTCTAAGCAGCAAGCCCTTATTCTTGGCCAGGTGACAGTTTTATAAAACACATAAGGTTACTTGTTTATACACATACCCTTCTTACCATAAAAAGCACCTCCTTTTTTTTTGGCAGTACATAATATGGAAGTTCTAAAATTCATTTTTATGTTATTACGCATGTGAAATCTTTGAGTATATGTGTTTCATCGCTTCTTAAATATATGATTACCACCATATGTTGTTATCCAGCCTCTGTCAAGTGCTACTTTTAGTTCTTGCTTCATAGAAAGATTATGATGGAAATTTGGTTGGTGGGTAAAAGACATAAACCTTCCCTATAGTTTAAAAAGTCTTAGAAAAATCCCTTAATCTTTAAAATTCTCAAAAAAATTCCTAGTTTTTAGTTTTTCATGAATTTTAAAAAAAATTCTGTTAAAAGATATTGATGAAAAATACGCGATATGAATATCAAACGTAAATTAATGAAATATTACTAATATGATTACCTAACTCGGTTCTTAAACTCTACCTGAATCAATTAAATTTTGACTTAAATTAATAATGTAAGATAATTAGAATAAATTATTAGTTTGAGTTAAACTTAGTTAGTTCAGTTCGAGGTTAAGAATTAGGGTAAATCGTCATGTAAATAGTGTTTGATTGTCTCACGTCTGATGATCATATTGCATATATTTCATAGTTATTTTTTAACTGAAGTTTAAGAAAAGGGTCTTTTTTTGAAAAAATGAAAATTAAAAAGAATTTTTTCAAGAATTTTAATGACTCGGGAGTTTTTTTAAGGTCGATTAAGTTATAGGGGAGGATTGTGTCTTTTATCCTTTGGTTGACATAAGTACAAAAATCAAACTTTTATCTATCAAGTCAGTATGACAAATTGTCTTCTTGTTAATCTCTCACCTGATTCATCTCTTTGTCCTTTTCCGTGCAAGTGCAGAAATTTCTTCAAATAGAGTTTCCGGTTAACAATCTCTCTTTTACAACTCCTGTCTATGTTGTTACGGAGGGACAGGAGCCACCATTTTTCACTCATTTCTTTGAATGGGATTCCTCAAAGGCAAATGTAAGTGGACTAAAATCCGAACTAAATACGCTCCTGAATCAGGAATTGATTCAATATGTCCGCTAATATAATTCACATAACTAGACTGCAAAGTGAATGAAGGTTCTGTATATGCAACGGCTATTCTATTGTACTAATGATATTACTGCATAATTAGACCTTTTTTTCCACATTTTATTAGTTACAAAAAAGATGCAACTGTGTCCGATAATTTTACTTATGATTACTGATCTTGCAGATGCATGGCAACTCTTTTGAAAGAAAGCTTGCTATTCTAAAAGGAAATAAAAAATTTCAGGAAGTGAGTATTCATGACTTCTAATTACTTTTTGTTTTTTAGCTGGGTGTTCTGTGGGAATTAGTTTCTTGACTACCTTATCACAGCACTCAAAGCTACAGTATGGCCGTCAAAGCATCCAAGGATATCAGCTGCACCAATACTATATCTTTGAATTATATGCTTTCTGCACTTGATTGACAGTGTGCAGGGTGTATTTTGCAGGACGTCATCTTTTTGTTTTATTTTCTGTTTAGTCACTTTTATACTAATTAATGAACAGAGGTCTCGTTTTTTTCTTTAGTATTTTGTCAGTGACTCCCCTAGGCAGTACTTAGAAGTTTTTAGTTCTTCACTGCAATTATACGTTTACGTCAGACTAATGTAAAATCTGGACTCAAGTACTAGATTGAGTTGATCAGGTAATTGCCCTAATGTTAGATAAAATGGAACAAAATGGCTTGGACATCGGCCATTTGAAATAATTTTTTGGTTGTTAATGTTAATTTACACTTGAATCTTGATAAATAGGGTCCTTGTTAGTGACATAAAATTGATCATCCAAGCATCCTGCGATGTGTTTTGCAGGTTTCTGTGAGAAACTCATGGAAAACATCCCCTAGGTCAGCTACTCCAGATGGGTTCAGAAGTATGTCTGTTGTTTCAAACGGGAGTGGAAGCAGCATCTCTCCCATGTCCAGTGTCCCGAGTACAAACTCAAATTCTTCGCAGAACCATCTACTTTCCAGTTCAACTCCAACTCTGAGGACGCTGTTTACCGGGTCTCCTAATCACGGTTCTTCTGGTAAAAAAACAGTTCTTTTACTTGTTTTTTCTAAACAGGATAAGATTTTCGCTCAATATTTTGGTGTCAAAAATTAAAATTGAATAGCAGAGGAAACAAGATTTGGAGGGTAGACTATGGGAATTTATATTACCATATAGTAGATTGTTGTTAAAGATTGTCTAATTGAAAGAGAATTTAATTATCAAATAGTCCAGCCTCCTTGGTGTATGGGTTAATACCAAGCAATAGAAGGTCAACGACTGGAAAGGCTGGTGTTGGAACATCAGATTGCATGGTTGATCTGGAGATTGGTTACATAATTTTATATCAGCATATCGTAGGTTGTACAAGAATTGGCTAATTAAGAAAAATTTAAGTACCAGCCCTCCTTGGAGCTTAGTCAATATGCCAAGCAATAAAAGGTACAAGCATGGAAAGGCTGGCTTCGGAACAACCCATGGAATGGTTGGTTTGAAAAACCCCTGAGGAGGTCTGGTCTACTTTGTAACTGGTCAAAGTCGGTATCCATTGGAATTTTTTTAACAGAAACTCAATACCTGTCATCTCAGGTTTGCCAACAGCGCGGGAAAGCTCCCAATTTGCACGCTTACTTCAAGATGACGGTACTGATGCACCTGTTAACTCAGTAATCTATCCATTCGAGCGATTGAGAATGGACTCGAAGGACCCCGTTACAAACATAGATGTCACGAAAAGAGAGGTACCTGTCTTGTGGATTCTGGGGAATTGTTCTCTTTCAGTATTTTGGTGAACCTGTTTATGCAAAAACTACTTGCTACGTTGCTAAGTATAGCTTTGTTTGAAAAACGGTGGATAGTGTTGATAGACTATGGTATCAGAGCAGGTTTGATCCGGATTATTAATTTCCGGATTGTCTATCTGGATGTTTAGTCCCAGCAGCCCTATCCGGTTATCACTGCGTATATTTCAATTGACAACTGGATGTCCAGTCCCAGTTGCACTTGAAGGGGAGTATTAGAGTATCCCACATTGATTAACCATGAATATATTAAAGGGACTCTACACTCTGCCCATATTAAAAAAATTCAATATATTGGAGAGTTTTGAATTATGCTCGACTGGAAAAAACATAGTAGGTGCCATTTGTTTTTCTTACTTTGCCATTATCTTATACACTTTTTGTTTTCCTTTACTAGTTTGATTTGATGTTAGAATAGCTTAAATGTCTCTCTGTCTCTGTTTCTATATATGTTCACATTGCCGTATGACATAGATATATAGGGATTGTTTAGAACAATAAAGACTGAACTTAACGACTAACTTTTGACTCTTCTTAGGCATACTTATCTGACCAAGAGTTCGAGGAGAAATTCAGGATGATAAGAAAAGAGTTCTATGGCCTTCCAAAATGGAGACAGAACAAGCTCAAGTTGTCTCTAAATCTATTTTAGACTGACAGTAGATCTAGTCTTCTCCGTTGAGCTTAATTGAAGTAATCCCTTATTATACATGTTAGGCATTCTCAAGGCAAACTTGGCCAAGATGTCTCGATGTACTCCGGGGTACCCCTTAACACATAATTGATGAACTATATTAAAAGGAATTTTGAATTAACAGTGGCTGCTGTAAGAACTGATTCTTCTTGTTTTCTAGCTTTCAAACAGCTCTTTTTTGATTATCTATTTGGGTTGCTTATCATCTCATGGATATTGGACCGTTACAACAGAAATTGTTCTTGTGGATGCCCTTGTTTGTTTCCCTTTTTTTCTATATGTTTGACTTCTTCGTCACCTTGTATAACTATAATTAAGAATTAACAAAGGTATAGGCATAACTCCTGATGTATTTGAGAAGATGTGGTCTTGAAGTTGAACTTTGCCGAGAATTGTACGAGTTTATAAGAAAAAACATGAGGAAATCAAATTGTTTGGATGGACATGGCTTATACATAATCGTACGGCTGCCTATGTTCCTCTCATATTTGCTTAGATATAAAGGTACGAAGCGACACGCACGGGAGGAGCCCGAGTGCTAAAGTTACAAAAAGATATTTGCTTTAAGACAGGTGCGTTTCATCCTTTGTTCGTCAAAAGAGTTGCAGAAAGATACACGAATTGAGACACAGACATATTGGAGCTTGCATCCCTCTTTAGACAAAAACAGTAAGGAACAGGTAAATAATGAAAAAAAAGATGGTTGGTAATATATTATAATTAGATGAACAATTTTTTTTTAATGTCATTTTAGGGTAATACTTCATATCCTCAATATAACGAGGAATGAAAGTCATATTAATTTTTATTTCTCGCTACATTTATTATAATTCTTAGTACTATTCTCCTAAGTGAATTAAGCATACACTTAATTTTTGAGTTAGTTTTCATTAGTATTTTTTAAGGTTTAGACTAGAGCTAGTCATCTTTCTTTTTCTATTTTTCATCAGTCAGTACGACTAATCTTTTACTCTTAGTTTAAGGAAACAACTACCTTATGATATATTAAATTGTCATATTTGTTTTTATTGTTCAATTTATATATTGAATATTGAATGTTCTTATAAATAATTATTTCACTCAATTTCTAGGAGGCCTATTAGTTTATTATTTAATTCAACTTACTGCTATATCAGATATTAAATCTATAATATTTAAATCTCTATTATATAAAGATATAATAAGTTTTTTTTATTATAGTTCTTAGATATTAGGGATAGTAAATGACTAAATTGAATGCAACCACTTAAGTTTATGTTATTTTTCTTTATTAATCTTTCTATTTTTTTAAGCAACTATTCAATTGAATCTTTAGCCTTGAACAAAGGCTATTCACCAGTTAGGGTTAATTAGATTGTCGTTTATCTAATTAACTACAATTAAGGAGATAAGAATTAATTTTAATGGTTCCTCCTTAAACCGTTTTAAACATTAAATGGGTATAAAAACTCATTAAACCCTAGAAAAGGAGGAGGTCGTGCAAGAAATCCAAGGGAGAGAGAAGAAAACATTTTTGAGAGAAAAATAAAGAGAATTCAACATGGAATCAAAGGATTTCAAGGAGACACAAAGCTATTACCGTAGAATGCCAACTTTGCTCTTCAACATATAAGCCTGACTTCTTCTCTTTTCTTGCTTCTTTGTTGTATTTTTGTTGATTAAGAAGGATGTATAGATATGTTATGAACATGTTGGATGAGATTTTGATGGATTTCTAAGTAGTTATTAGGGTTGTTGTTGCCTAAATTATGTAGTACCTCACTTTATTCAATATTATGGATGTGTTTGATGTTTATGGTATATAGATGTCTATACTTAGCTCACATAGAGATACGGAGTTAAGAACTATGTTAATAAGTGCCATGAGAGTGGGCTTACACCAAGAATACTCTATATATTAAGTTACCTTTCCATTAAGAAAGAGATCTTGAATGGAAAAGTGGTTGTCCAAAAATCTGTTTATATGCTTTTAATTGTTAAGTGAAAAATGGGAAGTGAGAGCTTACATAATTCATTTACTTCATTAAACAGAGCTTATTTGGTTCAAGTAATGAGAGTGAAAGAACTATGACATGAGGAAATTTTGGACTAAACATAATGAACATTGCTAAAGTGAGAGAATACACAGTTAAGTAATGACAATGCTAAGTTGTTAAATTGATACCTTGATTCACTATTTTCTAAATTTGTGTTCTTACTTTTGTGACAACCCTAAAATGTGTATGCATGACTCTTAATTTTTATATTTTGGATGTTTCAAATTGAATTATTTGAGTTTTCTGAATAAATCAAAATTTGAATCATTTCGGTAACTAACCAATCCCTATAGGATGATACCTATCTATACTGTGATTTCCGATCTGTTACTTGTAGGATAAGAGGTTTTAATTTAAATTTTGGAAAATTACCTATCAAGTTTTTGGCACCGTTGTTGGGAACTACTCCTAGCATCGAGTTTGGTTTGAATTGTTTTGATTTAGGTTTTCTTTTCATTTTTACTTTGATATTCTTTTCTGTTGTGTAATAGGTGTATGCACATGAGGAGTGCAGAAGTTACGGAGAAATCGCGAGAACTTAACGTCACCAAAGTAGAAAAGGAATTAAGAAAGGCAAAGAGACAAGATCAAATTAAGTAGATAATGGCTGAATAGAGGGAACAAGCTAGTGAAGAAAGAACTTTGATGGACTTTATGTGGCCAGGGTTAACCCGAACTAGTAAGGAATTGCTAAACTACTAGTGAATGCGAACAATTTTGAAATCAAGCCTACTTTACTTAACATTTTGCAAAGCGATGTTCAATTTCATTGTTTGTCACACGAGAATCCTAATACTCACATTGCCAATTGTTTGAAAATTTGTGATACTTCAGGCAAAACAGGTTGTCGGAAGATGCAGTGAAGATGAGATTGTTTCCCTTCACACTAAATGTAACATCCTACTACCATAAAATATATACCCAAACATCTAGAGGACATTCAAGAACATATCCTATGACAATGGTATGTTAGAGCAAACATAATCTCTTAAATGGCATCATAAAGAAAACGTAATACTTGAAACCTCAACACTTCTTCTCATTCATTCATAAGAGTTTACATTATAGTTATTAAAACAAATATTTACATTAGCAACCATAAGAAAGTTTTCAATCCATTATACAAAAGTTCCATAAGTCAAAGAAACTACAAAATACAATCTATAACGCCACTGATGTCAGCTGATAGACCTTTGAGTCATATCTTAATTCAAAATGTTACTCTAGAAAGTCTTAGGGACTAGGTCTCCTAACTCATACCTAAAAAGTCACGTTACAATTTTTATTGAGTTTTTCGAACTCAATGAGTAAACCATCATTGATGATCTCACTTAAGTCAAATACACAAATATCACACAACCAACCAATTTCGCAAACATTTTCCATCTCAATAAGACATAATGAATGTCACATATCTCACGTACATTATTCCAGAACATGTATTATATTATATTCTCCAAGAGTTAACACTTTTAACATGTATCTTTCAATAAAATGTATAAAGTGCTCTTAATTCGGAGGCCGAACATTTGTGTCAGTGTAGAAATTTTAATAAAATATTTTATAATTTTATTTTTGATAGAGTTATATATATATATACTTTAATATAAATGATTGTTAATTATGTTATCTGAAGTCAATCTATCTTGGTTTTGAGAAATCTTTTAAAAATTATTTATTTACTTACGCACCTAACAATGTTTTGTCCGAATTTTTACATTTAGATTAGATTAAATTGGGAAACATAATTAGCAAAAGGAGTAAAAAGAACATTTTCAGTCTTTTGACCGACAAAACAGAAGCTATTCGTCCATATAGACATTAGATTTCTGCCATATATATATATATATATATATATATTTTGAGAGATGTTCAAGTAATTATAAGAAGACGTTTTTAAGTCTTTCATATCTAATTTAATTTTTGTTCAAATTAAATAGGTTTTTGCATGATATAAAATTCTAAGTTCAAATTTTAACGAGGAGAATTTGAACCGTAACTTACTAACTTTACTTGAGCTATATTT
>JANZLD010000008.1:40538332-40550660 GCA_026413575.1 Erythroxylum carthagenense | reverse complement strand
CATTTCTTTTCTTATCAAGATCCTTTAAGTATTAAGTCATCTATTACACAATGCTTACACAAAACACTCCTTAAATTCCGTTTTACTTATTCTAATTTTCACTCAAAGATCAGGGTCCAGCATTTTATCATATGAAGGGTCAAAAAGGATCAGACGATACGATTAGACGAAGCCAAAGGAAAAAACAGACGAATGGAAAAAGACAGAAGAAGTGGAAAAATTGCTATAACTTTCCCTACAGATATCGTATTAAGATGTTATTTATATGGTTCGAAAGAAGACTTCAAGATCTACAATTTTTATAAAGACTTGAAGACAGATTCTATCTTCTGAAGAGTCAAAAATGGAACAAAAGATAGGTACAAAAGAAGCGAAAAGACAGAAGAAGCAAAAAGATAGAAGATAGCAAAACACAGAAGAAACGAAAGATAGAAGAAGCAAAAGGCAGAAGATAGCAAAACACAAAATAAACGAAAGCAGAAGGAGCAAAACACAGAAGAAGACATGTCAGCAAAACACAGAAGAAGACGCGTCAACAAAACACAGAAGAAGTAAAAGACTAAAGAAGCAAAACACAAAAGAAGCGAAAGGCAAAAGAAGCAAAAGAAAGAAGAAGCAAAACACAGAAGAAGCGAAAGGCAGAAGAAGCAAAACACAAAAGAAGCGAAAGGCAGAAGAAGCAAAATACAGAAGAAGCAAAAAATAGAAGAAGCAAAAGATAGAAGAAGCAAAACACAGAAGAAGTGAAGCGGAGAAGAAGCGAAAGACAGAAAAAGAAAAAGAAAGAAGAAGCAAAACACAGAAGAAGCAAAACATAGAAGAAGCGAAAGGCAGAAGAAGCAAAAGATAGAAGAAGCAAAAGACAGAAGAAGCAAAACACAGAAGAAGCAAAACACAGAAGAAACGAAAGGCAGAAGAAGTAAAAGACAGAAGAAACGAAAGATAGAAGAAGCAAAACACAAAAGAAACGAAAGGCAGAAGAAGCGAAAGACAGAAAAAGTAAAAGACAGAAGAAGCAAAACATAGAAGAAGCAAAACATAAAAGAAGCAAAAGACAGAAGAAACAAAACACAGAAGAAGCAAACATAGAAGAAGATGCCATCATCATAAAGGAAACACAGAAGGAGATGACGTCATCACAGAATAAGCAAAAAGACATAAGAAGCAGATCACAGAAGAAGATGACGTCATCACAATGGAAACACAGAAGGAGATGACATCATCATAGAAGAAGCAAAAAGGAAAAAGAAGCAAAACACAGACAAGGAAAAACATAAAAGAAGATGATGTCATCACAAAGAAAACACAGAAGGAGATGACATCATCACAGAAGAAGCAAGAGGGCAGAAGATAGAACTCCTCTTTTACACATCTTCCCTTATAAGGACCATGACTTTCAGCTCAGACGTCCAAGATTTTCATGCTAAATACCGTTGGAAAGATAAAAGAAAGACTTACAACTTTCTAGAAGACACACTTTCTCTAATCTAGCCTAGATCAATCCAGAATTTTCCTTGAATTCAGACATCCATCCACCAATGTGCTGCACCCAAATCTCAACTTCATGACAAATTTTGAGATTCTTAAAGATAGAATTTAAATTCAATGTCTTCATAAGAAATGTAGCCATATTATTCTAATTTAATCCAAATAAAGAATCTTCTCGTTTGGATAACTAGAGAAAAAGTTGTAGTTAAAAGACTGAAGCTTACTCCATAACATTTTCCAGATCAACTATCCATTTTGTTTCACAATCTTTCCTTAACACAATCATACTAAGATCACCTTTTCTACTTCATTTACTCCTCACTCTCAACTCCATTTCAAATCAATATCATCCTAAGAAAAAATACATATATAGTCCATGATTAATCATGAACACCAACAATCGAACATACACATATGTACATATTCTTCATCAACTTACTACACAAATTCAACTTCATTTTTACTTTCATTCTACTTCCAACTTTTACCTTAATTCTTCCCATTTCGAAAGCTCTTATCCACTAAAAGCACTAAGGCAAAACATGAATTTATCCACATTTTCCATTCACTACTTTATTCTTGTCTATCATTTCTGATTCAAGAATCTTCATTCATTTGGTCTTTACTTATGATTAATCTCTAAAATTTATCATTCAAAAAGTTCTAACTTATATGAAACATTCGGGGTCCAACACTATTGGAAGAGAATTCAGCCACACCTTAGCTTTATCTTTCAGAGTGAATGGAAATAACCGTAGTCGAATTGCGTCATCTGTTACTCCATTATACTTGAAAGTGTCACAAATCCCCATGAAATTTGTGATATGGGTATTTGAATCTTCATTAGCTAACCCATAAAACTGCATTGTCGCTTTTAACATCTACATCAAAGCTGGTTTGATCTCAAAATTATTTGTTGTCACAACAAGTTTTGTCACACTTTGCTGATTTGGCCGAAATCCAGGCCTAGCTACATCCATCAATGTTCTTTATTCCTCTGCCATGATATTCTTTGGAATTTTAGCTTCAATCGCACGTGTGTCTTCAGCAGCTGGCGTAAACTGCTTCTAAGCGAGTAAATTCATTGTGAAATTTGACCAAAGGCTTTGTAGAATTTTTTGTTGTTCTCCCGAACATACACCTACAAAGAAATGAAGTACTTAAACCAACCTATAATTAAATTAAAAATGATGTTAAATAAATCCTCGGTAATGGCACCAAAAACTTGATGAGTTATAAATAATAACGCACTCGAATCCCAACAGCAAGCGTACAGGTTATTGTAGTATGGTTATTGTTCCCTCAAGGATCTATACTAAGCACCAATTAAATTCTTTCTAGATTGTTTAAGTTAATAATAACATATTTAAAAAAATGAGAAGGATTTAAATAAATCAACGAGTGAAATCACAAGGACAAACTAATCTAAAAAATATTGGAATTGCTTTTCATGAATTCACAAAATTAAAAGCTCCAAAGATTTTTTCAACTCCTGCTAAATATCTCTGAATTCTATTATTTTACTACCCCAATTTTCTTAAGAAGTAACTTTTCTCTCTCAAGCTTAAATTACCTACTCTGTTTTATTGTAATGAAAATCTCTCAATTCAAATGTAAATGAAACCGAGTTGAACCGCATAACTTTTAAGGAATAGAACTTAAACACTAATCTCTTAGCATGCAAGTTATATTTGTATGATTAGTCTAAAAGAACTCAATTCTCATTAAGATTTAATAAAAACTATTCATAAGAACAGTAACCATATATAACATAAGTTTAGAAAACAATATTCACCATGGAGGGTGAAACAATCTTTGAAAAAGAAATTAAAAAGCACACATAATAAATGAACTAAAATTTAAATGAAAAGAAAACAAATGTTCATATGCCCTGAATGACAATGTTCTAGAGCTCCTATTCTCCATCTTCTTCTTGTTGTTTCCCCGTGCTTTGTTCTTCATACCACCCTTCTTTTAATATTACTTTGCCTTTTTCCATGATTGTCCATGTCCACTGAATTGTAGCAGCTTCCCCCCCACGTTCTCGCACGTTAAAGACTACTTTTAACCGTTCACTATTGGTTAAAACACGCAAGAAATGTTGCGAATTGCGATCGCACATGATACTTGCGATCACATCCGTATGTCAATAACCTATCTTGCGATCAGACATCCTGAGTGTGATCGTACGCCCAGAAGACCTGTTGATATTGCAATCGTACTAAAGTGGCTTGCGATCGCACCTTGATCACACTTGCACTATCTCTCTCACGATCGCATTAGATACAATTGTCCTTGTTTATTTCACCAACTTCTATCATTTTTCTCCCCTGCACCTTCACACTCAACAAAACATCAAACTTGCCTAAAAACTTAATTAAACTACGAAATCAAGAATGAAAAGTACCATAAACATAACTAAAAACATTAACACTAGGTAAGTAAAAGCACACACATCATTAAACTGCTAGGTGGATATCTAGTTAACCCAGGAATAAACCACTGAAATGCAATTAAATTAGTGTTGAGGTGCTTAAAGGAACTAAGGATTATATGTCGACATACAGAAGGGCCAACAATTTAAACCCCATAGGGTATACATATTCGAATTTTGCTATATATTCGGATAACACAAAGTCCATATCAGGATATATCTTTATGTTAATAGATGGTGCAGTATCGTAGAAGAGTGTCAAGGAGACACTGGTGACTTCCTTAGCTATGCATGCCAAGTTTATGGTATGTTATAGGGCTGCTATACAGACGGTTTGACTCAGAAACTTGACTTATGAGTTGTCTGTGGTTAATTCAATGGTTAGACCCATTTGGTTATATTGTGATAATCTTTCTGTTGTATTGCTCATTAATGACAATAAAAGCATCACATGATCTAAGCATTTAGAGGTCAAGTATTTGACCATCAAGGAACTAATCCAAAAAGGTGACATTAAAGTGGAGCATTTGAGGATTAAGGATATACTTACTGATCCTTTGACTAAAAGACTTCACCCACATGGTTTTTAGTGATATCTATATAATAGGAGTGTATTGAAGTCCTCAGACACTATTAGTTAGAGAACATTGTGATTGCTCCCTATACATTTATACATTTTTAATATATTATGACAATATGTTTTATGAATAAAAATGATAATCATTTTTCGCTCAATCATACATGTTGTCATATATTGTTGTAATATTGGTGAAAGTCTTAATATTTGTGTCAATCTTATGCATTTTAAAAGGTCATTGGGTATATGTATGCATATTAACCTTAAGTCTATGTCATTAGGACACATACAAATATATGTATAAATCTACAAATTTTGATATGATATAGGGGTATATAAGTATTTAATCCTATACATGTTTTCTCTAATGCAGTTTAGCATTCAATAAGAGAAAACAAATTTTCCTAACACCGTTTAGCATAAAGTTCAGAGAAATTGAGATCTACAAATGAAAAGATGATACATTTCAGATCATACAGATGTTATCTTAGCTTGTCACACTTCATTTTCTCATTCATATTAGTAAGATATTAGATATGCATGATTGTATTAGATCTGTGTCATGTATGATAGATGTATTTAATACTTTTTGATATTGAAAGTCTTATGAGACATAATAATGGACTTTCATTTTAATGGTGGAGTTTCAATATCTTTGAATCAAATGATTTTTTAAATTTGGTTGATCTATACATTGATTCAACTTAACAATTTATACTATTTTTTATAATTATTATAACTACCATAATTAATTATTGTCCAGGGGTGAATTTTAAAAATTTTCCTGAAGTTGGATAACAATTAATTACAATTTTGACGGTTCTAATAAATTCATGGTTAAGTAAATCGAATTTGATCAAGTTAAAATTAATAAAGTAGTCCAATAAAAAATATGAGTTAATGGGCTCAAATTTGACGAAAAAATAAACCCTAGTTAGTATGAGTCTAAATCTATATTAGACTTGTGATAGAAAAATTAGATATAGAATATATATATATATATATACACAAGGTTAAAGTCTCCTCTTGCAGTTAGTTATATATATAGACACTCACGTACACATAAGGTTAAGGTCTCCTCACGCAGTTACTTAAGTAAATCGTTAACATTCAGATTTTCTAACCTGTCTGAAGATTCACTTGTTAAAAAAGTCACGGAAAGATATTAACAATATTCCAGTGATTAACTTTCTTAAAGGTTGTTATGAAACCATAAATATTTCGGGCTCAAAAAGTTCGTTCAATTTCATAGAAATGAAACTAAGTAATTTTTGTGTTTTTGTTATTCATTCATGTTCACGTTCGATCTTAGATGCATAATTGAAGCTCGTATTTGGCGCCACATTCTAATTCCCTGTTGACAGCATAATCTCAGATCCTATACTACAAGAGCCCATTTTTTGCCACGAGAAGTGCTTGGAAGCGAGAACTTTTTTTTCTTTTTTCTTGTCTTTATGATATATACCTGTATGGAAGCCCGATTTGGAATCGTTTTGGTTCTTAAGCTGCCTTGCTTGATTTTTATCTGGTTCTTAATGCCATTTATTGAGAGATAGGCATAAAGTTCAAGAATAAACGCCGTCTTCTGGGAAGCCGATGAACTAGTGTCATGCTAGTCTGGTTTGGTGACGCTGTCGTTTGGACACCACATTATGTTCCACGTGCACTACTCCTAGCGGCAGATAATCAGCCACGTCAGTTCCCGCCACGTACCTGGCGTTTAATGCCGGGAATGCCCACCTGAACCAGATATCGAGGAACTGTTGAAGTGGAGTGGCAAGGACAGTTTAGTAACTCTGACTATATATTGCTGGAAGTCGGTTTCTTGGGTCGGATTGTTGGCAAAGCTTTCAACTTTTTGTCTGAATTCCCTCTTCATAGATTTTCCGTTTCTGACTTTGAACGACATAGTCTTCGTATCATTTTTGGTTGTTAGTCGCGCGAAACACTAAGAAAAAATGTCCCCACAGACGAGAAGAATGCCGTTTCCGAAAGTGGTGATCGAGAGGGACTCGGACTCTAATCAGAGCACTTCTGATGACGATGATGACGGTGAAGAAGCGGAGTGTTCACTATCGGAATCAGAAACAGAATTCGAAGATGCAGCAGAGAATGGGAAAACGGATGAGGTTGAAATAGGAGATATGGGTATGATGAAGAAAGGGAAAGAACTATTTTCGAAGAAGAAAGGGGATGTACCCCTCACTATAAGACTCCAAAAAGTTTGCAAAGTAACAACCTTTCCATGTATTTTTTGTCGCTTTACTAATTTCGCACTATTTTGGGTTTTGTCATGTTTGGTACAGCTGATTGCTTGTTTCTTTGTGCTTCTCGTGGGGTTTTGTTCAGGTTTGCAAGAAACCAGGCCATGAAGCTGGATTCAAGGGAGCTACCTACGTAGATTGTCCTATGAAACCTTGCTTTCTCTGCAAAATGCCCGGTGTGTGATGACTTTGGCTTGATTGACTACAGCGCTTATTCAAGTCCTATTCTTTTTTATATGAACATGCTTTTTTTTCTTGAAAAATGAAAGAAATTATATTAATCATATTAAAAGCTATCACACTACTATAATGAGTTATAGGTGTCTATAAAGAGCTAAATTGATTAGATACAACATCCAGCTATTTTTCAACGCATTGCGAAGTGCATTGTGCTCGTTGTGGGCTATGAATGCGGCTCGAACCTAACTGAAGATGTGTTCAGCGATCTGATATTTTCCTTCTTTGATTTCCTTGTATAATCTCTTGTTTCTCTCTCTCCAAATGGAGAAGATGGTGGTAGTAAAAGCTATTTTAATAAGTGTTCCATTTGGTTCACCTGGTTTGGTCCTCATGTTAAGTGTCTCCTTCCATTCAAAAGTAAACCGGGGTAGTAGTAGCATACTCCTACTCCAGATTGCCTGGGTATAGCCACGTTCAAAAAATAAATTATTCCGACTCTTTGTTGTAAGTTTACTTGAAACACAAATGAGATCATAACTCCAAAACCACCTATCCTTGATTCTGAGTTGATTTTTTATTACTAAACATGTGAAAATGGAAGCTTGCGGGTTTAATGATTGTCTCCAAATAATATCAAACCAAAGAACCCGTTCAGCATCACTCGACAGTAACTTATGAGAGGTGCTATTAAGAAATGTACCTCTTGGGTTAGGCAGACAAATGATGTTGTCCTCTCCCGTTGCACTAGGAAGAGAAGGCAAGTACTCGGTAAGGAGAAGCCTCTAAAATTGCTACTCCATTCTTCATTGTGGATGAGTGAAGAAACCCTCGCATTCAATGGGATGCGGTTTTTGAGTTGTGCTAATGCTGCTCTCTAAATAAGTGGACTATAGGACGTCCAATTATTAAACCAAAACTAATGCTTGCACCATTCCCCAGCTGATGCTTAATGTAAGGATAAGCCAAGCTCCTCAAGTTAAGAACGTAGTTGAAAGTTTAGGAATGTACTTGGTAAATGCTTTTAGCAATGCCTTGAACTAGCACTTTGATGGACTTCCCTAGTAATTAGATTTCACTGTCTTTGTATTGATGTTGATTAGTTTTGTTTATCGTCATGTTATATATATTCTCTAAAAGTTGGTTGATTTTCATTCTTCGACTTTATTAGTTCTCTTATTATATTTGACTTCACATACTGGATTGACAGGTCATACTACAATGACTTGCCCACATAGAGTGGCTTCTGAGCATGGAGTCATCCCAGCACCTATGAAGAATACCCAAAATTATCTGGAATATTTTTTCCTTCGCCAGATTAGACCAAATATCCATCCAGTAAGCCTTTCCATCACCTTTGTTTTAGAGATTTTTGTTAAGCACTTCTTATTTTCTTCTTTTTGGGCCGGACCAGGGTTAAGTGAAGAGCTTCATACTTCTTTTTTTCTTTTGGTTCTGGTTATTGGATTTCACTGAAAGTGGTTTTTGATTTAATGCTTCCAATGTTCTGTGCTGACTAATATTTTGTCTGATATTTTAATAGAACTTGCAAAAAAATTTTATGTAAGAACTTCATGAAAGGTTGTATTCCACTTGCAATTGTGTTAGGCATATTGACTGCCCGACACAGAAAATATTTATTTACTTGAGATAATTCCTTTTTGTGGTTGATATAGAATTCAGTTTAAAATGAGAACCGCTTGGATATGTTTGTGGTTTTATCGAAAGTGATCTATTGAGTCTGTCTTACGATATTCACCCCGAGCTTTTTGCACTTGTGATGTAGATCAAGCCAGCATATGTGATACCGGATCAAGTATGCTGCGCAGTTATCAGATACCATAGCAGGAGGGTGACATGTTTGGAATTCCACCCAACAAAAAATAACATTCTTCTCTCTGGGGATAAGGTTGGTTCGTTTAGTATCTTCGTGATATGTGGTTTCTTGTTTCATAAGTACCTTTTCTTTCATATTTTTCATTTATTGACCTGCAATTGCCCATTAAAATGTATCCTTTCTCTGGGATTTTGGGAAAAGAAAGGGCAAATTGGAGTCTGGGATTTTGATAAAGTGCATGAGAAAATGGTGTATGGCAATATACACTCCTGCATTGTTAATAATATGAGGTGAGTTTCCTTTACAAAGTCGGTTAGTATATATGTATATTTGCTGCTTATGAATTACTTTTTCATGTATATTATGTTTGCTTACTTTCCTCAATTAACACGGAAG
Organism: Erythroxylum carthagenense; assembly: GCA_026413575.1. Taxonomy (NCBI): domain Eukaryota; kingdom Viridiplantae; phylum Streptophyta; class Magnoliopsida; order Malpighiales; family Erythroxylaceae; genus Erythroxylum; species Erythroxylum carthagenense. The sequence continues at coordinate 40,541,487 of JANZLD010000008.1, read as the reverse complement.
ATTGTAACCTAAATTTTGTAGATTCAATCCTTTAAATGATGGCACCATATATGCTGCATCCGCTGATGGAACTATCAGTTTTACTGATTTAGAGACTGGTATTTCATCCTCTCTAATGAATGCGAATCCTGATGGCTGGCAGGTAAAGGTTTTTCCTGCTAATTACTGCATAATTTATGACTTTCTGGAGCCATGTTCTGTTCGAATTTTTTACCTGTTCTTTTCTCTGCAATAATTTTGGTTTGGTGTATGAAAGACATTATACGTTTGAAATCTCACTTTTTCATGTTCACTGTGATACATTATTCTGTTGTATGTATATCTTTTAATCAACCAACCCCCTCTATAGGGACCAAGCACTTGGAGAATGCTCTATGGCATGGATGTCAACTCAGAGAAAGGTGTTGTATTGTTTGCCGATAATTTTGGTTTTCTCTATATGTAAGTATCTTTCCATGCTTTCACTGCATATATAGAAGTTATATATGCATATTAAAGAATAAGAGTAGGATAAAGCATGTCAAATTTGTGAGTGAGTTCTATATGTCATGTATTCATCTTCCAATGAGCTGCCTTGTTACTAATATCTAAGTTTGTATTGTGTGAATACACATCAGTTTTGCTTGGGATTATTTTGATAGACTTCATGCTTACGAAACAATTATGTTCAAACTCACTTGATATATTGCTGAAAGCTGGCACTTTGGTATCCATTTTAAAACTAGTTATTTAATTTCTCAGCTAATTAGAAAAGGATAGAAATGGAAACCAAAGATAAAGTCTGCCATCAGGCAAACAGTGATCTCTTCTCTTCTTGACTTATTTCCCATATTCATTTGTTGAACATTAATATACTTGGAAAATGGTTTTTTGCTTTCTTTGCAGGTTGGATATGCGCTCAAACAATAAAACTGGTGAAGCAATTCTGATCCATAAGAGAGGTAGCAAAGTTGTTGGCTTACATTGTAATCCTGTTCAACCGCAGCTCCTTTTAAGTTGTGGGAATGATCATTTTGTAAGTTGTAAATTATCCTTCAGCTTTGTCTTTACTTTGTGATGTTTGAATTCTGATGTTTTCTAGGTTTATTGGTTTTAGATCTCTAGTAGCTACTTTTTGAGTAATAGATTCTCTTATTTTGAAGTTGATCTTTTGGAGGTAGTATAAATTTCTGCATATAAATGGATTTTTCTTGGGCTGTTGTTCAATTGTATGTTTGTATGTTCTGTTTATCTTCTTCTGCTCATCTTATGAATGAAAAAGGTTCTTTTTGCAGGCTCGTATCTGGGATATGCGTAAGCTGGAAGCAGGATCTTCTCTTTATGATCTTCCCCATAAGCGTGTTGTTAACTCGGCATACTTTTCACCACTGTCTGGAAGAAAAATTCTCACAACATGTCAAGACAATCGTCTCCGGATATGGGATTCCATATTTGGAAATTTAGAATCCCCCAGCCGGGAAATTGTTCATAGTCATGATTTTAACAGGCATCTAACTCCATTTCGAGCTGAATGGGATCCAAAGGTGATGCAATGCAAGAATAAGTCTGTTCATTGACATGTGTATCATATTTACATATTTTATTCTTCTCATTTGTCTTTGAAAATTCTGGGACACTTCTTGGTGCAGGACCCAGCAGAGTCACTGGCAGTTATTGGCCGTTACATAAGTGAGAACTACGATGGTACTGCCTTGCATCCCATAGACTTCATTGACATAACTAATGGCCAGCTAGTAGCTGAAGTTATGGATCCTAATATAACTACCATCAGTCCTGTCAACAAGTTACATCCTCGAGATGATGTCTTGGCAACTGGCAGTTCAAGGTTGTTCCGTATTCACTTATTGACTCTTTGTTTCACTGTGGAACATTCTTTTTATAATTTTTTAAAGCTGGGCCTTTTGCTTGAGTTTCTGGTAGTATATATGAGAAATCTACCAGATGCCAATTCTAACATCTGAGACAGAAATGCTGGTTCGTAATTACTCTTCAGCCAACTCTATGGTCCCTAGAAACTCAGTCATTGATTTAGCAAATTGAAGATCATTTAATCTGGGTTCCCTTATTGCTAATGGATGCCTCACATACATGATTGTTAGTTGTTTTGTATGTTCTAGTTGCATGGTTTTTAATTTAATGAACACAAGGTGATTGTGGAGGGCAAATAATATGCAATGCTTTGTCCATGTAGTTTGGCCTGATGATTTTCCTTTTCAATCTAATGCATGAGGTCTTCAGGTCACTTTTCATTTGGAGACCGAAGGAGAGGTCTGAACCTCTGGAACAGAAAGATGATCGGAAGATTGTTATATGTCAAATCCCAGGTAAGAAATCCAAACAGAAATTCGGGGGCGAAAGTGACGATGATTCTGATGACTATGGGTTCGCATCCAAGGGCAAGAACATCAAATTGGAGAAACGCAAAGCGAAATCAACTCCAAGCCTTCGTAAAGGCAAGCGCTAAGATGGATGAAACAATGTGCTTATTAGTTTAGCTAACAAAAAGATTTTTGTATGGGAGTTGTCTGTGTAGTAACCTACGGTGGTTTTGGCACCTTTTTTAGTTAGAGTACTGACCCATATGTCCAGCCTCTCCTTTTTGTATATTAACCACGAATATGCAGCCTTTTCAACTAAGTTTTGGTTGTTAGTGAAGCAATGGTTATGGTGGTGATGATACAGAACATGCTTATATCTACCTACCTTCGGGTTGCGGGCTTGCTAAACTTCAGGGTGTTCTAAAGCTGATGTAAAGTATCAACATCGGAAGGGGAATTGCCTTGTCTGAAAAAAAATATATATACATGTGGAGATTTGAAATGAGTTGTATATTGATACACTAGCTGTACATACATATTTATACAAAGAAGAGGGCAAAATAAGGTAATACTGTCCTTAAAATTATGCCTTAGTCTATTCCTAAAATTATGCCTCAATTTACTCCTATAATTATGTCAACCATAGCAGCTATACTTAGACAGACAATTCTGCCATTACTGACTTTAGGTGATGTTTGACCACAGTATCTATAAAACAGATTCTCACACTCTTCCTCAGGCTGGTGAATAGGAATTTTCTATTCCCAGCTTGGATACAATGTTCTCAAATATTGAGCTACTCAATCCTTTAGTGAAAATGTCAGCAAGTTGTCCTTG
>JANZLD010000008.1:40403622-40423805 GCA_026413575.1 Erythroxylum carthagenense | reverse complement strand
ATGAATATATGCATATGCAGTAGACCAGTCCCTCTATGATTAGAGGCCAGTAACATGCTCAGTCAATGAATGCAGTGAAATCATATCAGTCTATCCCGAAATTACCATAATACCCATACTGACAGTAACGGGATGTTACAAGAATAGCGAAAACAGAAGAGATAAAAATGGCAGCGCTCATAGGAGGGGAAACACAAAACGACGTCGCAGCGGGGAGGGAAAATGGCGTCGCATTGGGGCACATCAACGCGCTGCGCTCGTCCTCGCGAGTGCTTGCGAGCTGGTTGCCCTCGCGAGCGCTTTCGCCCGCTCGCCCTGACCCCCCCCCCCCTTCTTTTTTGCATAAACATATATAAAACCGATTTTTCCAAAAATTCATAACTCTTGATCCCGAATTTTAAATTTGACAAATTTAGTATCAATAGAAAGCTCTAAAACTTCCATGAAGAACTCGAAAACTAATTCCATCTCTCAAGAGGTCAAAAATGCAATCAAAGTTTCTGTTCCTACTTGCCATCCCAAAACAATAATAGAAACTTATAAAATTTCTATCTTTCAACCCCAAGGTTCAAACATGTCATATTTTATATCAATGCAAAGATCAAAAAGCAATCTACAACTTTTATGAAGGATAGAAAAATCAATTTGGCCTCTAAGGGAGTCAAAAATCACTTCAAAGTTCCTGTCCACTAATACTCTTCCCAAACAGTAACAACAACTTGTAAAAATTATAACTTCCTATTTCATAACCCAAAATTTCCATACTTTACATCAATGGAAAGATCAAATCATAATCTAAAACTTTCATGAAGACTATAAGAGCAAAAATAGCCTCTATATAGATCAAAAAGTCAGTCAAAGTTATTGTTTAATTACTATCATCCTGAATAGTAGCACAATTTATAAATTTCATAACTTCTCATCCCTTTGTCCAAAAATTCTAAACTTTATATCAATGTAAAAATCAAAACAAAATCTTCAACTTTTATGAAGCACTTAAAGGCAATTTCAACCTCTAACTAGGTCAATTTTTCTGCCCTGTTAAAAATCACCTAAACAATATCCAACCTTCCAAATTTCATATCTTCCAATTTCCACAACCAAAAATAACATATTATACATCATTGTAAAGCTATGCAATTTCTCTATAACTTTCATGTAGACCACTTAATCCAATTTAAACGAAATCAGTCTAGAATTTGCCTCAAAACACAGCATACACAATCCTACACTTAAGAGGATTTTTAAAAACAAAATAAAATAGACTTAAATTCGAATGGTCATAACTTTCAATCCCGATATCGAAAAACATCATACTTTATGGCGATAAAAAGCTCTCAACAGAAGCTACAAGTTTCATGAGATTATTTGATAAAAAACTGCCTAAATCAAGCCAGAAAAATTCATAAAGTTTCAGATCCAATTTGGCATTTTCTGCCACTATTCATACTCAAATTTTCAGATTTTTAAATCTCCAAAATCTAACACTTTCACTAATAAATTTCATAATACAATACAAATTTACCCAAAACCTCACATCAATTTCATTAAACTCGAAAACACCCATTTCATGTATTAATCTCAAAATATCATTTCAATTTGTTCAAACTAGAATTTGCTCACATAGAACATTACACATAATCATTCAAAATCATGAATTTTCTTTTCCTTTACACATGACTAATTCACCACCAATTTTTCATTTCATGTCAAATTTTAACTCACAATTCTAAGAAAAGTTCAGGGTCCAACAATCGTGCTAGTAAATTTATATAGTCCTCTCAACCTTGTTTTCCTTAAAAGGTTTTCCTATATATAACTACCTACTTCCTGTATTTTAACTAAATACTTGCCAATATTTTCTCAACTTCCACGTTCTAGACTTCTACCTTAGGTATCTCTCTTATAACTTCCAAACTTTCACCTTAGGCATCTCTCTTACCCACTTTTAACATGTTCATTGTCCACATCCTAAACTTCCATCATTTCAACATGTTCCTCTTCTGTTCTAGTCCTTCATCATCCACGAATTCTCTAGCTAAACATTTACTAGACATTTATTTTTGGGATCCTTCTACTTGTGAGTTGAATTCCTATTTTCTTTGAGCTACCAACACTCTTTTACTTTTCTTTACATATTCATGCAATCTAAAGGCTTGTCTTGAAGTTTTAGCAGTTAAATTTGCATAAAACATAGGAAAAGACCTCAATACCTAGAAATTGTTTGGGTTATGTGAACTATATTCTTCCCTTGCTTTCTTCTTCTTTATTTTAATGTTTTCTTTCTTCTCTTTATAATTTTTTTTAAATTTCTTATTTTTGCTAATATTTCCTTTCCTTCGATCTTGAGGCCACTTATTAAAAGTCATTTATCATAAGGCTTTAAATTATATGAAAGCCTCAATTTTGCTTTTTGCAAGTGTTGAGGGTAAGGTTTAAATGTGTGATGACTTTCTTTCCTACTTGTTCCTTCCTTTTTCTTTCTTTATTCATCCACCTAACCTTCTTCAATATTAATATTGTGAGTTGACTAGCTAAAGTCTTAGAAGATATAAGAAGTCGAAAATTCCATTAACTATTTAGATAATCTTGTATATTTAGATAATCTTTAATTAATTTCTATACCATTGTTTTAGCTTTAAAATTTTAGGATTTGGTTACTAGATATTCATCATTTAAGCTTTCAATATAGTCTTTATTATTCTGTCATAGTTTAGGGAGATGTTGATTATGTTTATTGAATTAGGATAGTTAAAAAAGGCTAAAGAATGAAAGAGGTGAAAGGAAAGCCTTTATAATTATTTAATTTCCATGGAAATTAGAGTTTAAAGATTAAATCCTTCACTTTGTTGCTCTAGAAATTTTTTAGGGATCATAAGATTGTTTCTGGAATTTAATCTTTGTTTTTTGTTTAATCTTTTTAAAATCTTATTTCTGCATAAAATTTTGTTTTTTTTTAACCTTTTGACTTCATTTAGGTCTATATATAGAATGAGGCCTTTAGAGTTTTCCTAATTATTGTGTCAAATTTTAGATAAAAGAATGTAGTTGGTCTTTTTATCCTAGGATTTTATTTATTTTATTTTTTATAAATCAATCAAAATCTATAAGCTTTTTAACTTTTCTTTTCTTTTTTGTAAGTGGGCTAAAAGGGACTCATTTTGCTCTCAAGACTGAAAACAATCTAAAAAAACTAAGTTCATATCATTGGAGAAGGTTTATTAACAAGCTTAGAAGCCTATTTTTATATGTTTATATAAAATAAAGAGTGAATATTTCTAAACTTTTTTTGTTTAGGCTTAGATATCTAGAACGTGATGCAAACACGAATAGCTAAAATCAACGATCCATTACATATACGATTAGGTCAATTATAAAATATGAACTTAGAGAAAATTTGGAAACAAAACACTCGTTTTTATCTAAATACGAGCACATAAGTGGGCGTGTTCCACCCTATTTCCCTCCTTGGATATAAGAGTTAAAGTTTCAATGAAGAACACGGTTTAACACACAGTCATGTGCTAACTTATGTAATTCTTGGAGAAACAAGTTATGAAGATGCACCCTCCTAAACATGATTATATCCCAAACCATGTCCATTGATGCTAACATTTTTATAACAAATATGGTTTGTAATGCGATCATATACCAGTTTGTGTTTTTTGCCTAAATCTTAATTTTGGTTTCATATTTAAGGAGTTTTTTTAATTCATTTTAAGGTAGTTTTGACTTCTTTGTTTATTGAGAGCCATGAATACTTCTTTTACCTTTTTTTATAAATAAACTTATTATAGAATACTTTTTTATAGCCTTCAATTAATTTAATGAATTTGGTTCTTGGTTCTTTACAATTCATGGTCGATTATTTTTACATACTTGAATTAGTTTTCTTAGGTTTAGTTTGAACTTGTTTTTGAGTTCTTTAAAGTTTCACCTAAGTGGGTTTACATTAGTTTGTATTACAGCTAAGCTCTAAATAAGGTTTGGTTTTCCTTTCATTTCTATGTTATTTAAACTCTATTATATTTTTCTAATAAAAATTTTGTTCTAGCTATGCTCTAGAATTATTTCAAGTGACTGCTATTCTTATTTCTAAAGCATAAAAAATCAAATTAAGTTACTTTTATTTAAAATTTTCTATTTTTTTTCTTATTTTAGGGTTTCATTTTTATTGAATTCCTATTTTCTTTTCATTTATACTAGATTATTCCTATGGTGGTGATATAAAAGGAAAAAAAAGAGTTTTCTTAATAAGAAAAGAGTATAGCTATTATTTTATCACAATGTTAATAAAATCTTAATTAATGAAAGTATAGTTCTATTATATCATTGTTAGTTTTTCTTGTTTTATTTAATTCTTTTATTTCTTCCTTAACTCGTAAGTTGTTTTCTTTTATTAACTAATAGTTTCTAGGATTTTAAAATTTATAAGATGGAATTATTGTTTGAATTTATTTAGTTCTTTAAATAACTTGTGAAGGAAGAAAAGAGTGAAAAAGGCAAAAGAGCTTGATATTAGCATTAAGAAAAATCATAAATAAAGAGTAAAATACAAGTTATTTGTCATTTTTGAGAGTATATGTAATGTCCTATCTCCTAAAATTATTAAGAGATTAAACTATTAGATTGAGTCACATGAGTTATTTCATTTAAGAATTAACGAGGTGCATTTCATTCACATTTATAATATCCATATACATATATGAATCATGATTTAGAAAACATTGCAAGATAATATATGCACTCAATTGACATATTCCGCGGAATGAAAGTTTTTTACTGATCATAATGTAATTATTTGTTGATTTTTTCTTGAATTTTATTTTGATGGAAAATAATTAGTGAATTGGAAATTTATTTTTGCAATTGAGTAATTGATAAGGTGATATGCGCATCTAGTTTAAGAAAAATGTTAAAAAGCAAGAAAATTTTATCTATGGGAATTTAGGTTGATTAGGCCTATAGGCCTACAAAATGGTGACATGTGGCATTGGGAATAAGTAACAAATAGATCAGTTAAATGGATGAAAAGTGGCTTGAGTATAATTGCGACAAGTGGCCCTTTAAGTTTGTGATAAATGGCACTTTAGACTTGTGACATGTGGAGCAATACAATTGATGACATATGTAGCTTTACAAATGGTGACATATATAGCCTTACAACTGGTGACATGTGTAGCCTTACAATTGGTGACATGTGTAGCCTTCCAAGTAGTGACATATGGACGCTTAAAATGAGTGACATGTGGAGCCTGATCAATAGAAGGATAACATATGTATTAATAGAATAGTGACACAAAGACCAATGGAATAGTGACACATGGATTAGTTTGATCTTCTTGAATTTTCTAGAGAAAATGAATGAAAAGGCAATATAAGTGAGAGTGAAGGTTGGCCATAGGGTTAGAAAAGGGAGAAAAACGAAAATGAGAAGAGATGGAGAGAAAAAGAGAAAGAGAAGAGGAGAAGGAAAGAAGTTATCAAAATAAGTTGAAATTCTGGGTTCAGTTTCTTCTTTCTCTTTCTATCTATCTTTCATAATTCTTAATGCATGAATTTGAAGAAACTCAAAGAATGAAAGTTGTAGATATACATCTTGACCTCTGTGAAATTGACAAAATAATTACTAGAGCTCAAGTTATGCTTGTTTCCCTAATACTGCCTGTGATAGACCCCTGTGCAAGAACCTTGTATTATTTCCTAATTTTAAGGACCTCAGAGTCTGAATTAGTGAAAATATAAAACATAAAAAATGTTTATTAATATCTTATTAATGCTTCTATGAAACGGTTTTGTTAGGACATGTATTGATAATGATTTATTGAGGTTTGAGTATTGGTTGTCAGTCTGTTTCTTACTAGGAACAGGTAATGGAAGTCTAGTTTCAGGGGGCATAAGAATCATGTCATTTAGAACTTTTTGGAGAGAGTTATGATTAAAAAAATAGCTTGTTCATAAAAAAAACATTACAAAGAAAAGGATGTAAACATTGCATATAAGGTTAGGATAGTTTGATGGTTGAGGAGACATTGAGCTAAATTAGTAAGTGAATTATTAACCTATTAACATATGTTAGAATAACATTTATGATGATTGATTAGGGATGAATTTGGTTGTGGTGGTGTATGAATATGAGGTACATGTTTGAGTAATAAATACATTGTATATTTGTACGCATAAAGGCTCGGGAGCTGTGAATCAAGGAGCTAGTACTGAGGATTGTTGAAGTCAAAGGAGTGTACACCTTCTTTTGAAATGAGTTGGGGAAACCATATCTCTCAAATGGGATTAGGAAATCCTAAGATATACATGATGACTTGTATGTGAATTTTGAACCTAGGTAATGCATGGTAGAATTAAATCTCAAATAGATCCTAGTATACTTGTGTATTTAATAAATGACATTATTTTGCATAACTCTTTGCACTTAGAGTGCAACTAGTGTTTGTATTACACATTTTGAGAAATGATATTGTTTTTAACAAACCTACACTTGAAGTGCAAAGGACAATTATTTATTTTCTAAAACTTCATTTATGAACAACTTTGCACTTGGAGTGCAAAAGATGAATTTAATTGTATGAAATAATGTTTTGGAATTTACATATGGATAATCGAGTCATGTATGTTGCGTGTTTGTGTTCTCTTTTGGCTTAGAGCCATGGCAAAGTTCCATTTTATCAGTTAGGAATGATAAATAAAAGTATGGTTCCTTACTTGATTTTTTATACTTAACATTTGTATATGATTTTTTGTGATTGGTGAGGTAACAATTGGCCAATCGTGTTCTAGGCACATCAGATTAAGCTACCTATGTACCTTTGACACTGGTTCATAAAAATCGAGTCCCTGTATCGACACCTTTCTATGGGACTTGCAAGTGATTCCATACTTAGGGTCTGGATATCGACGACATCATCACCTAGGGTTATGACGCTCTTGTCGATTGCAATCTGGACTCACCATGGATGAAAGTCGAGCCAACACATAGGGAATCGGTGAGTGTTCACATTAGTTTGGCCGACTAATGGTGACACACATGATTGTTTTGGCTTATTCTAAGATTTATTTTCTAACGAGATTTGATTTATACATGTGATGTTTTTCTGCTTTTGTGTACTGAAACTAGAACCTATGTTCACCAGATGGGTGATTAGGCTAAGCCTATAAGGCTCCTAACCAGTATACGTTGAGTCATAGGCTAGGTCTATGTGTTTCTATGTCATGTATGTTCGCTTCATAGGTTATTTACATCGTCTTGGTGTGTATCGAGTTCTATTTGCGATGTATGTTTTTCCTACTTACTGAGTACATATTATACTCGCCCCCCTCCACTTTCCAACCATGTAGGTTACTTTGGTGAGCTTGAGGCTCTGAGTGTATAATGCAGTCTTTTGACATTTTCGGGGCATTACCATATATGAGTAGTCTCTGTTTGTATTTTTGTTGTATAGTGCCTCATGAACTTTTTTTTATTAAGTTGGTTATTTTGTAAATTAACTTTTGACTGTCTTGTGATTTGTAAATGACCTTATGTGTAAACCTTTTGTACTGTTGGTGAGGTTGCTCTTGAGTGGACTTAAAAGTCTAGAAGTTGTGGTAGAGTTTTAAATATGAATATAGAAGTGTGTTTAAAACTGATTTATATTTATTTTTAATTGAGTTTTGGGATTTTCAAAATTCAACCATTGTGTTGTCTAAATGTTTTTAAAGGATATTCAGTTCGCCTTATATAGTTGAGTTAAGGGTACCATGAGTATCCTTAGCCTGGGTGTGCAGCAGTTGTCATGTGCCCAATGTAGTACTGAGTCGTGACAGTATACATGTTGGAAAGTATATGAGAAAAGCTATAGAGACAAACCTAATATATCCATTATAATTTGAGGACTTTTCTTCTAATTGCCCCACAACTTCATTTTGTGAATGATGGAAACAAACTCAACCAATATAGCTAAGTATATATGGTTGATTGATTATCCAATGTAACTTTATAATGTTTCATTATACTCCTATTGTAAATGCAATTAATTTAATTTCGAAAAAAAATTTCTTTACTAACTTTTCTTGGAAATTTTAAATATATCTTCTAAAGTTGTTTTAATAGTGGAGGAGAGACAATATGTACATTACATAGACTATATGCCAATTATTCGACATAATGAATATTATATATAATGAGGTGAAAGACATATTGGTAAGACAATTCCATTAACTTGCAAAAATAAAAAGGAGACAATACCCTCAAATTTCTAATTAAAAGAGGCCTACTATATTATTGGACCCCAAAATTTTATTTTATTTATTCATTTATTTATTGATTTATTTTATTTTATTCTTAGAATTTAGTCATTAATTTCCTAAGCATAAGTTGAAATCATAATTTTAAACAGAAATTGTAGAATTAATGTTAGAGGTATAATATTGTAGTTAATGGACTAAATGAGATAATGGACATTACGTTAAATGTAGAAGGGCAAAATTGGAAGTGCAAGACAAAAAGTTGTCTTGAATAAGAAAGAAGAAGAAAAATCGTGAGAAGAGAGAAACAAGAGAGAAAAAAATGAGAAAGGAGAGAAAAGAAGAGATAAATGTGGAGAAGAAAGAAAGAAAAGGAGAAATAAGAAGAAGGGAGAAGATTTGGCTAAGCCTAAAGTAAGCTTCATCTTTCTTCTTGTTTAGGTAGAAAAAGAAGTAGAGAAATGAGTTTTTGTAGGAAGAAAGAAGAGAAACCCATTTGATTTTTCATGGATTTTTGGAAGGGTTTTAGTTCATGAAGCTTAGGAAATGCATGGGTTTAAGTATTCTAGAATCAATTTTAGTGAATATGCTTTGTGGGTTCTGAATTTGTATTCCTATTGAATGGAATTTTTTCTAATGTTAAAGGAAATCAAGAAAGGCAAGAGAAGCAAGGGGAGAGGATCCTTTAAGAAAGTTTTTAAGCAAGGAATCCAGGTGGGTTACATGTTTATAATTGAGTTATTGAGCCAAGAATATTTTTTCAAATCAATAGAGTTATGATTTCAATCGCTTTATAAATGTTGCATTTATTGCCCTTAAATGATTTAGGAAATTGCCACATGTTTGGTAGATGAATCTTGTTGATGATTTATGAAATGAAGATGGAAATGGTATTTGAAATATATTATGTTTATGGAAATCATGTTTCTGAAATGTGCCTTTTGGGCAATAGGTTTACAAGTCATGAAATCCATGTTTGTGTGGGATTGTGGTGGTCCATTCTGTTATGTCACATGCATGTTAACCATGTTAAAGACTTCTCCCACTTGCCTGCTAGTGGCATGGAGCTCCTTCACGGACTCCCTTAAGTTTATAAACTACGCAAAACCCTTATGTGGGTATGTGATAGTCCATTATGTTATTCCTGGAGATTTGTAAGAACTCCCTCATGTTTATGGATCTAACCAAACCATTCTAATTGCTTATGTGTTTATGATTTGTTTACAAGTTTGATGAATACATTGCTTATGTTGTTTATGAATTGCTTGACAAGTTGAGAATTTAAGAAATACATGTTTTATGGATTCAATGCAAAATTACTATGGTAATGAATATTTTCAATGATTTTGCTTGTTTTTCTATTCTAAACTTGTTACCGACAAGCTTTAAAGCTCATCTCCATCCCTCCCCATCTCCAGGTGATGAGCAAGAGATCGAGTGATCGAGAGTTAAAGAATCACTCCAAATCTTCATATTTTTTTTAAATTTTAAGTTAGTTTATAAAAATTACAAGACATTAGCCACATTTCAAGTGTTACTTGTTCATGTATAATTTGTATTTTTGGGTATGAGACCAATGATTTATTGTGGCTTGAAATGCCTATTAAAGCTTTGTAAAACTCTTTTCTTTTGATGTTAATGAAATATATTTGTGTTTTGCTTATGACTTTCCAAGTTTTCGCATTTCATTCTCAAGCATTTCATAGGGGCAAAATCGATGTTTTAATTTCATGGGAAAAACTGTATTAATCTAGACTCATTTATACAAAATTGTCTTTTTGAAATTTTTAGTTTATCCTCTTAGATTTCTAACGATATAAAGTATAAATTTTTGGATATCGGAGTTGAGAGATATGTTCTTTATAATTTAGTAATGCTGCATAGGATATATAAGGGACAGCTATAGTAAATCATGAGAATTAGTTGTAAGTGATGAATCATATGAGTAGAGATTAGAGAATTTAATGAAATAAAATTTGTAGTTTGATTGTTACGAAATGATGTTACATTAGAGGACGTGAATTTGGGACAAGTTAGGGTGAAAAGAAGGTTGGGATAGATGTAGAAACCTTTGGGAAGGCTTTTGAGTGAGTTTTGTCTCTCCTATGTCCGTTAAACGGACTTTAAGTCCATTAAACGGACCTTCTCGGGTTTAGAAAGACCCCTAGAATCGTCCATGTCCATTATACAAACATTAAGTCTGTTAAACGGACCTTCACAGGTTTGGAATCTACTCTAGTCCCATTTATGTCCGTTTTGGTATAGTGTATGTTAGTTTAGCAGACATTCACTGTACGCTTTCAGAAATTCGCTATTTTAACCCTTTAAATGGCAAAATCTCTCTTTGGGTCTTCATAAAAGTTGTAGATCTAGAAGATCTTTTTGAAACTGTACTAGAATGATCTTAATCCGACATCTTTAGTGAAAGTTATGTCTATTGTTCCAAAACAGGTACAATTATAAATTGTGGACTTACCAATGCTTTTCTATTATACATTTAGGCTTGAATGGAACTTAAAATGTTCTTAGTAGAGAAACAAAAATGAGTGATATGTGTTAGGGTGATGATTGAGGACATAAATATAAGAATGGATAGTTGTTTATCAATTGATTAAATAGGTAATTTTTGGGATGGTATGAGAATGAAGATGAACCGATGATGGCTAATGAGATCTCATTGAGATAACCTTGTAGGGTAATATGCTCACGTTTTATGACTCCAGAGTTGGACTCTGAAAACGGGGTCTAACATATATGCTACCTAAAACTTGTAATAAAAGGTTATAAAATGAAAAAGGGATCTGTTGTATATAGGTTTGGGTAAACTAAAAAAATTAGAGTTAGAAAAAATTTGAAGGGAAAATACTTATATTGGTTGAATATGGGGTCACATATGGCCATCTCTAAACTTATGCCCCTATATGCCTATAAGAGTTAAAATTATAGTGAAGATTTCGACTTGGCATATGACTGTATGCAAATCTAAGTAACTTTTGAGAAACAAGTTGTAAAGTCACAAAATCGAATATAGGCATATCTAAATTGTGTCCGTTAATACCAAAAATTTTGTAATAAACACGATTGTATCCCAATTCATATCTTCCATTCAAATCTTAAATTTACTCTTGTATTTAAGGAGCATTTCTATTTAGTTTTAGGAAGATTTTTGGTCACTTTTTATTATAAGATTTTAAAGCATATTTTACTTATTCTTCATCAAAATTCAAGATTATTAAAGAATTATTTCTTTGTAGCATTCCATTGGTAATCAACATTTCAATTATCTTTATATACTTGCTTTAGCTTTCTAAGGTCTAATGCTACTAGGTTTGTATCATAATACATGCTAGAATTTTGAACCTTAGATCAAGAATACCATAATCCAAATGGTGGTTTTGAAATTGATTAGTAATGGGATTAGTTAGAGATAGCAGTACCCCAAAATCCTAAAGTCAACCTTATAAAAAGATTCAAAATTTGTTTTGATTTTTTTTTTTGCGTATGTATTTGACCCTATAAGGACTTAATTGGTAATGGGATTAGTTAGAGATAACAGTACCCCAAAATCCTAAAATCAACCTTATAAAAAGATTCAAAATTGTTTTTTTTTCTTTCTACGTATGTATTTGACCATATAAGG
Source organism: Erythroxylum carthagenense (assembly GCA_026413575.1). Lineage (NCBI taxonomy): Eukaryota > Viridiplantae > Streptophyta > Magnoliopsida > Malpighiales > Erythroxylaceae > Erythroxylum > Erythroxylum carthagenense. Next base: position 40,411,924 of record JANZLD010000008.1, on the reverse strand, counting down.
ACTTAAGTGAAGTAAGAGAGAACTCAGCCTAATTTGGTAAAATAAAGATTAAGTAAAGACCATTACCAACAAAAATCCCAATTTTCTTAACCAAAAATTTAATTTGGGCTTGTAAACCCATTAGGAATGTTTTTCTTTTATTTTTGCTAATTCTTTTTAATTCAAGCTTAAGATCATTACGAATATTTTCATCTTATTTTTGTTAATCCCTTTTTTAGGTTAAGGCATAAAGGCCCATTAGGAAAGTTTTCCTTTTGTTTTTATTGACCCTCCTAAGTTTGATCCTAAAAGCTCATTATATTTATGAAATTTTATCTCTTTATCTTTATCTTGAAACCTTTAGCTCTATTTAACATTTTTTGGATATCCCTTTTTCTTGATAAATAACGGAGTCCATTCTCTTTAGCACAATGTTTTTATATCCCATTAACCATTTAATTTATCCTTTTTGTTCCTTTCTTTTAATTGCTAGATAATTTATAATATCCTAGTTTGATTATTGTACTGTGTTACACATGCATTTTATAAAGTATGCTCTATTTATGATATACTAGAGTAATTTTAAGCATTTAAAAGTATTATTGAGGTTATAATGGAGATCACAGATAGGCCAAAGATGGTTCTGGACTCAACTGGATATTTTTTGAAAGCTTCCAGAAAACTCCAAAAAGCTATGGAATCAGTCCGAACAAGCTTTAAAAAGCCTTGAAATGTGCTTTGAGGATTTAAATGATATTTTTGAATAAAATTCGGATGATTTTGATGAATAGTATTTTTGGACGAATAGTGAATCTGGGTGAATAGTATTTTTACTTGAATACTGCTTATGGGGACCCAACCTCGAAAATTTGAAAAATACTCAAAATGGGTATTAGAGACTAATGATACTGAAATAGATCGAAAATAAGCTCAATCGGATGAATTTTGAGAGTTCCAAAAGTTTAGGATTAAAATGTCCTTATTAGAAAATAACGGATATTGAGGATTTTAAACCCATTCAAATTTTCTAAAACATCCAATCGATAAGTATTAACCCGAATTAGAGTATTTCATGGTCAATTTGATGATAAGATAGTTGTAGAATATTTTTAGTATTTAATTCAATTAGTTAGTGAATTAAATATATTAAAGGTCAATTTGGTCCTTTTGTACTTTTTAAGGGCAATTTGGTCTTTTTACTTGATATTAGTGGATTGATGAGTCATTAGAGATGACCAATGAGAAAATGACGTATGTAATGAGTCATTAGTAATGACAAATAGGAAGGTGACATGTGTAATCCATTAAAAGAGTATAAAAAGGAAAACTTAAGACATTTTGCTCCATTTTGGGAGAGTGCTATGAGAGTGATATTAAAGGCCAAAAAACTAAAAGAAAATAAGAGAGAAACAAGAGTGGAAACATCGGCCATGGATGAGAGAAAGGAAGGAAGAGAGAGAAAAAAGAAAAGAAAAGAGAAAGGAGAAGAGAGGTTCGACTATGGCTATAGAAAAGTGATCCAAACCATTTTTCATGCTCTTTTACCTCCAATCAAGCATCTAATAGAGTTCCATAGCCATTTAAGTGAAGAAGAATAAAATGGGTTGGTAAGCTTACTAATCTTGTTGAAAATTTTTTATTTCTTGGGTTATAGTTTAGATTTGGTTTTGATGGTGTAAATTGCACCCTTTTAATAAATTATCAAAGTTTTATTGCATTGGAAGCAATTTTGAGAAGAAAATCACATGAATCTAGTGTATGGAACCTTGGTCAAACCTATTCAAATGTGAGATCTATTGCCTAAAGTGTTTTATTTTGTCATTTAATGATTTAAGATTAATGAATGGCATTGGGAAGTTGGTTTAATGATGAAAGAACGAAAGAAAAACCATGGAAATGATTGGATGAGTCTTTGTCCATGGTTAGGGTTGTTAATGTGATATGATCCAAACTCCTATTTTGATGTTTTATGATGTTTATAGCACAATTTTGATGCTAATGAAGTAAAAGAAATAAAAAAGAATTGGTTTGGAATTAGTTTTGATTGAAATTTGGTTTAGGGCGCATGATTTTGTAAAAATTTGTTAATGACATTTTATGGCTTAAATGAGAGAATTAAAATGTCATCGAATTGAATTTAGAATAAAATGGAATTGAATTGGAGGATTTTAATGTACAATATATTAAGTTTAGCCTTAAAGGAATTTTTAGGATAAAAATATAGTTATGAAGTAATAACTATGTGAATGTAGTTAAAGATGATTGTTAAGTGTATTTGGGGTATTAGAATTATTAAATAAAATGTTATGTTATTATTTGGAGAAAATTTAGTATATGGAGTGTATGTGGAAACTTTTATGGCATATTTAATTGGAAAATGTATTGAAGAGTTGAATGTATTAGCATTAGGTTTTCAGATAAAAAAATGAAGCCAATTGAAGGGTTTTAAAGTAGTGAAAAGGAAAGTAGCAAGTTGTGAGTGTATTTTAATTGTTTTATATGAATACATTCTTTTCAAAAGAATTGACGACATGTGAATGTACTTTAAATAGATTGTATGAAAATGGTTTTCATTTGATCATAAAATGAATATTTATGTTAAGTTTTATGCAAATGATATTTTACAAGTGAATGTTGCTAGCATAAGTGTATGATTTAGTAATATGAGTTTTAATTTAAAAGTTAAATTTTATATGATTAGGAGCTACATTGAGATAATTCAATTATGGATCCCCTTATATTTCATTGAGAAAATAAGATGAGTCATAAATGTAATAGTTTCTTTTGCCTATGGTACACTGCTAGGCTTTATACATGTTATTAAACAGGTATATTTGTAATGGTTAACTTATTATGAGTAAGCGATGTAGAACTAGCTCCATAAATAGTGGTTAACCAGTCATGGTTAAGCAATGTATAACCAGTTCTGTGACTTTTTACAAGTAAGTGATGTTGAACCAGTTCTGTAACTACCAATATATAGTGGTTAAATTGTTACGGGTAAGTGATGCAAAACTAGCTTTGTACACAGTGGTTAACCTATTACGAGTAAGCGATATAAAACCAGTTCTGTGACTTTAGGCCTAGTGTACTATATGGCAAAGAAACTAGTGGTGGGCTATATTGATTAAGAAAAGTCAAGTAATAATAATGCTGCAACTATTTTTTAAGAAAGTGATTTGAGAGGTACCATATAGTACCAATTCTAGTGGATGACTTATTTTTAGTATAAAAGTTTTCAGAAAACTTATTACCATCACTGTTTATTGTTTAAGAAAAAAGGAAAATGAAAAATTGAAACTTTTATATTATGAATTTTATTTCAAAAAGTATTTCAAAATAGTATTTAAAAAAATTAAAATTGTGTTTTTCGAAATGTTATGTTATTACCAGATTTGATGATGCACGACTAAATTGTTATGACAAATGCTTTATCATGAGCTTTATGAATGTATGAGAATGTTGTAGTTATGTTGTTATGAAAAGTTCAATTCTTTTAGTAAACTGATTACACTCACTGAGCTCTTTTAGCTTAACCTTATTTTTATGTTTTTAAGCAAACCACCGTAGGTATCTGTCTAGGTGTTGTAATAATTGGGACTCTATCGAAGGATCAGTTATATTGTCAGGTGTTACTGTGGTTATATCATTTTGATCTGTACATTTGTGTAAAGAATAGATGTTGATAAAGGCTTTTAAATGAAATGCATGGATATGTTTTAGCTTTTTAAAGTTTATTGTAGTGATTGGTGAGAATTATTTATTTGGGGTTGCTTGTGAGTGAACTTGAAGTCCAAATTTTGTAGTTGAGAAATTGGTGTGAATATAGTATAGGGCTTTTGAAAATTTTGCGAATGTCAAAATGTAGTTGTTGTGTTGCCGAATTTTTTAATAAAATAAAATTTAAAAATCCCATTATTTTCCACGTTTTTAACTTTTAAAATATAAAAAATTTAACAGTTGAATGACTTGGCTTTAAGGGAACCCTTTCGTTGAGTTAGATATCAATTGTAGGGTTATCGTAGGGTCATTAGGAGGGTTCCACTCGGGCTCTAAAAAGGAAACTCCGGAATGGGTCCTTTCATAATTTCCTTAATTTAGATTTAAAGTCTTATATCCTTTCATAATTAGTTTAAGTTTTACAAATAAAAAGCCACATTTCCCCTAAAATCATATTATTTCTTTTTATTAATAAATATATCTTTCTTTTAGGTTAAATCCTTTCCATTTTTCATACTCAAAATGTCATTAGATTTTTCTTAACTTTTTATTTTCAAAAGTTAATCAAAGTTCAAATTTTCATGTTAAAGCCCTATGACAAAATTCTAGACATTTCTATTATTTTATTTTAAGCCATATGTAAAATTAAAAATTCTTATGTATTCAATCACAATTTTGTTTTTTTAATATGTTTTTATGTACATTACATCCCATTTTTTTTCTTTTCTAAATTACTAAATTTGAAAACTTTTTCAAGTTTAGGTAACTACTTAGGTGGGTAAAATAAAGTATCTAACACCTTATTTTGTAATTTGACCCTAAACTACATTTTCTCGTTAGAAATATTATTTTATTTTCCTTATGTTTTTCTCTATCCTTGTTTAATATGGTAGAGTGACAACTCCATTAAACTAAAAACTCAGGGCTTGATTGTTTTTGTTTCAACTTTAGTTTTCTGTTTTCGTTTTCAAATTTAGTACAAAAAAACTTGATGTTTTTAGTTTTTGGTTTTTATTTTGGTTCTTTTTCAGTTTTCAAAATTTATGAAAACTAAAAAAAGTAGCATTTGTTTTTTGTTTTTTTTTTCATAACCTAGTTTAGTATCAACCAAATGTATATATTTTAATGGCTACTATGACAACTCCATTAGAGAATAAAAGGTCTAACCAATTTAGGTTTTAAGTTTTACGGTTTTTCCTTTTTTTTATATAAATTTTCTTTATAATAAATTGGATGTAAAACTATAAACAGGAAGGTTAATTATTTATTCTTCTATGAATTATAGCTTTCATTTTTTTATTGTCTTTCCTATTTTATCGTGTAACTAGGATAGTTTAACAAAATTATAAGTTCTATAAAAGTTTCTTTTATTCCCTTTAAGACACGAGTGCACAAAAAATATATATATAATTGTATGCCTCCATATACATATATGTGTAATTATTTAGTTTAATAATTGCCTATTTGCACTAGAAGTCTATGCTTATAAACCCTATCGGATGGAGACTAAGATGGTACCTCACAGATTGGTTCAATTTGTCAACATTCATTCCTTTTTGTCACAATTAAAACCTCGAAAAGATAAGAGGAATAATCCAATTCATAATGGTTATTTTGGACTCATTCTTTCTCAAGGTTAAACCAATCCTCAATAATAGCAATTACCTTTCAAAAATGAGTGCACTAGTTAACTTAAAGCTTACATTTAGTGTCGATCATTAAGGTATGTCAAAATTTAAGATACCTTTAATTCAATCAACCTATATTTCTTAAAATTTACATCATTTTATTTATCACATCATATATGATTCCAATAAATTGTGAGTTTTTGCTTTTAAATATTTCTTTTAAATGAAATGACATCCTTAAATTTTTAGGATTCTTGCTTTTTAAAATAAATTTTTAATTTCAATTTTACTCTCAAAATTTTTGGTTTTCAATTATTAGTAATTTTAATTATTTATTTTATTCTGATATTTTGGGACTTCAAATTTAAATTCATGTCTTTTCCTTCAACATAGATATATATGGGCTAACATCTTTGGAGATTTGGTTAGGTCAGAGGTTTGAATTGCACTTTAAAATTTCATGAAATATCTAAGTAAGTCTCTGTCATCATTTATGGTATCATATTGTACTTTAACATTTTTAAAATACTTGGACCCAACATATACTTGCGTGGTTTTAAAAATGATTTATGTAAACATTAGTTAAATATGTACTTTTTACCTTAACATTTCACAAAATTTTTAATCAAACCTTTACTATTGTCTTTGTTACCATTGTTTGCAACCTATTCAAAGTGTCATAAATAATCTTTACTGATATTAAGGTGTAAAATGTTAATAAAGATAATGATACGGGCTTAGTTAGACCTCTACAAAATATTGAGGTATAAATAATATCTTCAGCCTTTTGGTTTTAAAAATCATAAATTTATTACTATATAAAATTAAGTTGGAGTCGTTGTTTATTAAAAGTCCAAAAGAAGATTAGAGCAAAGACAAAATTTCTATCTAGAAATGATATTAGGTGAATAAGTTAAAGCCTAAAAATGGGACTCGAAGTGACAATCTCTTTTCTAATCATGAAAAAATAATAGATTTATATAGCGATGATAAATGAGGACTAAAACACTTTTATCTTATGTGTAATTAATTTTACTAATCATAACTACAAGGAATAAAACTAAAATAGTAGACAAATGAAATTATTATCTTATGTCACATACCAAGCTTGATCTTACTAGACTACAATTATGGTGAACTGGCACTCAATAACAAGTCTCAATGTCTCAATCCTCAATATTAGGTTAAGGATTACAACCTATTAAACTCATAAAATTCAAAGGAAATAACTCAAGGAATATACTTTATATCAATTTAGAAAGCTTTGCAAGGGTAAGCCTTGGAGCGAGTAGTAATGTTGTTCCTTTGTGACCACAAGGCCACAAGTTCAAGTTATGAAAATAGTCTCTTTGTAAAAATACAAAGTGGGGAGCCTTTGTACTAGATACATTGACTTTTTTTTCAAAAGAAAGATTCATGCATCTAACTTTACAGAACCATACTTAAAAGCCCCTAAAGTAAAATTATAATATAATAAATATAAAGCTACATTTTTTTATTATATATGCCATAAATTCACATCATTATGCCTATATGAGACATCCAATTTCTCCATAATACATATCAAAGAAAGAATTTATGTTAATATAAGATTTTATAATAATCATAAAAATCTAACAAAAATGGTGTTGAATAACCAAATAATTCCCTATATAGGCCTATGGAAAGTGCTACAATTGAATGAGAAGATAAAACCGATAACAAATCAAGAACTAAAATCTAGAAATGGTCAAGAATATATCAATCAATTAATTAACTGGAATTAGGTGAGAAATCCCTTATGAATTTACTATATTCGATTCCAATATAACTTAATGAATTACTTTAGTTTCTTGGACTAAAAAGAGTTCCGAATTTATATCATATTCTCTCTCTCGGCACATAAAATTAGAGATTAATCAATCAAAATCTCTTTAGAATCTAGATAAATCATAATGCTTTACTTTGTTCTATAAACTCTCTTCATAGGCTTTATCCCAACCTAAGAAGATCTTATGGATTTTTTTCAAATAACTCACACTTAATCTTTTTATTCACATTGTGACCTAAACATGCATATCATCTCTCGAATCTTGATGGGTGAATTAAATATCGAATCTTCCACTTTTTTTCCTTTGATTCAATTAATCTAAAAACATCTATAAATCACAAGAAATTTATAAATTCATTAAACCAAAGATTAATAAAAGTTTATTACATCTTAGGTTCATCCTACCTACATCTATACCATAATTAATTTATAATCATATAAAGAATATCAACACAAAAATAATAAAGAAAATAATATGAAGAAATTATTATTTTTGAATCTTGAATTCTCAAAGAATTCCTATCGATATCTTGCTTTATCCTAAAAAAATGATGTGGTTTTAATAAGAAAACAATGTATAATAGCTTTTAAATATTTCTTAACAAAAGAACTATTTCTTTTCTACCTCTCTTTTTCTTTAAAACTTGAAAACCTAACTTTTAATAAGCTATATAGTCTCGAACATAAGTTTATGTAACTGGTCATATTCTCTAGGAAATTCTATGGAAATTGATAATGCAAACACGGGACCTACATGGGATTATGTAACGTGCCTTGTTCTTCATCTTAAGGGAAATACAATGATGTGTAGAGTGTATAAGAGAAAAAAATGACCCTCTTTTCAATATGACCCTCAACATAGTTATGTGTAAGTGCAATTTTCTAGGGTCCTTCTCCAAATCTTCCAAATTTGCTCTAATTCGTTCCAATTCTTTTCCATTTTTACTTCTTTCCCTAGTGTAAGTAAAAATAAGACCTAAAATGACAATACTTACTAAATTATCCATCAAATCTTTTAAAAACCATCCAAAATACAAGCACTATATGTAACATCCCATTACTTGTGGGAGGGTTAGAATGGCAAATGTGAGTGACTAATGAGAGTTAGATGCATTTCCATGTTCATGCATGATATGCCATACACTTATATATGGATAGTGAATTT
>JANZLD010000008.1:40392986-40403522 GCA_026413575.1 Erythroxylum carthagenense | reverse complement strand
GGTTTTTAGAATTGATCGTTCGTAGTGCACCCTCATCGTAGGTTATGTATCGGAATGACCTACGGGCGTTCCGGTGCATACCCTACGGTTAGGGGGCGCTACAAAACTCACCCAAAATTGCAAATTAATTTTCAAGACCGAGAGAGAAGACTCGTAGCTCCAGAGAGACTTTTTTTGCAGTGTAGATCGAGTTGGCAAGAGAAGTCATGGCTCACAAGTCGGTCAGCTGGTACTTTTTGAGGGATGACCTAGTTAGGTTTTTTTTAATTTGATTTCCTTTTTGGAGTAATGTACAAATAAGGAAAAACTAACATTTATGTAAATTACTGTTTTTGATGATATGAAACAAGAAAACAATTTATGGTTTCAAAAAAATTAGTGATTTTCATATTGATGCTTTATGATTATTGATGCCATGTGAAGTGTTAGTGATTGCTCGTAACGCACCCTTATCGTAGGATATGTATCGAGATGACCTACGGGCGTCCCGGTGTATACCTTATGGTGAGGAGGTCGTACACCTCATCGTAAGATATGTGTCGGAATGACCTCTGAACGTCCCGGTGGGTATCCTGTGGTAAGGGGTGCTACACTATAACATAAAAATATTGCTAAAAATAATGTATGTTTAGCATACATCAATCTCCTTCTCATTTAAGCAATTGCTTTTCCTTAAGCAAACTAATTCATCATTAAATCTCAAATAGAAAATAACTTTTATAAAAATGATACTAAAGCAAAATGGGTAAGTGTATGTAAATATAGGAGCATACTGTTTGAAATATGGGTCTGTAAAAGTTCCATGTCTAAAGATGGCACTTTTTTTTTTTACTCCTATATATAGGGTACAATATAGGGTCATGTATACTTACCTTAGGTCGTGTTCTTAACGCAGGATGAAAAACCTATAGTGTATGAGGCCTTGTTTAAAATGGCATCTTCTATAACTTTTTGATCTTCTTCAATAGGTGAACATAAGTCTGCCCTAAGAGAAACATATAGGCATGTCTTGCCATATGATCCTTACATAATGCCATATTAAAAAGTGACAGATTATACTTCTCTAGGAGGTCCAATATGGGGCTAGACATAGTGGCATATTAGAGACCATGTTGGCCTAAAAACCTACAAAAATAAAAATACTAACTTTAAATACTTAGTATGAGATTTCAACCAAAATTTAATAAAAATGTTATAAATACTAATAAAATTAACAAGTAACCCAATTAAAAAAAATATTGAAGTCTAAAAAGATCAAAGCTATAAAGTGTTGGATCACCTCTTAATAAATGATTATTTTAGGTTATAATCTCAAACCATTTAATCCTCATTTTGGATCTATAGGAAGATACAAAAGGATGCATGTAGCTTCTTTCTTCATAGGATGTCTCACCGCACCTCTATAGCTCTATTAGGAAAAACATTTTGCACATGGAATGATCCATACCACCCCGACTTTCCTAAAAAAATTAATTGAGATTTAAAGAGATGCATCCAATCTCCTTTGAGAAAGATCCTTATAGAGGATCTTTCTATCGTGTCGATACTTAGTCCTCTCCTTATAGATCTTGGCCTTCTTATATCATTTAATATCAACTTACCATGCCTATAGAGTTAGATTCATCGTCATTAACTAGTAGTCTTTAAGTCAAATTTGATGGTCTTGATCGTGTAAAATAAGCTTTATGTTACAATTTGATCAGAACATTATAATATTTCTCATATGTTAACTTGAATGGTGTCATATGCTAATATAAGTCTTGTTAGTAGTTCGATAAGCCATAATACTTCATCTAATTTCTTCAACCAATCTTTTTTCAATTTAGTGACCATCTTTTTAAAGATACTTTTAATTTCTCAATTACAGACTTCCACTTGGCCACTAGTTTGAGACTAGTACCCTAAAGCAATTTTATGAGTTATTCCATACTTTCTTAAAAGAACCTCAAATTGTCGTTCAATAAAATGGGTGCTCCATCACTTATTATAACTTTAAAAAAATTGAATCTAAAGAATATCACCTTCTTAAAAAGCCTTAATATTGCCTTAGAGTTATTAGTTGGTGACATCATAGCCTCTACCTATTTAGAAATATAATCTACCACCATAAGAATATATTTGTTACTAAAAGATGATGGACAGGAACCCATGAAATTGATTCCCTAAATGTCAATTTAATTTTTTGACAGTTGAATGATTGATATAAATAATTATCTTTGACCCTATTAGGTAGGACTTGAATTTATCTATGAAAAACACCACTACTAATAGTTCCTTCTTAGTGGTAGCATAATTCACCTAGGCTTCATCTAATGTATGACTTCTATAATATCTAGCATGTACCTTCTTGTCCTTTCTTTATCGTAAAACTATCACCTGGGCTTCATCTAATGTATGACTTCTATAATAATTGGAATGTACCTTCTTATCCTTTCTTTATCCTAAAACTACTTCTTTTATATAGTCACTCACATCAGGCATAACCTCAAATAGGAGGTTCCAATAGGATACATAATTGGAGTAGATATGAGTGCTTCTTTTTACCCATAAAAGGCATTAAAACTATCGTTTTTAAAGGTAAAGCATTCATCCTTAAAAGCAGTTTAGTTAAAGTTTTAACACAATTTAAGAAATCTATGATAAAATATCAATAAAATCCAAAATGGATTAAAAAAACTCCTCAAACCCTTAACGTTAGTGGTGGTAGCATTTTCTCTATTATTTTAACCTTTTCTTCGTCAACTTTAATTTCTCGTTTGGATATTAAATGTTTTAAAACAATTGCCTTCCTTTACCATGAAGTGGAAATTTTCATAGCTTAATATTAGATTTACTTCTTCACGTCATTACAACATTTTAGATAAATTGGTTAGACAGTCATAGAAAGTAGTGCCATAAATAGAGAAATCATCCATAAACAATTCCATAGTATTTTTAGTGTAAATAGGAAAATAGCTATTATGTAACATTGAAAACTAGCAGCAACATTAAAAAGAATAATAGTCATTCTCCTACAAGAAAAAAGTGTTATAAGGGTATGTAAACATGGTCTTTTCTTAGTCACTAGATGGATAGGGATTTGGAAGAAACTTGAATAACCATCCATTTAATATAAATAGGAATGATATGCCAATTCGTCAAGAATTTAATTAATAAAGGGAAGGGAAATGATCTTTTTATTTTTCTTTATTCAATTTCTTATAATCTATGCTTATACTCTATGATTATTATAGTAGGTATTAATTATCATTCTCATTTTTTATAATATTCATACATCTCTTTTTAGGAACTACTTATATGAGGCTAATCCATTCATTATCTGAGATATGATAGATTATCCAGAAATATAGTGCAACACCTCCATTTTAACCACTTCCATCCTATTGAGATTCAATCTCCTTTAGAGCTTGACTGATAATTTTGATGTTATATTAATATTGAATTAACTACAAGTGCATGGTGTGGTTGTAGCTAGCACAGGTAAGTACGGGTCGATCCCATGAAGAAAGTGTGTTAGTAATGACCCTTTTCCTATTTTCTATCCTACGAATTTTAGGTTTGGTTTTTAATTAAAAACTAAAACTTAAACAAATAAACTAAAATTGGAAACAATAATGAACTCAAAAGACAAAGGAAATTACTTAGAAAAATTAATATTAAAGATTAGTGTCCAGATGATGAATCCCCCTAAAAATCATTAAATAATTAACCTTTTATCATGAAATTATTTCACTGATTATTGAACCATGGAAATTCTTATCTTATATTAATAACTCTCTCAAGACTACTAACATCTAATCCATTGCTTAATTAATAGAAATTTTTTTAGTTAAAAACTTTAGGATTGCATTATCGATTTATGAATTCCGTTATAAGTTTAACCCTAATTCAGAGGATTTATATCAACCTATCTGTAGGTTTGAAATCAACTCATTTCAATTATGGTACATTTAATCTATTCATACAAAAAATGTTGGAACCCCACCCTGGTGAGTCACAGGCCTGACGTCCTACGTGACATTTGGACGCACATCCCACGAGGGAGGAACTCCTCACCACAGAAGAAAACTCAAATCGAACTTATTTCACGTACTCCCGAAAGGATCTTGAAAAATTCACCCTAATCTTCCTCAATAAAAATTGATCTGATTAGGGCCCAAAATTAAATCTGATTCCTAAGTTACAATGAAATTTCATGTTTCTATAATAAGGAGAACGAAAAATCACCTCAATCGGATCTCAATAAATCAAGAAATCGCCCAAGTACAGAATCATATTCAATATCTCCACACAATTAACTCACGTTGATTTAAACTATAAATTTCAATTTAATCCTGAAAACTCTAATTTTGCATGAAAGGGGTATAATTTTTTTTAAAAAAACCAATGCTTCGAAAACCGAAAAAATCAGAGGTTAAACGAAAAAGTTACAAGCGAAAGAGTGGGAGGAAGCTTAATTTGGAAAAAAGAAAAATCAGAAAATGAAAGAAAATTAAAAATGCGTGAAACGGTGTCGCCTCGCGCTCGAGGGCGCGAGGGCAACGCCCTCGCGAGGGCACCTGCGATTTCCTAATAAATAATTTTTTTAAAACAAAACAATACAATACACCTAAAATTTTGAAAATTCATAACTCTTCACACCGAAATCCAAAATTTTCAAATTTGGTATCAATAAAAAGATAAAAGGAAGCTCTAAAACTTCCATGCAGGATTGAAAAACTAATTTGTCCCCTAAGGGAGTCAAAAGTTACTTCAAAGTTACTGCCCAAAATAAAAAAAATCCTACACAAAGACAGAATTTTCAAAAAATCATGTCTTTTAACACAATGGCCCAAAAATATCATATTTTATATCAATGGAAAGATAAAAAGACAATTTACAACTTTCATGAAGGAAGCAAAAATCAATTTAGTCTCTAAAGGAAGTAAAAACTCTTTCAAAGCTATTGCCTATAAAAAGACCATTTAAACAGTAACTAAATATTTCCAAATCTCATAACTTCTTATTTCTAACCCTAAAAATGGCATACCATACCTCAATGGAAAGATTACAAGACAATCTACATCTTTCATGAAGGATGCAAAAATCAATTTAAACTCTAAGGAGGTGAAAATCCTTCCAAAGATACTTCCTAGATAATACCCTTTTCAACAGTAACTGCATCCTTTCAAGTCTTATAACTTCATAATCCTAAGTTCAAAAGTGACATATCATATACCAACAGAAAGCTCTAAACATGAACTACAATCTTCAAGAAGACTTCCCAATCCAATTCAAACTCTAAGAGGGTCAAAAACACAGTCAAAGTTTCTGCCTTTTTTAAAAAAATTTGACAACACCTCCCCTAAAATTTCACTAGCCAAAATCTTCAAACACCTCCACTAATTTCCAACACCTACATCACACTTCCATATATACTTTCTTCAATCTCCCAACTCCCAAATCAATGCATATAATCCTAAAAACTAACTCAAATGGCAATAACCACAATCATACTCTTTTGACAAATTCAAACTATACAATAATACATTTTTAGCAAATATACACAAAAATACATTAAAACTCAAATCTCTTATATTTACATGAAAGAAATAAGTTATTACAAAGCTTTAGAGGGCATTTTAGCCCAAATTCATCAAAAGTATCAAAGGTTAAAATACAAAGAAAGTCATTTCTCCAAAATGCAATCTAAAGCCTTGTTTTCCAAAAGATGACTTCAAAAGTAAAATGCATCGGAGTAATGCCTCAATCCCAATGTGGTAACTCATTTTCTTGTTCGTCGCCTGTGGAGGGGAAAATGGGGGGTGAGCTCGACGGCTCAGTGGGTAACAATTTAATAACTAAGAATAAGCATGCAAAATTCTTTAACAATTCTTTTCAAAGAAATTTTATCAAAATCATTTTTTCCATAAAGAAAATCCTCATCATTTTCATTTGATCAAAACATTTACAAAAAACAACAATTACAAAGCAATATCACAAAAACACATAGAAGATGGTTTGGGTGGATCCAAACGGAACATCCTACACATTTCCACGAGGCGATCATGTGTAGCCGTGAACTTATGGGAGTCCGTGAGGAGCTCCAATGCCACTAGCGGGGAGGCGGGAGAAGCCTATGGACAGGCAAGTGCACTTGACTCTTAAGGGACCACCACAAACCCATAAAGTCATGCAATTCACACATTTCACACATAATTGCCCAAAATGGCATTTTTCCGAAATCACATGTTTCATTCTTTTTCATTGGACAAACAATTTTTCAAACATTTCTACAACTTATTTACACACAAGAGACACATTATACAAATTTAAACCATCCTAAAAGTAATAACTGCAAAATTGGTAAGTTATAGGAAAGCAATAAATTGCATTTATAACAAGAAATTTAATATGCTTATTAACTCAATTATTAAAATATCACCCACCCTAATTCCTTTAGCTTTAAACTTGGTCAATTTGCCTTTCCTCTAACTCCAATTGCCTCTCTTGACCTTCATCAAAGCACAAAAATCCCATATTAACATGAGATGTCAAAATTGGCACATCTTAGGAAATGAAAGCATGAATTAAAACCTACACAACCTTACCTATGCTTTTCCTAAGCTATTAGAACCTAAACCCTTCAAAGATTTCAAAGAATTTTGAAAATACCTCACCTTAGAAGCCACCTACGAAATCTGTTTTTTTTTTTTTGGCTCTAATGGAAGATCACTCCTTCTTCTTCCTTTTTCCTTCTTAAAGAACTTTTAAAATCACTTTTCTAAACCTAGTTAACAAAGCCCTAACTTCGTCTTCTTCTTCCTCTTCTTCTTCTCTCCACCAAAGGTCTCCCTCTTTTCCTTTCTTTGTAAGTTTCGAAACTCTCTTTCAAAAGCCTTAGGAAAATTTTGTTTCTTAAACTTAAAGCCTAAGCCTAAAACTACGTAGTTTCACTTATTCTCTCTTTATACATGAAAAATTTCGTAGCTTTCATTCTCTCATACGGCCACAAGCCCATTTCTTCATCCTTTTTGTTTTAATTAAGCTCAAAAGACCCAAAATGCCCCTCCTTGAAAGCCTTAAATCTTAACAACTTAAGTGAACTTCCTAAATTACCCCTATTCATCTTATTCCTTTAATTTCTAACAACATATAAAACTCTAATTTAAACTAAATCCCTTCATTTAATTTCATTAACTTAAGCACTAAAAACCTCAAATTATTCTAAACAATAAAAATTAAGCAAACTAAACCTTAAAATAATTTAAACATGCTTATTTAATAAGAAGGAGGAATCGGGACCCAACATTTCTCCCCCCCCGCCCCTTAAAAGAATTTCGTCCTCAAAATTCTTACCTGAATCAATGAAGAGATGAGGATACTTCTCCTTCATAGCTTCCAATGGCTCCCACGTGGCCTCTTCCTCCGAATGGTTCCTCCATAAGACTTTTACTAGCTACACTGTCTTGTTCCTGAGAACCTTTTCTTTTGTATCCAAGATCTGCACTGGAAGCTCCTTATAACTCAAATCATCACTCAATTGAACTTCATCAGCTTGAATGACATGAGAAGGATCTGATCGGTATTTCCTCAACATAGAAACATGAAAAACATCATGAATCTGTGATAACTCAAGAGGCAATGCTAACTTGTAAGCTAATGGACCAATCATCTCCAGAATCTCATAAGGCCCCACATATCTGGGACTCAGTTTACCCTTCTTTCCAAATCTCAGAATCCCTTTCCAAGGAGAAGTCTTAGGAAAGACTTTCTCGCCGACCTCATACTCCATCTCCTTCCGGTGAGCATCTTCATAACTTTTCATCCTGTCCTGAGCTGCTTTTAGCCTTTGCTTAATCAAGTTGACCTTATCAACGTCATCTAAATCAACTCTGGATCCAAAAGTTTCCTGTCTCCCTCTTCATCCCAACATATTGGAGTCCTATATCTCCTCCCATACAAAGCTTCATAAGGAGCCATCTGAATGCTCGAATGATACGAATTATTATAAGCAAATTCGATCAATGGCAAGTGTTCATCCCATGCTCCTCTAAAGTCCATCACACATGCCCTGAGCATTCCCTCAAGGGTCTGAATGGTCCTCTCAGATTGTCCATCGGTCTAAGGATGGAAAGTAGTGCTAAAACTCAACTTAGTGCCCAAAGCTTCCTACAAATTGCCCCAAAATCTTGAAGTAAAACGAGGATCCCTATCAGACACTATCGAATCTGGGATCCCATGCAATCTCACAATCTCATCAATGTACTTCTTGGCTAGCACATGTAGAGGATCAGTCTGTTTGATTGCTAAAAAATGGGCTAACTTTGTCAATCTATCCACAATCACCCATATGGTATCATGCCTCCTACTGGTCTTGGGCAACCCCATTAGGAAGTCCATAGTCACTCTCTGCCACTTCCACTCAGGAATAGATAACAGTCTTAACTGGCCTGAAGGTGCTTGGTGTTCAACCTTGACTTGCTGACAAACTAGACACTTACTTGCATACTCGGCCATATCTTTCTTCATACCTCTCCACCAGAAATGTATCTTAAGGTCCCTATACATCCTGGTGTTACCTGGGTACATAGCATAAGGCATATTGTGCGCCTCATCCAGAATCTCCTCCTTCACCTCCTTGACATCTGGAATATAAAGCCTATTCCTGAATGTTAGGAGTCCATCATCACTCACTACCATGTCAGACTTCTTACCCTTTTGAATCTCTTCTCGCAGCTTCCTCAGTTCTGCATCTTGAACTTGTAACTCCCTCACTTTTTCTCTGAGGATCGGTCTCACCCTAAAAGTAGCGACCACACAATCAGACTCCTCCTACTTTAGACTGATTCTGAGCTTAGCCATCTCTTCCAATAGCGGCAAATAAATTGTCTGAACATGTGCTATGGAAGACTTCCTGCTTAAAACATCTGCAACAACATTTGCCTTACCTAGATGATACTTAATCAACAGGTCATAGTCTTTAAGCAGTTCAATCCACCTTCTCTGTCTCAAATTTAGCTCCTTCTGACTCAATAGATATTTGAAACTCTTGTGATCTGTAAAGATCCTAGTCTGAACCCCATACAAGTAATGTCTACAGATCTTCAAGGCAAAGATCACCGCTAACAATTCTAGATCGTGGGTCGGATAATTCAACTCGTAAGGCTTTAGCTGCCGTGAGGCATATGCTATCACCTTATCTCCCTGCATAAGTACACAACCCAACCCCTTCCTGGAAGCATCACTATACATGGTATAACTTCCCTCTCCTGTGGGCAAAGCCAAAACTGGAGCACTAGTCAATCTGTGCTTGAACTCCTCAAAACTTTACTGGCATTCCTCACTCTAGACAAACTTTTGATTCTTTCTTAACAATTTGGTCAAAGGAGCAGCAATCATGGAAAAACCCTCCACGAATCTCCTGTAGTAGCCTGCTAAACCTAAAAAGCTCCTCACTTCTGTCATTATCATCGGGGCATGCCAGTTCACTACAGCTTCAACTTTCTTTGGGTCCATATGCACCCCATTCTCAGAAATAATGTGACCAAGGAAGACCACTTCATGTAGCCAAAATTCACATTTGCTGAATTTGGCATAAAGCTCCCTCTCCCTCAACCGCTGCAATACAATTCTTAAGTGTTCCTTATGCTCTCTTACACTCCTTGAATATACCAGAATGTCATCGATGAACACGATCACAAACTGATCCAAAAACTCCTTAAAGACCCTATTCATAAGATCCATAAAGGCAACTAGAGCATTGGTCAGTCCAAAAGGCATAACCAAAAATTCATAATGCCCATACCGTGTTCTGAAGGCTGTCTTGCTCACATCAGACTCCTTAATCCTGAGTTGATGGTAGCCAGACCTGAGATCAATCTTAGAGAAGATCGTTGCTCCCTGCAGCTGATCAAATAAGTCATCTATCCGAGGCAAAGGGTACTTGTTTTTCACTATCAGCTTATTGATCCTCCTGTAGTCAATGCACATCCTCCAGGTTCCATCTTTCTTTTTAACAAATAAGACTGGTGCTCCCCAAGGTGAGGAACTCGGTCTAATGAACCCCTTCTCTAACAACTCTTCCAACTGCTCCTTAAGCTCCTTCAGCTCAACTGGAGCCATCCTGTAAGGTGGAATTGAAATAGGGGCCGTCTCGGGAGTCAAATCAATAGGAAACTCGATCTCTCTCTCCGGTGGCAGACCGGGTAACTCCTCTGGGAACACATCAGGAAATTCCCTTACAATAGGAATATCCTTCACCCTGCTTTCCTTCAAACGTGAATCAACAACACACGCCAAGAAAGCTTCACACCCTCTTCCCATCAATTTATCAGCTAACAAAGTTGAAACAAGCCTTGGCGGTGTTATCTTTCTGTTCCCTCTGAAAATTACCTTCTGACCATCACCCAGATCAAACTCCACTTCCTTTAGGCCACAATCAAGCGTCGCCCGATACCTCTCCATCACATCCATTCCCACAATAACATCCAACCCCTTCAGATCTAGAGGTAGCAGATCCACTACCAAACTAGATCCCTCGATAATAAGCTCACA
>JANZLD010000008.1:40216264-40232071 GCA_026413575.1 Erythroxylum carthagenense | reverse complement strand
GATTGTTTTGTGATTGATTGAGAAATTGCTATGATTGTTGCATTACATTGCTTGAATGATTTGAGAAATTTTGATGTAAATTTTGATTGATAATTTGAAAAAGAATGTGAATATGATTTTTGAAAGAATGCAATGGCTATAAATTGCCTTTAGGAAAAGTGGCCTTTTGGCCAATATGTTTGAACAATGTGAATTGTATGCTTATATGGGATTGTGGTGGTCCCTTAAGATAGTCAAGTGCACTTGTCTGTATATAGGCTTTTCCCACCTGCCCGCTAGAGGCATTAGAGCTCCTCACGGACTCCCATAAGTTCACGACTACACGTGACTGTTATGCGAAAATGTGTAGTACGTTCTGTTTTTGACCCACCCGAACCAATTTTGATGTGTTATGTGTTTTTGATTTGTGATCTTTTTGATGCATCTGTTATGTTTAATGTGATGATGCTTTGAATTATGATTTATGACGTTTATAGATCGCTTAATAAGTTTTGAATTTTGGGAAACTTAAGTTGCTTATTCTGGGTTATAAGCATGTTGCCCACGAGCTATAAGCTCACCCCCCTTCATTCCCTTCCACAGGTGATGAGAAGAAGATCGGGTGAAGGAAAGTGAAGGTTTTTGTTTGTATGTGTACATATTGTATTGTTTTTAAGTTAGATTGTTGATGAGAATTTTGGGAGTTGTGTATTTTTGTATATTCAGATTTTGATATTGATGTTGTATTATGGCTTGGAATGTCATTAAAGTTTGTAACAATTATTCATGATGGTAATGAGTTGTGGAATTGTGTATGAATATGGCATGTAAATTGTATATGGATGATATGAATGTGTTTGATTGTGTTTGGATTCCGGACAGGAGGTCTGATGATTGTGATGATTGATCCGAATTATCGAAGAGCTATTTGTATATGAATTGATGGTATATAGACATGTGTGTAAGATTTTATGGTCAGAAAGAAAAATAAGATTGTTAAATGATGAGATATGATTTACAAATGAAGAAGAAAATGTATTGAGGTTGAGGGATTGATGAAATCCCATTTGGGAGATGAATTGCTTTGAATGAAGTTGAAAAAAAAATTATACCCATTTGGATTGGTTTAGACCAAGTATGTCTTTATAGTTTCCAACGTTTTTTTTTTCTAAAGTATGCATTCTCGAATGTCGGAATTAAGAGTTTTGACCGCTAAGCTTTTTCGATTTTTTGATTCCTTAAGCTTCCTCTTCCTTTGTTTTCCATGTTTTGATTTCTTTGGTTTTCGCCCACATTTGTATTTCGAAAAATTCTGCTATCACGCTTTTGATTCCGAAAGGTTGGGTTCCGGAAACGGGTCCCAACATTATGAGAGAAGTATATATGTCACAATGTGATAAAAGTTTCTTTTAATGCTTATAATTGTCCTTGATTGGTATTTTTCATGATATATTGGGTGTTTAAATCTTTTAATTTAAGTTTTGAATTTGATTTGCCAATTTTTAACTCATATTGGTTAACAAACATTATAGTGTGTTCAACTAATGTTATAAAAAATCATAAAAATTAAACATAGAATAAGTTTATTCATCAGTTGGTCGAAGTTTTGGTCATCCGTTTGCTTATATTGGTCAACTAATGTCTTTCAGTGGTCAAATAATGTCTTTGAGTTGTCAACCAATGCCTTCTCACATAAGAAATTTTTCCTTTGAGTGAGTTTATAAGAACATTGGATGCATAAATATCAACCTCAAGACCCCTAATGATCAACTAATAAAGAGCATTAGTTGACCAATTTCTTTTTCAAGAAATAAAATGAAGTTATAGTGATGTTTTGGCCTATTTGGTTAATATGAATGTTCTACTATAATCTTTAACTAATCAACTAACTTTTATGAGTTATTAATTAGTACACATAATTTAAAACCCTCTTCTTTTGCCTTTCTTCTATTTTCTTTTTGTCTTTTTTATACCTCCCAAAGCCTTACATAACCCATCCTTTTCTTTGGAAAACACTACCATTGCAACTAGCTACCCTATCTTCAATTTTTTTTCTTTACCCATCATGTTAAAGATCCTTAACACTCATAATCTTTATACATAAACTCTTAAACTTTAGGATTTTTCTATAATGTTTATGTCTTTAAAATTATTCCTAAAAATTTCATTATTTATCCAATTTTTATATTTAAATAATTAAGTGTGATTGCATCATATTGTTCATTTTAGAGTTTCAAATTTGAGTATTTTATTATATCGTTATTTTCAATTTTTATACTTTCAAAATTACATTTTTTTAGGAAATTATTTGTTGGACAATACAATTATGCTTATATTTTTTATAATTCCAACCTCTAATTTTTGTTAAATTCTTGTTGCTTTAATTGAAATTTTCAACATAGGCACAATACCACAATTTTTCAATTTAGAAAGAATTAGGAATTTTTATATCAAAATTGACTTTTTAACAATTGTTTTTAGTCTTTAAATATTTAACAGCACTATTTCTTTAATAAGTTTGTCGATCTTGATTGAATTTCTTTTTAAATTTTAACTAAGTTAACTTGATACATGATACTTTGTATTTTGTATTTTTAGATAAATGATTTCTTTTGTGATTCCAGAAACGGGGATAAAGATTGGATGACATTAGAGGAGTGAATTTTGTATATGTGGTGATTTTAGTATTATGATATTTTTAAGTTTGAGTAAAATTCTTTTATATAAATATATGGATAATTTTTTGAATTATCTCTTTTATTCTTGATATTGAATTATGTTTTATGCATAAATTAAGGGGGATTTAATCATTATCTTGATATAGATGGTTGGTTATTTGCTTATTTTATTATTACTATCTAATATCATTTTTTTTTCATCATCAAAAAAGAGGAGCTTATTGAATCAAGCGAAGTTCCAATCAATGTTTTGATGATAATAAAGCATATTTACTACTAGTGGGTTTGTTATTTTGATGAGAAGGAATATGAGAACAATATGTATTCATAAACTCAAGAAAATTGTTCATGAAGTTCATAAAAGAAAATATGAAGTTTGCAACTTACAAAGTGAAGATCAACTCAATAACAAAAGAACAATAAGGAACGTCAAGGTCATTCTTTAGGTTGTAAGGTTAATTTTGATTTCATTTAGTCACTTTAATGTTTTAAAAGGCTCACCATGCATAAACATTTCATATCTCCTCATTGCATGAGTCTTTTCATTCACCAAGAGGCATTGAAGCTTTTAATTTTAATAAAGGGCCTTATGATCTTTTAAACACTATTAAGGCAACATTTTGGAAAGTGTTTAAATCATAATTGCATTAGAAAATTAAGTTTAAGCACTCAAAATTGTTAAAATCATGTTTTCATAGAGATTGGTTGATCTATATGGGTTAGTAGTTGACCAATATAAGTTAAAGTTATTAAATATGATGTTCTAAGAGTTTTTAATAACATTGGTTGACGTATTTATTGACCAATATTGTATGTTTACTATTTGACTAGTATCTCAATGGGTAATAAATCTATGCATTAAATGCACACAGGTCAACCTCTATGTTATAATAGTTGACTAGTACTTTACAACTAGTCATTGTAATGACTAGTTTTTAGCTCGAATAGTTGGAGAGGGTCCTAAAACCCTATAAATACATGTTTTCTAATTTTCTCTTGCAATAAAAAAGTTTTTAAGTGTCTTTTACACACAATTTTTAAGTGTTTTCAATCATTTGAGCATCATTATCTCATAATTATGTAAGTGAGCCTCTTTGGAATTGTTAAGAGATAAAGTGAGGTATTTTAAGTTTTAATATTTAGTTGAGGAATTATATTATTATACTTGGGGTTGTTTAAATAGGATTGATGTTCTTCTTCACCTTGAAGGAAGATTATAAAAAGGTTCTTCTTTGCTAAGAAAAGATTATGCAAAGTTATCCTTCATCTTGAAAGAAGAATTATAGTAGAATTCTAAAAAAATTTATTGGGAGTAGATGTAGGCAAAGGTTGTTTGTCAAACCACTCTAAATTAATTCTCATTCTCACTCTTCTATCCTCTTTAAATTATTATTCAATTATTTAATTACTTTATTTTAAGCAATCCTTTTATTCTTATATATATTGATTGCTACTAAATTGAGTTCATTAATTATAAAATTTATTAAGTTTTGTAAACAACCAATTCACACTCCCCACTTCTCCAGGGTGCCATTAAGGACTAAGATAAACAAATATTGCTAAGATTGTTTTAATTAGGTTATCATAATTCCAATTTTAAAAGAATTTTGTCTTATAATGTCAAATCTAAACTCTTCACCCTCGTATTTAAACTTTTAATCCTTTAATTTCTTCCTTATTTATTAGTTCTTCTCTTTCATTCTTTTCATTTTGAATTTTAGCTTAACTAATTACTTACTAAACCTCTTTTCCATCACTTCATACTCTTCCTTTAAAATTTTAGATTCTTTTTAAGAGCATAAGAAAACAATTTCAGCTTTGTCCCTCTCCTGCATAGCCTTGTGCAACTCCCTATATACCTTACCATAACATTTAATGATGGAGCTAATAGCATATAATATGATAAGTGTTAGTTATAGGTTAAAGATGTTAAGAATAAGCATGAAAAATTTATGTTAATAAAAGCTTCCTCAGGTGAGATACCTCTTGAAATAAGTTTAAAGGAAGTTAAGGTTTTTCTCTTTCAGACTTTGCATATTGGCAAGGGTAATAAATATGTAAACAATCTCTCATCTTTTTAGTGTTAATCCTTTTCATCATTGTGAATAACCTTTTACTTGTTACCCGTTGAGGAAGAGTTCACTATGCCTTTCTTATTAACAACCTTAGTGTAAGTGATCATTTGATTCGTACTCATAGTTACGAATAATATAGGTATTAGAAGAATAAAAAAAGAAGAAATCTACATGCTTTTTAGATTACAACCCTTCTTAGATCATATTAGGCTCACTAATAAGTAAATCTTAAGAAAGGATAGGATATTAAGGTTTCTATAGTTTCTAGAACAAAAGTTTCATACTTAAGTTGTCTTATCCCAATGATTGAACTTATCACCTAAACTTTACTAGAAAAACTAAACTACAGCATCTCTATCACTTCTCATAGAAAAAAATGCCCTTCCACTCATGCAAGCCTTTAGAAATTGTGAGGGTAACATCTACCTCTAATACCTATGTTGTACCATCTAGACAAAGGGACATTAGGGTTTCTACAATTTCTAGAACAAAAGTTTCATACTTAAGTTGTCTTATCTTGATGATTGACTTATCACCTAAAACTTTACTAGATAAACTAAACTACAACATCTCTATCACTTCTCATTTAAAAAAATGTCCTTCCACTCGTGCAAACCTTTAGGAATTGTGAGAAGGTAACATCGACTATTAATACCTATGTTGTACCATCTAGACAAAGGGAGAGGGAGTCAATTTACACTAATGCACGTACTTAAAAAGTTCATTGCTAGGTTTCACTGCCCTAATTTGACATACTAATATAAAACTTAAGAATAAGTAAAAAGTGAATAGGTTTAACTAATCAAAAGATAGGCTTTTTAAGCCAATGAGTTGCACCACCTTAGGATAGAAAGGTAGTCTCATATCTCACTTAAAGACATCATAATACAAACCCACCTTACCAAAGTTAGGGTAACATATTTTTTAATCTACATCTAAATACCTAACGTCTTTATAAGTAGGGATGTTAGATTTCTCACTCATTCCCTTAAACTTATTTCTTCTATAATTGTTCGACATGATCTATGCTTCAAAGTTACTGTTGTAATCTTTAAGAGGTGAGTTAGAAAGGGAATCCCTTAACCTTAATACCTTGCTAAGTCTGGGATTTGTGAAATTAAAAAGAAGCCTAAGTGGCATCCTAATGGTGATAGGAGTGATAAATTATGTGCTATCATACTCGATTTGCTCAAAGTTAATAACTATAATGTTAGCCCAAAAAATCCCAACATTGCTTAAGGATAAAGGAAGAGCTACTCATACTCACCATACTACTTGAGACAATTATATTTTTACTATTTTCACTAAAATAACTCAAGGATAAAGCTTATGTTTATTTCATGATAAAATAATAAGCCTAAATTTTGTAGCTTAAAAAGATAGCAACTTTTCTTCAAGCAAGCAGACAAACCATAGTCGGTAACTTTCTCTAATATATGAGGGATAAGGAAATTATGAGAAGTGGAAGCGACTTCTCTTTTTCTCCCTATATATGTAGAGAATAGGAATAGTCAATATAAATCCCTATTAACAATTGAGATCGAGAGCCTTTTTACTTATATACTAAAAAAGCCTAAAGCCTAGAGCCTAGTTGCCTAAGGTACAGTTGATGCTCGATGGATTGAATTTTTTTTAGTAATTAATGGATTGAATATTATGTAGCATCTTATAGGAATATATGCCTATAGTTATAGAATATAATGTTTAATTCAATTACAAAATCACACTTGATCAGTATAGGCCTGACCTTGAGTAAGGGCAATAAGGGTGCTCACCTAGGGCCCAAGCTCATAGATAGCCTAATCATTAATAATCCAATCATCCTTTATAATTACAATATTAAAAAAAACCATAAAAAGTTTAAATATTGGAAAAATATGAAAACTATAAGTCCTCATTCCTCAATTATCACCACTCCAATCACCTTTATCAAATATTAATAGAGAGAGAAGGAGAGTGAGGATGAGAAAGAGAGAGATCCTGATGGATTTGTGGCTTCCATTAATGGCAGTTAGGATTTTCATTTTTCCAAAGTCAAACACCAATTTTTCAATTTCCTAATCAAAGTTTATTTGCTCCAAATCTAGTCGATTGGCTCCTAATTACCCCATTAGTGAGTAGATCATTACCTTCTGACCTTAAATTTAAGAATTTTGCCTTGACTTGGCCTCCATCAACACCATTCCCATCTAAGTAAAAAATGCATCTTATTTTCTCTTTTAAGTTTCAACTCAATTTTTTTAATTTTTTGCTTTGAATATGATTTTTTCATGGTAGGTGTTTTGGTTTTCGAGGCTCTTTATTTTGCTTTTTTTTCCTCTATCGTAGACATATAACACTATTGATATATTTTTGTGATATATGGTCAAGCTATTGTTGTTCTGTTGCACCTACCTACTTCTTCCAGTTCTATACAAGTGCTTTTATTTTTTTTCTAGTTTAATTATGGGATAATTATTTTATATGATGTTGCTTAAGGAGAATTTGTTTGGAAGACGAAAAGGAAAAAATGTAAAATAGTTACTAGAATCCCAAAAAGAAGTTATTGATAAATTTGTTAAAATAGTAGGCTCCTCTAGTGGGAATCTTGTTGATTAGGTGAAGTTAATTTTGAACAACCTAATGAAAATTTATGTTATGAGATTCATATTCATGAGCATGTTAGTAATTTGAGTGAGCATGATCATGTATCAAATGCATCCAATTTAGAAAATTTAAGGACAGATGAGCAACCAATCCAATTGTTGGATATTTATGATCCTAGAAATTGGGATAACATTAACAATAAAGCAAGGGACATTTTATATGAAAAAGGGTTTGTAAGAGAATTAAATCTTATATTTCCTTTAAACAACACTTCTTGACATTTTTTTTCATATTCTTGTTATTCTAGAAATTGAGTAATGGAGATATTAGCAATAGAGAATGGTTGTTTTAATCTAAAAATATGGATAAAGTATAGTGTGTTTTGATGTAATTTATTTAAATTTAATAGCAAATTAAGTACATTAGCAAATGATAGATTTAGAGATCACAAGCATCTTAGTGAGCAACTAAGAGAACTTGAGAATAGTGTTTAAAATATGACTAATATGAAGACTTGGAAAGAACTAAGAGTAAGATTAAGAAAAAATCAAACAATTAATAAAGATTTGCAACAAAAAAACTATAAAGAAAAAAGTACGTTGAGATAAGTTTTGATAAGAATACTTTATGTTGTTCTTGTTTAGTATTTTGTCTTTTTGAGGATCCAATGAGAAACTTCGCCAAGATAGCAATGGTAATTAATTAAGACAATTGCTTAATTTGATGTGATAATACATAATCAAGTTAGACGTATTTATCATGAAATTTTTCATTATTATCTTGGTTACAAAATTCAATATGAGTTTATTTATCTTTTGGTACATAGTGTTAGAAGTTCTATCATAAGGATCATTAAAGAGGTGAAATATATTTCTAAAATTCTTGATTGTATTCTAGATGTGAACCATCAAGAACAACTGAATCTAGAAATATGATGTATGAAAATGTTAAATAAAAAATAAAAATAAGGAATACTTTTAGAGTTTTAGAAGGTAGATGACACATTTAGATTAGGACTATTCGATGGATTATTAGATGCATTTGAGTCTCTAATCATAATGTCCATGATGCAAGGGGTCAAGGTTATGACAATGGTTATAATATGAAGGGAAAGCACCAAGGGGTTCAAAAGTAATTACTTGAAATTATATATGTCATATGCTTATCATAGTCCTAATCTTACTGAGATAGTAATATGGTGCATTTTTTTGTTAAAGATATTTCATTTTTTGGAGTTTTGTAATGTATACATGCATTATTTTTAAATTTTCATAAAAGGTGGAAGGTTTTACTTGATAATTTTTTAGGCTTAACTGTGAATCATTATCCAATACTTCAAATTTGGCTTTGGTGAAATTATCTAAATTTTATGATAATGTTAATTCAAAAATTGAAGCAAAAAATGTGGTTAATGCACTTAAGCATTTTGAGTTTTTACTTGGTATGGTTATTTGGTATGATATTTTATTTACTATTAATATAGTGAGTAAAAAGTTGCAATCTAAATCTTCGTGCATTGGCACTACCATAGAGCAATTAGAAGGTGTGATAGTTTTTTTATAAAAAAATATAGAAATGAAGGGTGTTGCTAGTACAAATATTGCCAAAAGCCTTACATATGAGATGAATGATCATGATGAAGAAATATAATCAGCCGAAGAGTCTATTAAAGTTAGTTACTTTCTAATTGTTGTAGATATGAAAATTGTTTCGTTGAGGAATAGATTTCAGCAATTAACGACAATTGAAAGTATTTTTAGATTCTTATTTGATTCAAAGAATACGAAGTTTTTATATGATAATGAACTAAGAAAATGTTATACCAATTTTATGACTACTTTGTCCCATAACAATATGTCGAATGTGTTTAGATGACCTTTTTTCTAAATTAAAAATGCTTCAAATAACTTTTTCATATCGATCAATGTCAACAGTTGAAATTCTTTAATTGGTTAAAGCTATAGATTATTGTCTAAATATTTCAATTACTTATCAAATCCTGTTAATTATACATGTAGCATCAACTGACATAAGTTTTTCAAAGTTAAAACTATTGAGAACTTACGTGAGGTCATTAATGTTATAAGAAATATTGAATAGTTTAGCTATTTCATATATTGAGAATGATATGTTAGACAATATTGATGTTGATACTATTATTGATGCTTTTACATCTAGAAATGCATAAAAAAATTATTTCTCATGATAATTTGTGTGCTTGTTAATGAAGTTATATAGCTACTTGGTGATTTGCAATCAAATGTTATTGTTTATGTGTTATTATTGATATTTTGTTGTTATTACTGTTATTTTTAGTGATTTTGTTACTGCTAATACTTGTAAGATATTACTAGCTACTATTATGATCATTTGGCCTTTATATTTTTTTAAGTATGTGGCCATATGACTTGAGTCACTTCTGTATGAATATTAAGTTTTGGTAATAAAAATATATTTTTCAGGTTACATATTTGCATATTATTGATTTGTTGAGGCCCTTCTTTTTACTTTGTCTCGGGCCTATAAATGTTAGGAACAACCTTAGATTAGCAAATCATGGACGGCCATTTAAGTTATGGTTTAAAGCCAGCAAGTTGTCCCTCAGGAATGGAGCCTAAAATCCAAAATTTTACGAGAATCACTTTTTTTATTATTGACTGATCAGAATATTGTAGAATGATAATTGGAATCATTCTGTGCATGGGCAACACAAGGGCATGAACTTTCTGCTTTTTGAGAAGTACGTGGGGAAGGAAGTGGAGATAGTTGAAGCCTTTATGCGTTGTTCCATTTCTCTGAATTCATAATCCGTTTCAAAAGCATGCATATCTACTATTATTTTTCCTTAGAAGTATAAATTCTATTTGGTTCAGCTCAAGTTCATACTGCACAGGATCCTGTTGTTACTAAAACGTCAATCAAATATTAGAGCTTCGGGAAATAGAGCAATGACTATTCCACAATTGTGTAGCATCAAGTGCAGAACAGAAGCAGCTAAGCAGCAAATAATCCAGTGAATCGTTTGGAAACAGTCATTTGGTCTGTGATCAGAGCGAAACGAATCATTAGTTGCCATACGATTAATATTTGACATGTTGAACGATGAAATTAACTTGTGATTGTGGAAGTTCGCTGCTTACTTGGAAGAGCTTTATGTACCAGAAAGCATGCAGCTATGATGACGTAGGACAGGAATAGAACTGTTCCTTTCATGTAGTGTGACGTTCCATCCTGAATTGGGTGAAATTTTAGCATCATTTAATTTAGAAAACCAATCATCCAACTTGAGAAAATAGATTAGGATGAGAAAACCTGCAAAGCAAAGGCTGCGATGATTATCGAAAAAGCCAGAGAAACAGTTTCAAGGAGGTTGAAATCAAGGTCCATGTGGATATGCATTATCCAGGCAATCACAACACATGAAGGAACCTGCAGAGATAAGATAACTAAGGGTAATAAGAAACTAAGATGACCAACTTTTTTGTTCATCGGCTACTTCAATCTCACCACAAACATGGAAATTTGAACCGCAGAGCCTAAAGCAACTCCCATAGATATGTCCTGCATGATAAACCATAAAAATGAAGTTAATTATTCAACCCAAAAGTTTAAGCTGATGCGTACCATCTTGTTGGGTAAAGTGTCTAAAGTTCTTTCGTACCAGCTTGTTCTTGTAAGCAAAAATGACAGATCCGGCGTGCTCTGCAGCATTCCCAACTATTGGTAGCAAAATTATGCTAATGAAGCTTACAGAAATGCCCCAGGAATTTGATGCATCCTGGTAAAGCAACACCATGGACCATCTCTTAGAAAAATGTACAGCTTGTTACAGAGTTCTAAAAGTACTTGGAGTTTTCCTCAAACTGAAATAGCTTCGAAACCAAGCTTATATAAAGTACTTACTTCAATTGTGCCAACAACATATTCTGATAATATAGCTATGACAACCGTCATTCCCACCAACCAGGTAAATGCACTCCAAAATCCAATCACTGCCTTTTCTTCTTCTTCTTCTTCTTCTTCTTCTTCTTCTTCTTGTTCTACATCTTCCTGCAATTCATGAAAACACCAGTTGTTCCGTAGAAAATATTGTAAGCTGAAATGAGGCTCGCGGTTCACAGAACCTACAAAAAATCACCTTTTTGGATTCAAACAATTGTTTGCTAGTTTTTAGCTGGAAGAAGATGTATGCAAAGTATGATATAAGCATAGCAGTGCTGCTGACTCTGGACAACTCTAGTGTATGGTTGGCAGTGGTAGCGTCTTCACCCATCAGGTATCTCAACGTTAATGGAAACATGTAGCATAACAGCCCCAGCAGTAGAAGCAATGAGTAGACATCTGTCTGTTTCTGTTCAAGCCACAATATGATCAAAACCAACCGAGCTCTGAAAGTAAATGGATTTGGCATTAAATTTTACTTACTCTATCATATCTTTGTTCCCTTTTCAGGTTGGCTAAGCCCCCAAAAAGAAGAGACGTCCCAAGAACAAGCAGTAGATTTGACAAAATGGAACCCAAAAGCGAGAGCTTCAAAACATGGATTTTGTTTTGGTGCAGAGCAAATAATGCTATTATCATCTCCGTTGCATTTCCACATGTTGCATTAAGGAGGCCTCCAACTGCAAATCAAGTTCACATATTTTTCAGTTTTCACTTGGTACTTCGAGATTACTACATACCTAACAATCTCTACTTCACTGTTAGCTACCATCACCTGTTGGACCAGTGTAGTATGCAATTTGCCTGAGATAAATTGCACAAATGTTAAGAAAAAATAAAAATTAATAGGGAAAAAAAAAAGAAGAAGGACAGATATATATCAGAAATATTTAGAATTATGAGCTTACTCTGTGAGGAAGCTGACACGCTCAGCTAGTGGAGTGAGTCCGAGCAAACTCAAAGCGAATATCCAAGCCTACATGGCGGAACGAAAAGTTTGTCACAAAACCACATCATAAAAAACAAGCGAGGAAACGTACAAAAATATATACAAAACCTCAGAATGTGTAGCAGACGTTTTTGTTGTTCATTCAATTCATAACGTCAAAGCAAATGCAACGCTGACAAATAAGGCAATAGTTATGATAATTACAAGACTCAAACTTACTCTGCCAAACTTGTAAAAGTCTGCGAGAATTGCGAGGGGAACGGAAGGGAACAGAACAGCAAGTTTGGTCCCAAGAATCACTTGCTGAATGTTAGCCAGGAAATGCCTGAACGATTGAAACCGAACTGTGGAGATGAGTACAGGATCGGATTTCTTGCGCATAATTGAAGATGATAGACCCTCGGGTGACTTAATTACAGACCAAGACTGCTCCTTTATTAGCAAGCTCTCTTTAGCATCACCGTTTTCCAAGTCAGATGATGAAAAGACCCGGTCTTGTGGATGGTGGTCCATAGGAGGATTTCCGATAACAAATTTACACAGCTTTTGACTAGCTATATATTTGTGTGTATATATACACAAATGAAGACTATCTACTTATGTTGATATAGGAAGAGCATCTAGTGCAGGACTAGCTCAATCAGAAAGTTGAAACGAACGAGGTACAAGCAATGCTGCTTCCAGGAAATTTCATGAGGGTTGTCTCCATTCTTGCATGCAACTCCACGTACTTGTTAGAGGAAGCTGTTACGCGTTGCACTCTTACAAGTAGTTAATTGTCGGGCGAAAGGATAAAGGGAAAGGGAAAGGGAAACAACACCAAAACGCAAGGAAACAAAACTTCTACGGGCTCTTGTTTTGAGCGAAAGCACTGCGAAGAACACGCCTTGTACTTATACACAAGCTCTTCGTGGCAAATTCAGTGGGCAAGAGGTGGCTTCTGGTTTCCAGCAATCGTGAAACGGGTTAGGCGGTCGAGTCGAAATTTTAGTTATGATTTGGAGTATGGATCGTCTAGGATTCATCTTCTGCTATGAGTATGGCGTCGATTATTTGTTAAAGATTTTCTATCTACCGTAGAAACGTTTGCTTCAGCATCCATGACATTTTTGGGAAACCAAAGTCAAAAAGAAAGATAGGGCATAGGAGATGAAGACAATTCCGCGGGGGTACAAATTTAAGGTCCCTTGATATTAAATTAAATTACAAAGAGGGCCATTAAAATGGTGGTTAAAGCCTTTTATTTATTTAAAGCAAGTCTAAAATTTATATTCAAGTTTCGTTTGGAGTCTTAATTAATCATGCCCATACTCGTTTTATTTATTAAATGAAAATTTAAGATGTTAATTTGGAGAGAGTATTGCTGGGCGGTTCAATGACTTGAATGCTACAAAAAGGGTGTTAAATGGAAATATTAATTACATAACATATTAACTCTTTTATCGTTACTTTGAAGTCTTGAGATACATTATTAATTATACAGACTGTTTCATAAATACTCTAATTAAATGAAAAGAAGAAAAAATATATATGCTTTAAAATTATTATTATCTACTAATCCAGCTTACATATATTCTTTATTTTCTCTTATTGCTATCTTCAAATCAATTCTTTTTTTATCTTTATCATATTTTTATTCTTTTAATACAAATTTATGCAAAATAAAGACGTAAAATAGAGTAATTAGTTATATTTGATATAGAAAATTTTATCAAATGTATTCAATGTTTATAACTCAAAAATGTAATACTTTATATTTGCATTTAATATTTGATATACAAAAGGATAACTAAAAATCAAAACCAGCATTTAGTTACATAAAAATATTAACTGAAATAATTAAAAAATTATTGATAAAAATTTAACTTTTATATAAATGTTGTTGGAATTATGCTCATTACCCAATCGTTATATAATAGAATGAACACTTTAGTTTTGTTATTATTAACTTTGTTTAATAACATGGCAAATATTTTTATCATATTATGTTTATTGTTTTTATTCTAATATGATAAGTCCTTGATTAAATTTATACACTTGTCATCATAATGGAGATTATGATAATGAGAGTCAAGTCTTTAAGATTTAATCTAAAAATATTCTTGATAATAGGATCATCAAATAAGGACTTTAATGATCCAATTAGATCAATATATATGTAATAGTATCTATTGAATAGATATTAGTAGATCTCATTTACTAAGTTACATATAGAGATGATGCATACAGAGATATGATCATTGAACTGACCAAACTGAGAATTCCCAATGATTAATATTACCTATAAACTGTTAAGTGGGATATTCTCATAAGGATTTAAATGTATATTTTTCCTTTGACCTGAGATCATCATAGTAATCAATAGGCTACTTATTATGTTTTGATGTCGAATACCTAATGTGTAAAAATGCTAGTTGAAAGATCATTGGATGTAATTAAGTACCTATTTGATTAGTGGTGAGTCAAGATGAGATATTTACTTCACACTATCCGGTCGTTAAGGAGTATTGATAGAAGCCAACTTTTATTAGTAATTAATTAGATTAATTACTACCGACTTAATGATGAACCTGTATAGTCACACACTTACGAGTGTAATATTTTCCGTTTATGATTATTTAATTTATTATGAGATAATTTATTAAATAATCTATATGGCATATTATTATATTTTTTGCTAGCACAGAAAATATAATTAATATTGAAAATTATCTTGTACAAAATAAATGAATAAAATAAATTTATTTTATTTTATTTTATTTTATAAATAATAGTAAAATAT
This sequence comes from Erythroxylum carthagenense, assembly GCA_026413575.1. Classification (NCBI taxonomy): domain Eukaryota; kingdom Viridiplantae; phylum Streptophyta; class Magnoliopsida; order Malpighiales; family Erythroxylaceae; genus Erythroxylum; species Erythroxylum carthagenense. The sequence continues at coordinate 40,217,080 of JANZLD010000008.1, read as the reverse complement.
TTCATTTTATACATAATAACTAAAAAAACACACAACAACAATTTCAAAGTAAAATACATCAAATGGTAAGCTTTGGTAGTTTTGTTTTTGGTTATACATTAAACCAAATAACGAAACGTTATGCGGAAAGGTTATTTAACGTTTTAAAAAACAAAGACTTAAAAATGCAGTTGTGTGCGTCACGATACGATAAATAGGAGAGTTAAAAGAGAAAAAGAGATTTCTTGGTTTTCGATTTTGTATAGTGATACAAAAGGAGACTTTTTTGTGTGACAAGATATATAAAACAACGCACTGCAAAATATATATATTGATATATACTTTGTTTTGGTTTTTGTATATAAAAGTTATATACACAAAGACAAAGACAAAGACAAAAGAAAAGGAAATTGTTTTCTTCATTTTTTAAGAAAAGATTTTTTTAAATTTATCCAAAGTCATATGAAGTATTGAAAGTGAGTTATATTTTTCAGTGTAGAGCACATAAAGACTTCGTAATTTTAAAGTTCAGTTTTAATTAATCATCACAAATTTCAAGTATTTATTGTATATCTATTCTTATTATCAGTATGTTGTTAAACGCAATAGATAATATATACTCCCTCCGATTCATAATAAGAGTCGTTTTAAAAAAATACACATTTATTAAGAAAGTTAATGAAATTATAGAAATACCTTTATTAATTAGCATGTGAGAGAAATTGCATATTAAATTATCTTGAAATTGTGATCTGTATAGTTAAGATGAGAGAGAAATGAAAGGTTAATTTTGGAAGAAAAATTATAAACATGCATACAAAGTCAAGAATGACACTT
>JANZLD010000008.1:40159114-40175280 GCA_026413575.1 Erythroxylum carthagenense | reverse complement strand
AATAAAATAATTTAACGAATAAATCCATAATTAAATAATTAATTCAAATAAAAATAAAAAATTTTCGGGACCCAACACATCAAAGATAAAAACAGTAGATTCTCAGCAATCCTATATGAATGGGATTACAGTGTTAGTGAGTGGATGCTTAATAGGCAGGGATGATCTGAGAAGAAACTTTTCCCAAGCATTCTTTCTTGCACCTCAAGAAAACGGATATTTCGTCCTGAATGATGTTTTCAGATTTGTGGAGGGAGATGAAGAATTGCAGAATCAACCTAACAACTCTGCAGCAAATGTTCAAATAGCGCCCTCAATTTCTAATCCTGGAATGATGTTGTGGTGGTAACCGCCATTTCTAATTTTCCATTTTCAGTTACTCCCCTAACTTTTCTCATTCATCAAGGACATCCCAGAGTTAGAGATTTCTATAGTTAAAGTTTTCGTCATGATTCTCCATTACATGAAGTCCTGCAATTCATGTTATTGAGTGATTACTTATTTTTCGGATGTTTTTATGAAATTCTATGTTGATTTTATGGCAATGTGATACGATTTAACAATGGAAAACCCAAGGCCAACTTTGAGACGTAACTTAGGGATCAGCCTTTTGCTCAACAACTCGAGGAATTGAATGAGAAGGAACAGTTCTTGGGAATTATGAGCTAAAAATAAAGAGAAGAGATTAAGGAATGAGTGGAGGAAGCAATTTTCATTCGTAGATCCTCTGCTCGTAGCAGCCAGATTACAATTTATAGAAGCTTCACAATATATCGGCCTTTTTAACTATTTCCTCTATTTACGAGCTAGCTAATACGTGGTTAACAGAATGAAAGAATTAACATAAAAATGAAAAGAATAGAATCTAAGTAATTATTCTGTCTCACCTTCCTGATATGCCAACGTGGCTGCTGCAAAACCAGAGAAGCTGCATTATCTGCCTTGCATTTTGTGTAACAATTCTGTGTAAGCTATTGGCGTGAGCTGTCAAACTAGAGAGATTATAGGATATTGATCTCTTCATTAATGTAAATCCTTTGATTCAAGGGTCAATTCTTATCATAGTCATAGTTTGTGTATAGCCGAAAATAGAATAAAACCTGTATATATATCTGTACTTACTCTCAGTAAAAAGACACAAAAAATAGAGAAAACTCTTTCTTCTATGCAAGTTATCATGGTATCAAAGCAAACCGATCCTTGACATACTCATATATTTTTTTCACTTTTGTTTCACAACCATGGTAGATTCAAAAACTTCAGATCCCTCTGGGGGACAACAATCCAACCCTACCCCTCACCGAACTAACCATGAAAATGTCTGAAATATTGAATAGAGAAACGATTCCGACTACAGAAACTTCCGCTGCTCAGATTGGCATTAAGTTGGATGGTAACAACTATGCACTGTGGTCCCAAGTTATTGAGATGTACATCTCAGGCAAAGACAAATTGCGATTTTGATAGGTGCAAACGTAATGTAGCAGTAGTAAAGTGTAAATACTGGTGTAAAAGCAGAAATGAAGAGAGGAATAAAAGAATTTGTATAGAGAATGTTTCGAGAAAGCTGACACTGGCAGATTTCAAAAGTTTGCCTTGCTCAATAATGTCATCATTCAATTACAATATTCCTCTTGCTCTCTTCTTCTCTTACTGTCTATATATAAGCTAATTTGTATAACAAATGTATAACAAAATGCCATGCTGGTCAATGTGACCCATAACCGAATATGGCAAATAACCAACGCGCACAACCTCTGTTTTTGCGTAACCAACTTCCACTACAGCATTCATGTCCTTTATTCCCGACAAACTCAGATGTTGCTATTCTTTGCTGGACCCAGCTCTAGGAAAGCCTCTTGCCTTCTTCCTTTGATACACAAACTGAATTGTTGGTTTGCTATGCCCATCAATACCCTCGCCAACAAGATTCACCTTGTCCTCAAGGTGGAATGTGGGGAAGACATCTTTGATCAACTGAAATGGCTCCCAAGTTGCTTTAAAAAAGGGAAGATGTTTCCACTTCACCAAGAGCTCAAGGTTAGTGCCGATACCACGAGTGGCCAAAATTGTCTCTGGTTCTACCTCCCAATCCAATTCTGGAGATAAAACTGGAGGAAGGGGCTGAACTTGATCGGTGTTGCCGACTGCCTTTTTTCGCTGAGATATGTGGAAAACTGGGTGGATACCTGCTAATGGAGGAAGTTGAAGTTCATAAGCAACAACTCCAATACGTTTCAATACTAGAAAAGGACCGAAATATCTGGGCGCTCTCATTTGGCCTTGAAGCTAATGAGCTTTGACGATAGGGGCGAAGCTTTAAGTACACCAAATCACCGGCCTCAAATTGTACGTCGCGACGGTGCTTATTTGCCGCTTGCTTCATCCGATTCTGGGCCATTACCAACTGCTCCTTTAACTCATTAAGCATCAGGTCACGGTTTACTAATTGCTCCTCAAAAGCTGAATTGGAAGTTGTGTTGAAACCATATCGAACCAAGGTGGGAGGGTCCCTGCCATAAACAAGCTTGAAGGGCATTGTCTTGGTGGAAGTATGGAAAGAAGTATTGTATGAATACTCAGCCCAAGTGATCCATTTAGCCCACTGTTTTGGTTGTTGGCTCACAAAGCAATGCAAGTACGTTTCAAGACAACGATTCACCACTTCACTTTGCCCGTCGGATTGCGGATGATAGGAGGTGCTTCTCTTAAGCTTGGTGTGCTGGAGACGGAACAACTCAGCCCAAAAATGGCTCACAAAAATTCTGTCCCGATCTGTAACAATGCTTCTAGGGAATCCATGGAGCTTGACAACGGTATTAATAAACTCCTCTACCACTATTTTTGCAGTATAAGGGTGTTTCAAAAGAGTGAAATGTGCATACTTACTTAATCTATCCACAACCACCATAATGGAATTGAATCCATGTGATTTTGGGAGGCTGTCGATGAAGTCCATGCTTAGGTCTTCCCATATAGCCTACAGAATGGGGAGTGGCTGTAAGAGACCAGCTGGTGTCAATGTTTGGTACTTATTCTGCTGACAAATGGGACATTCTTCTACAAACTTTTTGATCCTAGCACGCATGCCGTCCCAATATAATTCTCTTGAAACACGCTTGAAAGTGCGTAGAAAACCTCCATGTCCAGCAATAGGACTACTATGGAATTCCTGTAGTAATGTCGGGATTAAAGAAGAAGCCCTTGGTATCACCAACTTTCCTTTAAAAAATAATGTATCATGCTCAAGAGACCAACCCGGATGAGAAGAAGAATTTTTTTCCAAAGATTGCTTGACAGCTTGTAACTCCGGATCAGTCTCAATTTCTCGAGACAATAAGGATAAATCCAACATAGAGGGGACTGAAATTGCCATCACCTCCACTAGATGAGGAATGCGCGATAAAGTGTTTGCAGCTTTGTTTTCCGGTTCAGGCCTATACTGCACTTCAAAATCAAAGCTCATGATTTTAGTTAACCACCGTTGATACTCCATTGCAACCATACGTTGTTCCAGCAAGTAGCGCAAGGCCTTTTGGTCGGTGCGAACAATAAAGTGGCGTCCAAGTAGGTAATGACGCCATTTTTGTATAGCCATGACTATTGCCATTAACTCCCGTTCGTATACTGATTTGTAACGTGCCCGACCTTGCAAAGCATGACTGAAAAAAGCCAAAGGTCGACCTTTTTGAGATAATACCACTCCCAACCTAATGCCCAAAGCATCTGTCTCCACAACAAATACCTCTGAAAAATTAGGGAGAGCCAAAATAGGGACTGATTTCATAGCCTTTTAAAGTTCTTTTACCGCCGCTGTTGCTTCACTATTCCACTCAAAGGAATCTTTCTTGAGTAATTGAGTGAGTGGGGCAGCAATCCTCCCGTAGTGGTGAACAAAATGTCTATAGTAGCCGGTCAACCCCAAGAAACCTCTCAACTCCTTTGGATTAGTTGGAAGAGGCCATTCAACCATCACATTGATCTTGTTATAATCGGCTGCCACCCCTTTTTTCGAAATAATATGGCCGAGGTACTCCACATCTGTTTGATAGAAGCAACATTTCTTGGCATTGGCAAACAATTTACGGTCACGTAGCACAGCCAACACCTCCTTCAAATGGCCTTCATGGTCTGCAAGTGTGGCATTATAAACAAGGATATCGTCAAAAAACACCAAGACATAGTGTCGCAACAAAGGTTTAAATATATTATTCATCAAGGCTTGAAAGGTTGCTGGGGCATTGGCTAGCCTGAACGACATAACGAGGAATTCATAATGGCCTTTGTGGGTACGAAAAGCTGTCTTATGTACATCCTCCATTTTGACGTGGATTTGGTGATAACCAGTTTTGAGATCAAGTTTAGAAAATACCCCCGCGCCATGAAGCTCATCTAAAAGTTCATCGATATTAGGAATGGGGAAGTGATTTGGAACCGTCACGCAGTTGAGGGCGCGATAATCGACACAAAACCTCCAACTCCCGTCTTTTTGACGTACCAACAAAACCGGGCTTGCAAATGGACTCACACTTGGCCGAATAATTCTAGCAGACAACATTTTAGCTACTAAGATCTCAATTTCTGCCTTTTGGATATGTGGATAGCGATAAGGGCGGACATTGACTGGACCGCCACCTTCTTTCAACACTATAGCATGTTCGTTTCCCCTAATAGGAGGAAGACCCGTGGGAGTGACAATAACATCTTCAAACTCACTCAACAACGTCCTAGCAGCTGGGTTATCATGGCCCTTCAACTCAGAATCCTCAGCTGAAATATTCATTAATTCCACTATAATGCCCGATTTCTCTTGTTGTAACTCCTTAACCATAGTCTTCAAGGAAACCATGGCTTTGGTAAGGCTAGGATCTCCCTTAAGAGTTATCAGTTTGCCCTCAATCTCGAATGACATTGTCAGCATCTTCCAATTGTCATGGGTCTCACCCAATGTAGACAACCACTTGAGTCCCAATATTAAATCAGTACTTCCCAATGATAGAGGCAAAAAATCCTCCACTATAGTCAGTTCTTGGAGCTTCAAGACCACTCCTTTAAACACACCCATCCCCTTTAATTGCTTTCCAGAGCCGATAATGACCCCATAATTAGTTGTCTCCTGGATAGGGATTTGCAAAGATTATACCAAAGTCGTAAAAATGAAATTATGCGTGGCTCCGTAATCAATCAGCACTACCACTTCTAAATTGTGGACTTCACCATTTAGCTTCAATGTCCTCGGTTCCAAGAGACCCACAACGGAATTCAATGATAATTCCACTTGATTCAATGCCTCCTCCTCTATCTCTTCTCCAATACCCTCACACGTATCATGCTCATCGCCTTCACTAACAAGCAGAACATTCAACTCTCACTGTGGGCAACGGTGGCCACAATGCCACTTCTCGTCACATCTAAAACAAAGGCCCTGAGCTCTTTTTGACTGAGCTTCTTGGGGGGTAAGCTTCCAAAATTTTGGAGGTCCGGAAATAGCGGGAATTTTGGTTGTTTCAGTGGTGTGAGGTGTATATGGTAGTGGGGGTGATGAAACAGAGGTCGGGTTTTGAGTTTTGGAGGGCTGTTGTGCATCGTGTAAGGGGTTTAAAGGCTTAGTCCAGGTTATGGTTTTGGTGTCTGTTTTATACAGGTTGGTGGAAGAGTCTTTTTAGGCCTTAGGGTTGTAGGTAAAACCCAGAATATGATTTTTCCTCTCAATGCGACTTGCCGTTTCTATTGTCTCCTTCAGAGAACGTGGGTTTAAAACCAACAATTCAGCTCTGATTTTTTCTTGCAAGCCATTCACAAACACAGCTGCCATGGTCCCTTCCTCTAATGCTCCTACAGATGCTGCCAAGTATTCAAACTGAGCCCGATATTCTGCCACTGTCCCTACCTGTTTCAATGCAAAGAAACGATGCAAGAGAGTGCCATCTTGCAACCCTGCAAAACGCTGTAACACTTGTGTTTTCAGCTCCTCCCATGAAGAGAAGATTTGGGTGCGCTCCTCAAAACGTAACCAAGCTTGTACCTCCCCCTCAAAACAAACCCCCACAGCCTCTAACTTATCTGCTTCTGTTAAATGATTAATGGCAAAGTATCATTCAGCCTGAAAAATCCAAGAATCGCCCCTATCTCCATTAAAAATCGGAAGCTCTAGCTTCCTAGGAAATTTGTCTCTCTCCAACACTTTCTCAGCTATGGTAAGGGTGGTTGTTGGGTTGGTTTGTGTTGGCAGGGGTTGTGGGTCTTGGGTGTTTGTGGTGTTTTGGGTGTTGTTGTCAGTGGGTAGAGGAATGGGTTCTTTGTCTTTCTGATGGGTGATGGGTAATTTTGATGAACTAGATTCACCGAGATGGACTGATGGTGTGGTTTGTGATTAGTTTTGGATTTGATTTAGGATGAGTTGAACGTTGGTTTGTGTGTCAAGAAGGTTCTTTTGATTTTCTTGAAGCTGAGATATGAGGAGTGTCATATTGGCACTCATCCCCTTGACGTCCTCCTTGAGTTGCTCAACACGAGTTTCCATCCGAGTCTTAGGGTGAGCAGCATCCATGTTGTTTGATCCAGAAAACTCGCAAGGGATCATGGGCTCTGATACCAAATTGATAGGTGCAAACGCAATGTAGCAGTAGTAAAGTGTAAATACTGGTGTAAAAGCAGAAATGAAGAGAGGAATAGAAGAATTTGTATAAAGAATGTTTCGAGAAAGCTGACACTGGCAGATTTCAAAAGTCTGCCTTGCTCAACAATGTCATCATTCAATTACAATATTCCTCTTGCTCTCTCCTTCTCTCACTGTCTATATATAAGCTAATTCGTATAACAAACGTATAACAAAATGCCATGCTAGCCAATGTGACCCATAACCGAATATGGCAAATAACCAACACACACAGCCTCTGTTTTTGCATAACCAACTTCCACCGCAGCACTCATGTCCTTTATTCCCGACAAACTCAGATGCTGCTATTCTTTGCTGGACCCAGCTCTAGGAAAGCCTCTTGCCTTCTTCCTTTGATACACAAACTGGATTGTTGGTTTGCTATGCCCATCAGATTTATTACTGGCGATCTTCCTCAGCCTTCCCAAACTGAGCCAACCTTTCGGAAATGGCATACAGACAACACTATTGTCAAAGGCTGGTTGATTAACTCCATGGACATATCCTTGATTAATAATTTTATTCGATTCCCTACAATAAAGATGGTGTGGGATTTGATTGCTACTACTTACTTTGATGGCATTGATACCTCGCAAGTCTATGATTTTCGACGTCGTGTGACCCGCTTGCGACAATTTGACGACTCTCTTGAAAAATATTATAATGATCTCCAAGGTTTGTGGCATGAAATTGATTTTCGTCGTCCAAATCCAATGGAGTGTGCTGCTGATATTCAATGTTATAATCGTCTCCTTCAAGAGGAGAGAGTATATATATTTTTGGATGGCCTTGATGACCGACTTGACAAGATTCAAGCAGATGTACTACAAATGCATCCTTTTCCTACTGTTGAAGAGGCATATGCACAGGTTCATCGGGAAGCTATTCGACAACAAGTCATGATAACCAGTCACAATACTGAAATTTCAGGCACTTTGTTGGCCTCTAAGAATGTTAAAATTGGACAATCTACTTCATCGTCAACAGGATCTCTTTCACTAAGCAAAGGAGTATCAGGTGTGTCTTTTAAATCACGAACATCTTTTGATAGATCTAAATGTTCTCATTGTGGTAATTCAAAGCACATCCGCTTAAATTGCTTCAAATTACATGGCTACCATGACTGGTGGCATGAACTCCAAGCTTAAAAGTGTCAAGACATGGCTGAAAGTAATGGTAAAGCTGTTGTGGTTATAGCAGAATCCCAACTTTCATTCACACCATCTATTGAATTATCACAAGGAGATGTACTTCTCAAATTCAGGTAACAATCTTTCCTATAAAGCTATTGATAGCAATACTTGGATACTTGACTCAGGATCTACAGACCATATGACCTATGATGCTACTAAATTTTCCAAAACTTCATCACCAAGTCAGACTACAATAGCCAATGCTAATGGGGTTATATCTTAAGTCACAGAAGCAGGCACTGTGAACTTGTCACCTACAATATCTTTACATAATAGTTTGCTTGTTCCCTCCTTATCCCACAAATTATTATCTATTAGTCAAGTTTCCACTGATCTAAATTGTGTTGTGCTCACCTATCCCACTTTTTGCCTTCTTCAAGATATTCTCACCAAGGAGATAATTGGGCGAGGTACTAGGGGGTGCTGCTCTACTACATGGATGATCTTAGTATAGGTCAAACACATCATGCACATCATCAAAGTAACTCCAAAGAACAACAGATTTGGCTTTAGCATCGTCGGTTGGGACATCCATCATTTGGTTAAATGAAACATTTATATCCTAATTTATTCGCAGACATGCAGCTTAGTAGTTTTAAATGTGACACTTGCATTTTAGCCAAGAGTTATAGAACTATTTATCCTTTGAGTATGAATAAAAGTCAAGTTCCATTTGCTTTAATTCACTATGATGTGTGGGGGCCATCTCCAGTAACTACGGTATCTGGTTTTTGCTGGTTTGCCATCTTTATTGATGATTGTACTCATATGACATGGTTGTATCTGCTGAAACATAAAGATGACGTGTTGACTATATTTCAATCTTTTCATACAATGGTTCAGACTCAATTCTCAGCTAAAATTCAGGTTCTCAGGTCTGATAATGGCGGGGAATATATGAATAAGCGATTTCGAGATTATTTTCGTGTCCATGGTCTACTTCATGAGACCTTATGTCCACAAACCCCTCAGCAAAATGGGATTGTTGAGAGAAAGAATAGGTATATACTAGAAATTGCTCATTCCTTGTTACTTGGAGCACATGTAACTAACCAACATTGGATCCTGTTGCTACTACAACACACCTTCTCAACCGAATGCCATCACGAGTCTTAAATTTTTAGACACCATTACAAGCTCTTTCATCACATGTCTCTCTGCCATCCGTGTTACTGATTACACTTTGAATTTTTGGCTATGTGGCATTTGTCCATCTGCATAAAAATCAACGCATAAAACTTGATCCATGTGCAATTCGATGCATATTCTTTGGATATACAGTACACCAAAAAGGATACCGATATTATGATCCAGCCACTAGACGTACTTATGTCACTATGGATGTTACTTTCTTGGAATCTAAAACATTCTACTCTCCTTCCAAATCCAATTCTTCTCTTCTGGGGGAGAGCAAAATTGGTTTTTTCCCTCACCGAATAATGCTTCTTCCACAGAAATGGCAGACATGGTGGGTGATATGAAGCATTCTAGAACAAAATTGGTAGGCAATGAGGAACCTTCCACAACTAGTATAGTTCCAAGAGAGACATCAACCCCACTAGAGACATCTACATCGCCGCTTCTAATTGAAATAGAGACCCCAATCTCCTCAGTACCTGAAGACCCATCTCCTGAGAATATTTTTGAGGTAACCTCTCCTACTACACCTTCAAGCTCTATAAATACTTCTGCTAGCTATACTTTACCTTTCAGGCATAACCGAGGAAAACCACCCAATAGATATTCTCCTGATATTGAGGACCGGAAGTCAAAATATCCAATTGCCAATTACGTATCAACGAAGACACTCTCTAAACCTCTCAAAACATTTATGCAAGAACTATCCTCAAATCATGCCCCCACTAGTGTTCAAGAAGCCTTGACAAACCCAAAATGGACTCAAGCAACAAAGGAAGAAATGGCGGCATTATTGAAGAACAAAACATGAACTCTTGTCACCTTGCCCGAAGAGAAAAGAACTGTAGGGTGTAAATGGGTATTCTCCATTAAATACAAGGCGGATGGATCGATTGAGAGATATAAAGCAAGGTTGATCGCAAAAGGTTATACACAAACCTATGGCGTAGACTATCAAGAGACCTTCTCACCAGTGGCCAAACTGAATACAGTTAGAGTTTTATTATCTCTTGTAGTAAACCTTGATTGGCCACTGCATCAATTTGACTTAAAGAACGCCTTCCTCTATGGTGATCTTGAAGAGGAGGTGTACATGGATATTTCACCATGTTATACATCGAATTCCAAGACCAAGGTTGTGTGTAAACTACAGCGAGCACTATATAGACTGAAACAATCATCGCGAGCATGGTTTGGTCGGTTTAATCTTGCGATGAAAGCATACGGCTTTCAATAAAGCAATTCAAACCATACACTTTTTCTAAAGCATCAACAAGGGAAGGTGATAGCCTTGATAATATATGTAGATGACATGATTATCACGGGGAATGACTTAGAAGAAATAGCAATACTTCAAAAGCAATTGGTAACTGAGTTTGAAATGAAGAATTTAGGGGGGCTCAAATATTTTCTAAGAATTGAAGTTGTGAGATCAAGGTAAGGTATATTTCTATCTCAACAGAAATACACCTTACATTTGCTATCTGAGGTGGGACAGTTAGAGTTTAAATCGGCAGAAACACCAATTATTCAAAACCATAAACTTGGAGAATTCCCAGACCAAGTACCCACTGATAAGAAGAAACATCAAAGGCTAGTTGGTAAACTTATTTACTATCACATACTCTCCCTGATATCACTTATGCTGTAAGCATAGTGAGTCAATTCATGCATTGCTCGAGCGAAGATCACATGGATGCTGTAATACGAATTCTTCACTACTTAAAGTCCTCACCTGGGAAAGGACTTATGTTTTCAAAGAATAATTATCTGAAGATTGAGGGCTACATAGACGCAGATTGGGCTGGGAATGTCTCGGATAGAAAATTTACTTCAGGGTACTTTACATTTGTTGGTGGAAATCTTGTTACATGGAGAAGTAAAAAACAAAAAGTTGTGGCCTTTTCAAGCACCGAAGCTGAGTTTCGAGGAATGGCTAAAGGTCTTTGCGAAGTTCTTTGGCTTAGAAGATTAATGACTAAAATTGGTTTCTCTCCAACCTCTGAGATGGATTTATTTTGTTATAACAAGGCTGCCATAGAGATCTTGTATAATCCTATCCAACATGATCGAACAAAGCATGTGGAGGTAGATCGACATTTCATCAAACAAAATCTCGAAGAGGAAATCATTCGATTTCCTTTTGTTAAGTCTGAGGATCAGTTGGCAGATATACTTACAAAAGTTGTATCTAGCAAAAACTTCTACAGCTCACTTGGCAAGTTGGGCATCCAAGATTTGTACGCACCAACATGAGGGGAAGAATTGGCATGAGCTGTCAAACTAGAGAGATTACAGGATATTGATCTCTTGATTAATGTAAATCCCTTGATTCAAGGGTCAATTCTTATCATAGTCACAGTTTGTGTACAACCAAAAATAGAATAGAACCTGTATATGTATCTGTACTTACTCTCAGTAAAAAGACAAAAAACAGAGAAAACTCTTTCTTCTACACGAGTTTTCATAAGCTGCATTATCTTCCTTGCATTTTGGCATACAAGACAATTCCTGATGTATTGAGCCACATCTTCGGGTAATAAAATAGCCTTTAGATTCTTTTAAGTGTAGCAGTAATCCCTGAATGACCACCCCGGCGTGAATCATGCATTCACTGTAAACTGTAAAATTTTTGTCCTTGTCTCTTGAGCCTTCCCGACCGCTAGTCTGTTCTTCCGTCTGAGTTCTTGTTGTTGCCAAGAGTATTGAGGATGAGTTGATGGATCCCTCAATATGTTAGTAATGATTTGTTGTAGAGTGGTCCTACTCCCAGGATTCTCTGACGAGGCCATAAAGATTAGAATGCAGGGTTGACACAACCATCTGGTGAGCAAAATGATAATTTTCAAAATATAAACATTGAAATAAAAGTTTCAATATCAAATGGTTTTAAGAACATACCCACCGAGGGGAATCTTTTGAGGTGTGCAAGACTTTAGATAAAAGTCTGCATAAAGTTGAGGTTGTTCTCTTAATCCCGATTTGTATTAGTCTGTTCCTTGACATCTGTAGTTGATGTTGTGCTTTGTTTATTGCAGGTCAGTGTGATTACAGTGTGGAAAAGGTATTAAGGAAAATTTGGATTCACAGTTTTAAGCTGGAGTTATAATTGCTCACCAGACCATTTTCTGTGACAGCAGTTGCTTTATTTGACTCAAAATTTCGAATTTCCAGGATATTTCTGTACGTCAGTTAACGAAGAGTTTTCGACCTTTGCTCGCAGCAGAAACAAAAGAAGTTGTAATCCACTATTCTATATCTTTCATTGGATGCGTTGCTCGATTTGTGTTTTTTCCCGGGAAAGTACAGAATTCAGTAGTTAAATGTTCCTGTTTTTGGTTTATTTCTGTTGGGTTCTGGTTGCATCTTTATCAACTTATAACTGATGTTGCATGTTCTCTTATACGAGGGCCATTGCTTAGTACAACGGTGAAATTCCTAGATTTGGGAGGAAAAAACTGAAGACAGCAGTGATTCCTTCTTTTCCCATCCTTACCCCATTATTGTTCATATACTTTGTGACAGTTGGCAGATGGATTTTCTGAATGTACGTCTCAAACATCAGACAATGAAGAAGCTCGAGACAGTAAACGGGACCACGGCCACAAGTAAGCATGTTGCTCAAAGGGATAGGTTACATTCCACTGTTTGATAGAGACACGTTGAGTTTGAAATGTGCATCTTGTTATTACTTCGGACTTGAATCTTTCGCAATATTTTGTATGTTTGTTCAGATTCTAGTGGAAAGAGCAGATACTGCATGATGATTTAAGATTCTTCTAGCTGAGATCCTAGAAAATCACTTAAACTGTAAATATTCCTGGGATACATAGCTTGTTAACAGAATGCATAAACCATGAAGTTTTTGATTTTGGATTTCTGCTGCAGATAAATTGCTCGTTACAAGGATGCTTAAACATGAAGCTTTCGATTTTAGATTTTAGATTTCTCAAGCATATGAAAGGCTTCTGGTTGAATTCTAATCTATCAGTCTATAACTAATCCCATCTTTTTTCTTTTCCTTTTATTTCAAGGAGCTTTGGACAGGCCTTTACTAAATGCAAAGCTCCATCTTCATCTAGTCTGCAGAGAAACGAATCAGATCTTTTTCAAAACTTTGAACTTCAATCAAGCATTTTGAAGAAGCAAACACGCTCACAGAGGGCTGGTACTGATGGAATTTATTCTTCTGGTATGATTCTGTAGCCATTTCAAAATTAAGTGTCTGTGAAGCGTTAGAGCCAGCAGTGAAGAACTCTTTAATTACCTGCCCCTGTGATAAACGAATTGTTGCTGTACGATTACATTTATTGGTCTAAAGTTTAGTATCGTGAAACATTTTTAGTTAACAGCAAGGATTATAAGCTGCTCAGAGCACCTGCAAGACAAAACTGGAAATTGATGCAATCGTACAAAAAAAGAGTAAGAAACATTTATCACTTCTTCTGTAACAAGGCACTTCAGCTACTGCATTTAATTTCTTTAATTAAGGTCAGCATAGTCCAACTATTCTTGCTTCATTTATTTGAAGTTTTGATAATGCCTTTTCTCTTTAGGCTGCACAAGCATACTCAAGGGGGAGACATATAGATGCAGCTCGCCTCTCTAAACTGGTGAGACTGAAGAAAACAAAAATGTCATTATGATTATATATATTTATCCTTACGTTTTCTCTGGTTCACGTGTCCCATATTTCTGTGGCATTTAAGCCACTTAAAGGGAATAGTCGCCATATAATCGATGTTGAGCTGTTTGGATTTCAAGAAGTTTTTGAAGGCTCAAAGCGCTTGTTACTTTTTGACTCTTGTTATTGTCTTCTCATCATGTCCGGCCACTGGCAGAAGGTTGAAAGTTATAGAAGATAATAATGATTCAGAATGTACGTTGACGGTGTATTAACTTTCTCCATCTCAAATTCACCAATCATGCTTTAATTCCCCACCTGTGACATCATGATCTTTGTGCATCACCTGACACTTGGTGTAACTCCTGCGGTAAAAAGTAGCTCTGGGTCACATCTGCGATCCTTTTGACTGATTCATCAGCCCCACCTTAGTTGGCATAATTCTGGAAGTTAAACGACACAGAAAATTCGGTTTTAAACGAAATGGTGATGTTTGATGCTGGAAGTTGGTTTACGATGACTTCCCATCCTTTCTCTAAACAATTTGAACTTCCTGTCTTGTGGATACCAATGATCAATTATTTATCCTGTCTTTAATGTTGTAGGCCGATGTAGAGAGAAATTTGGCTCGAGCAGCAGATGACAAGGCTAGCCGAGAAATATTTAAAGCTCGGTCAGTACATGTACAAAGCAATATAATAGGATTGACCTTGTATGCTTATGAATTCATAATAGACCAAACTATTGCATGCATTACGCAGAAACAAGAACACAGAGAATTGGACAACTATTGATCTGCACGGGCAACAAATAGAACCAGCGATTAAACTTCTGAAAAATCATCTTAGAGACTTAATATACATGGGCTGTACGTATTTTCTGAGTTCTCCTTTGCATGTGTTTGTGAACTTGCCATAATAATCCAATGACTGTATGATCTGCTCCAGCAATTCAAACCCTGAGAGTAATAACAGGGCGCGGAAAACATAATTGTGGGAAATGCAAACTCAAAGAATCGGTACGGGATCTGCTTCGTTTGTTTTTGCAATGCTGTGCTACCATGCTCTGCTTCCTCTGCTTTTGCAGGCTAGGCATTTAGTTTTGTTGGGTGTATTGTGATTTTTTCTCTTCTTATATCTTCTAATTCTGAGAAAAGTAGAAAAGATTTCTACTAGGAATTTCTGTTGCGGGCCTAGATGATGATAGGTTGACAAAAGTCGGAAAAGGAAATTGCTGGGTAGTTGTCTGCATAAAAAAGTCGTGGCATGTAACTACTGGTGACATAATGAGTGGACATAAATTTCTAACAGAATATAGTGGACTGGGACTTTAGGTATGCCATATTCTATTCAATGAACGTTAAAATTGATGAAAACGAATCTATCTTCATCAGATTCAAATGGTTTGAAGTAAGCTACGTTTGCCCTCAGTTCTAAGACCCAGTATGTTGCTGTTAACTTCGTGCAGGTCATTGCATTTTTAAAGGAGGAAGGTATTGAGTGGGAGGAAGAGAACAGAGGATCTCTTCTAATCAAACTCGATGAAACGCACGAGTATAGCTTTCTGGATGAAGAAAGATATCCTGAGTAGTTAGCACAAATGGAGAAGCTTAAGGGCAGACGTTTTGCTCTTAGATCTGTGTAGTTATAGTTTATGCTTTGCAGTTCTGTGTAGTGATAGTTTATACTTTGCAGCCAATCAATTTGATGCAAATTAATGTACGACATTATTTTAATTAATAAAAGGCTTTAATTTATCTTTACGTATTAATTTAATTAATAATTTATGTTTTAATACTAAAGATACTATAAGAAAACAACACAATTTGTGAAGTTTAAAAATCATCACAAAATCTTAAAAAATGCCACAGAATACAATTTGCAATGTTTTAATAAACGTAAAAAAAAATGTTACCGAATGTGGTATAGGCAAAAGCTTTCTACAACATTTCCTATAAAACGTCACGGAAAACACGGATATTTCGCGATATTTTTTAGAATGTCACGAAAAGTCACATTTTGTAACGTTTTTTAGAAACGTCACAGAAAGTCACATTATTTGCGATATTTTCTAAAAAAATTTGTAAATAGTATTATTTTTAAATTATTATTTCTTCCATTTTTTGAAAATCAATTTAATTTAATTTTTTAATTTTAATAATTATTTTTTAAAATACAAAATTTTAAATCTTATTTGTTTAATAACTTTTGTAAACTCAAAAAGTTAGTACAAATATTGCTTCGATGAAGACAATTACACAAAGAATACTCTCTCAAATTGCCTAGCACACCTAAATACCTAAAAGAGAAAAAGACAAACATTCTCCACCCATATGAAACAACTGAATACTACCATACCATTCACTATACACCACGTTCGACTAGTAGTGAGACACTCTAGTCAGTCATTAGGTATGTTGGGACCCGATCTCGGAACCGGACCCCAACCGTATAAGAACTGAAAACGGACACAAAAATAAAGTGTCGGAACGAATCAAACGGATTTCAAAACCAAACGAAAGCGACATACAAAGCGAAAGTATCGAATCATGAAG
>JANZLD010000008.1:39933303-39957656 GCA_026413575.1 Erythroxylum carthagenense | reverse complement strand
TTGAAGGAATTTGATAAAACTTCCTTCTAGACAAATGTTCCTCATTGTCTTAATTTTCTAATGACACCAAAATCATTCAATTTGGTTCCATATTCTAAGAGTTATACTCCAAACATTTCATACTGTTCTTATAATAAAACATTATCCTGCGCATGACTTCCATCTAAAAATTGACTTTCTTAGAGATTGAATTAGAACTTAATTTCATCAGACAATTTATAGCCCTATATCCCAAGTTTACTGTAAATTAAGAATAATCTCATTTGGATAACTATACATCAAGTTATTGCCAAAACACCATAGCATGCTCAAAGAACATTTTTCAACTGCACTCTCCAACTTTTAACTTCCAAAATTTCACATATAACTCATCTTGTATCTAAACCATCTTTTCTATTCCTTTTAAATTTCCAGGATTCTCCGTTGCTTTACACATAACTAATTGCCAATAATTTCTCATTTAATAATCCTAGCTTACAGAAAGGTTCAGGGTTCAACATAAACAGATACGCATCGGTCTTTAATGTATGCATCCACAATGATGAAGGTATAGTACTACAACTTAACATACTCTTAACCATATCCATAAGAGTACGATTCTGCCTTTCAGTTACACCATTTTGTTTTGGTGTACTAGACATTTTGTATTGCACACATATGTCTCGACTTGCAAGAAACTTTGCAAATGGACCTGGATATTGCCCATTTTCATTAAATTTTCCATAATATTCACCACCACTATTAAACCTCACTATATTTACTTTTTGATCTAACTGCCTTTCTATCTCATCAATGAACACCTCTAGGATGTCAACTGACTGAGACTTCTCATGTGGTAGATAAATATAACCATATCATAACAAGTCATTAATAAAGGTAATGAAATATTTTTTACCGCCCAAAGAAGGAACGTCGAAAAGACCACATATGTCAGTGTGTATTAATTCCGGTAATGTGTTACTTCTTGTAGCTGGATGCTTTGATATATGTTTGGTTTGCTTGCGTTTAATGCAATCCACACATATATCCTAGTCAACAAAATCCAATGGAGGTAAGATGACATTTTTAACTAACCTTTGTAGCCTTTCCTTGGATATATGACCTAATCTTTTATGCAATAAAAAAGTAAAGCATTCATTTTGTGCACTATGTTTACTTCCTATAATATGGTCAACATGAAATAGAAATGCAGCAAAATCAATATCAAGATTGAAACATAAATAATCAATTAAAGTGCCAGAACCATAATAGTACTTATGTTTATACAATGAAAAAACATCGTTTCCAATCTCAAATTGAAATCCTACATCATCCAATTTTACAACATAGACTATATTCCTAACACAATCAGGAATATAAAGACACTTTTCTAGATTTAAGTGTCCAAGATTAATCTGTACGTCCCAATGCCCTCTATCCGTGCCTTAATTCTGTTCCCCATATATAATAACTTTTTAGTTCCACTTATAGTTTAGTTTGAAAGGAATCCTTGTTTAACATATGACACATAAGTAGTTGTACCAGAATCTAACCACTAGGGATTATTAAGCACTTCAATAAGATTTGATTCAAAACATACTGAGACATAGTATGTACCTTTCTTTTCAAACCAAGCCTTTCTTTCAAGACAATCTTTATGGAAGTGACCAGGCTTCTTAAAGTAGTGGCACCTCTTATCTTTCTTGATTCAGCCCTCATTAACTTTGCTCAGAGCTTTGTCCTTATCTTTGCCTTTCTTTCCTGGTTTATTCTTGCTGCTACTATAGCCTTGATGAAATATGAGATAAACGAAGTGTTTCTTTATTTTATTCAATCTCCCTTCCTCCTGAACCAACATGGCCTTAATTTCTTGAAGGTCCCATTTTTCCTTAATGGTGTTATAATTCACCTGGAACTGGTCAAACTATAGAGGAAGGGAGTTGAAAATGAACTGTACCAAAAAGGACTCACTCATATCCATACCCATAGATTTCAGCTTTGCAGCTAGGTTTGACATATGAGTTACATGATCGTGAATGTGTTGTGACCAGTTAAACTTTTTGGTCGTGAACTCACTCATTAAAGTCCCTACTATGGACTTGTCAACTATATCAGATTGGGAGTATTCTTTAAGCTTCAACATAAACTCCTTTGCATTGTTTGTTTTAGGCATTGATGGCTTTACATTTTCTACGATCATCATTCACATCAAATTCAAACTCAGCCTGTTAGACCATTCCCAAGCCTCATAATAAGACTTGTCAGCTTCAGAACTAGTCTCATTTAAGGTTGCGGGCCTTGCATCTGAAACTATGGCCATGTCCAAATCAATTATACCCTATTAGAATTGGACCAATCAGCATTGTTCAGACCATTAAACTTGATTAGCCCATTTCCTAAAGCAAATAAATTAGTAGATGCTGCAAACACAACATATAGCACACACATTAATGCTTTAAATAAACCTAAATGGATTCAAAATAAGTAATACACTTTGATTATGCATTTAAATTCTCCTTTGGGTGAAATTTAAATACATAGTTGAAACCTATTATGGTGAATATATATAGTTCACTATAATGGACAATCAATCATATTCTAGTCAACATGCATGTTATCTTTGGATATAGAATCATATTGACTAAATATTTTGATAAAGTCCCTTTAATGTCATTAATAAGCAATGGTCCATCTTTGGGTGACCTCCTAGCGCTATAATTAATTATCTCAATTGTTCAGTTCAACTTTATGCATTTTAGCATCATATCATAGTGAACAATTGAAAAAATCACAATTAAATGATTAATATTTTCAAGCTAGGCCACTTTGGTGAATAACAAGTTTTCCATGCAATAAACATTTAATTAGACAATTATCATACATGACAAAATTTAATTTAATTTCTCAAAAAAATAATTTAATTATTTTGATCACTTTGGTAACTAACAAACTATTCTAAACTGCCATAATGTCATGTATTACACTCAACATATAATAGGAAAATTTAATTCCAAGCATGGCATAATATAAATGGTTAAAGTTCCAAATAAAACATAATATGATACAAAATTATATTATGCATAGCAAACATTTGCGCAACTTTTATGCATATAAACCTAAATCAATTAATTGATAACTTCATTAATTACTTTAAATTATCAATCAATTAATGAATTATGAAGTATGACCTAAAATAAAATACCTTAAGTAGGATCAATATTCAAACACATAAAAAATTATTATTTTTAATTATAATAAATAAATAAATAAATAAATAATAAAATGGTTTGGTGGGTGAGTGCACAACACGTGCCTACCACTGACACTTTTTTCCATATGAAGCACGCACCTCATCATCTCTTCCGCAATGCGTTTCTTTAATGTGAGGTGCGTGCATCTTCTTCAACCGACATTCATTGTTGTGTATCTGGGTTTTTTTTTTAATCCTTAAATCTTCTTTCTCTTTATACAAAAACCATCCTAAGCCTTACCAAGAGCATCTCTTGACACCATTATAATCATAGAGGATGGTTTCTTTTCAAAATGAAAACTTTATGGTTTTATATTTTAGTTTCTCTTTACTATATATTACCCTTAATCTAAACCATCCATCCATAACCATTATGTTTTGGTTAACATCCAAAAATCATCAAAACGAAAATCATTTTTTCATTCCATTCATACTAACACCCAAGGTTTGTTTCATTTTTTATGTTATATCAACACCGAAGGTTTGTTTTCGTAGCAGTGCAACATATCACAACTTCCTAAACGAACAGAAATAATGCAACACTCCATCTATACAAAAAACAAACAGAAAAACAAATGATACACGGTAGAAAATAAATCATGCAACATCGTGGCTCTGATACCAATTGTAAAAACATTTAATGGATCAATTGATTTTGACGTACTTGTATCCATAAATGTTTTGTAAGATGTTGAATCCCTCTCTTCTTCTTTCTTTTAAGTTTTATCTTCAATGGTATAGATAATGATTCAGGTTAACCATTTATAAGTTTCCTAAAACTTATAAGTTGGGCCACTATCACTTCCTTAAATGTAGGCTTGTCCCCTTCATTGAAAAGCACTCTTAAATTTTGAATTTCCTACACAACTACTTTGGAAAGTTGATTTGCTAACTAATTATCCTTTCTAGATACGAGCTCTATCCTAATGTTTAACTCTATTGTAGTATTTTTTATATTCTTTATACTCACACATGGCATCTTCTTTGGCTTTGTAATAATAATTCAACTTTTTGAAAAATTTATTATGAATCTGATTTTATTTAAATATTGAATAAAAACACTATGCATATAATGGCCTCATATTTTATATTTATTTTTTAATTGCTATGGAGTTTTGTTTTTGTTTAGATATGAATTGTACTCTATTTGTTACTTATATGTACACTTATAACCCACTTCCTTCTTCTTTTCATGCTTCATCCACCACCTGTAAGAACATATACCCTATAATAAGATCCGTTATCACTTGGAACTTCATATTACGTAGAACATAACTTATACAGAACTTTCATAACTTGATGGGACTTTTTAAAAGTCTTCATAAACTTTATGTCCTTTACTATCTACTTTAGAAACATCATATTAAGTAGCCTTTGATATATTACTCCTATATTTTTATTCCTAAGGGCATTACTTTACAGTAATATGTGGGTGATAAAATAATTTTTTATCCTAATAAGGTTTGGCATATAAATCTAATTATATACTAAGTAAAAGTATATAAAGCTCAATTATTCATAACATGACATTCCATCAATAAATAGGTCAATTTTGGGTAGAGGATGATAGTCCTTCGTATATCCTTTGTTTAAATCTGTGACATATACACATATCTTTAACTTTCCTTCATTTTGGCTTCAATCTTTAAAGTTTCAAGTGCTTCTCCCAATTTGACTTCTTTGCCAGACTTAGCTGCCACTAACTTCTTTGGATCTCATACATTCAAATCTTTAATATTCAATTATTATGATATGATCCTTCTCTTTAGTGACATCATACAACATTATCACGACATACTTTGGGCTCATTGTAATTCTCCAGCATTATACTCAAATAATAACTTCATCATCAACTAGTACGGAAATAAAATTGCTCTAATCATGTAGAGTGTTGGTTATCCAAAGGTTATAGTGTAAGTTATAAGATTGCGCATAGTATATGGAATTCCACAAAGTTTAGTCACTCTCTAAGGATGTACCCAATGTTATTGGTGGACTGATCTTGAATTTTAGATGGACCTAATATTTACTAAATACAATTAAAGACAGACTTAGTTATTAGTCTTATCGACCTGTTATTTTTGAAAATGATATGAAAAACATCAATCAAACTTTCGTTGTCCAATAATATCCTCTTAACTAGGAGGATGAAGGTTTGTCTTTCAATGTTGCCTTGGATGATCCGGCTCAGACTTATGAGTGGTGTTTGGTTGGTATGTTTCTCACCTATAATGCCATAAATTTCAATTCTATGCAGTCAGTTTTAGTAGATACCTGGCATCCTTTAGGAGGAGTCACAATCACAAACATCGTTGTGAAAAGGTTTTTATTCCAATTTTATAATAGGGTGGATTTTGAGAGAGCTGTGGAAGGTACTCCTTGGTCGTTCAATCGTCATCTCTTAGTTTGGAGCAAGATTAAGAATGGGCAGGATCTACTGCATGATCCTTTGCTTTTTGTTAATGTCTGGGTGCATGTTAAAGGGCTAAGACCGTGGTTTTTTCATGAGGAAGTAGCAAAATCTCTTGGCAATTTCATCGGTTCTTATGTAACCTATTATCTGAAATATAATTCACAAACCCGTGAGACTGTTATGAGAATTTGTTCCTAACTAGACGTCAGGCAGTCAGTGCGTAGGAAAAAGATGTTGGTTGATGCAAAGGGAGAAGCTTTCTATGCTCAGTTTAGTTATGATCGGATACATGTGTTCTGCTACCTCTGTCTATTGATTGGCTACACTGATTCTTACTACGAGCAAACACTCCATAAGAAGTCGGAAGAGCTTCGCTTCGAATGGGATGATATTCTAAGGGTTTCCAACAGGCGAGTCACCAACTCCCCCAACCAGTGGTTGAGAGAAGAAGGAAAGTTGGGTTCTGCACAGTTGCTTTCAGGTAGAATGAATGCAGTGCCTGCTAACGATATTGCGAAGTTGCACTCGCAACTTTTTCGACATTCCTTGTTTGGAGTCCACTCAAATTCTGATAAGGATGGGGTTGACGAGGAATTTATGGAAACAAATTCTATGGGTCAGATGAGCATGGGTGACTTGGGTGAGGATATAGAGGTGGGCCAACTTGAGGAGGCTAAAAAAAGCCCAGAAGTGATAAAAACAACTTTTCCTTCTGTCGTTTCTACTGACAAGGATTCGATAAGAGGTTCAAGCTTTGGAGGTTCTTCTTTGACATCCAAGATAGCGGCTAATCTTACTATGTGAGATAGCCAACAGCTATGATACTTATCAACTGGAACTATTAGGGAATTGGCAATCCTCGGACAGTTAATGCACTTAAATATTTATCTTTCAGTTACAAGCCACAAGTTATTTTTTTATCGAGACTCGCATGCATGTCCAAAGATTGGAGGAGGTAAAGTTACTGATAAGGTTTGAGAATTGTTTTTGTGTAGATAGAGTAGGTATGGGAGGAGGTTTATGTATCTTTTGGTGTTCATCTATTACTCTTATTGTGTCAGCTTATTCCACTAATTTTATTGATTGTTGCATTATGGTTGAGACTGGTAACTGGAGGTTTTCAGGATTCTATAGGTACCCGAAAGCTAGTCATAAAAGGTCGTCCTAGAAACTTTTACTTGCTTTAACTGGTAGAAGCTCATTGCCATGGTTATGTGTAGAAGACTTTAACGATATCACTATGGATGTGGAAAAACGAAGAGGCCCACCAAAACTGAATTTTCTGTTAACTAGTTTTAAAACAACTTTAAACGATGTTGGTTTGGTTGACTTAGATTCAGCTGGCTATTTTTTCACGTTTGAAGGAACAAATCCTAATGGGGATATAATAAAGGAAAAGTTGGACAGTGCAATGTCCAATACTAGCTTGACTTCATTATTCCCCAACGCACTTGCTTTCTCTCAAGTTATGCCTGTTTTTGATCATCTTGCTATGGTGGTCGATTTGGCTCATACCGATACTGCTTCCATTATCCGAACTTTCTAAGTAGATAACTTATGGTTACTAGAGGAAGAGTTAGAACTGGTGGTTACAAAGGGATGGAATTTGAATATCCATATGGATTTCATGGGCCAGTGTGATTCTCTTATAGCTGATGTTTGTAGATGGGGAAGAGCTCGCAACAAAGAGTTCTGGAAGCAGAGAAACATTTTAGTTAGGCAGCTGGAACTTGATATAGATGTATATAGGGGTACTGATTCGGCAAAATTGAAGGAGGAGTGGCACAAAATCTTATTGACTGAGGAAATTAGAAAGAAGCAACAGGCTACGCTTTTTTAGTTCAAATATGGCGATAAGAATTTGAAGTTCTTTCATAAACAAATAAAAGGCCGACAAAATGTTAAAAAAATCCATCAGCTAAAGAAACTTGATGGTTATGTTACATCTAGTCATGGTGAGATGGAGGCGCTGGTTAAAGAATATTTTGTGGATTTTTTCGAGTGGATGTGTCCATAGCTAGCATTAGTTTGCTCAATTTAGTACAGCGGAAAGTTACAGATAGTGATGCGGCTGGGCTGTTGGCATCATTTAGAAAGGAGGAATTCAGAGCGGCTTTATTTAGTATGCATCCAAACAAGGCTCCAAGTCCAGATGGCTTAAACCCTGCATTCTTATAGAAATATTGGCATATACTAGGTGATGCTATCTTTGCCAATGTTGTAGATTGGCTACGCAGAGGTACCTTTCCTTCTGATCTTACTTTGACAAATATTGTGTTGATTCTTAAAATTACTGTTCCTGAATCTGTTAAAGATTTTAGACCAATTGCATTATGTAATGTTATTTATAAGATCCTCTCTAAGGTCTTAGCGAACCAATTGAAGAACCTTTTCCCTCATATTATTTCTTTGAACCAATTAGCTTTTGTGCCTAACAAAATGATTATGGATAATGTTTATATATGGCTTTTGAGACACTGCATAATTTAAAGAATTGAAGACATGGAAAGTTGGGTTATTGTGCTGAAAAATTGATATCAGTAAAGCATATGACAGGGTAAATTGGGCTTATTTGTCTGATATAATGCATGTGATGGGTTTCCCGGTGGAATGGATTCATTGGATGTCTATGTGCTATTTAAATCTTAGTTACACAGTGAATTTGAATGGTAGTCCGATTGGTCCTATTATCGCTGAACGGGGCCTTTGCCAAGGAGATCTTATTTCACCCTACTTATTTCTTATTTGTGCTAAAGGTATTTCTGCTTTGTTCCGTGATGCTGAAACTCGAGGTTTGCTTACTGGTTGTAGAGTGATGCGGGGCTGCCCAAGAGTTTCACATTTACTATTTGTAGATGACTCTATTTTCTTTTTTGAGGTTAATGGTGATGTGATGGTAGTGGTTAAGTCTATTCTTTGTGATTATGAAGCTTGTTCTAGACAGTCCATACACTTCCAAAAGTCTAGTATTATGTTTAGCCCTTATGTGTCGTAGCATACTAGGCTGAGCATTTCAAATGCATTGGGGGTGAGTAATCCTATTGGGAATAACTCTTATCTTGACCTTCCCTCTCCAATTGGGCGTAATAAGAGGAAAATCTTTAGTTATATTAAAGATAGACTTTGGAAGAAGGTGAACACTTGGAACAACATGTTCCTATCTAAAGTTGGTAGAGAGGTACTTATCAAGTCAATTGGTCAAGTGATTCCTTCTTATTGCATGTCAGTGTTCTTGCTCCCTTCTACATTATGCCATGACTTACAGTTTATTATGAATCGATTCTAGTGGAATGGTAGGAAAGAACAAGGTAAAAGAATTAATTGGTTATCATGGGACAGAATGTCTTATATGAAGAGACAGGGTGGTATGGGTTTCAAGGATCTCAAACACTTTAATCTTGCTATGTTAGCTAAACAAGGTTGGAGGTTACTTACGGAGCAAGATATTCTATTTCATAGCATCTTCAAAGCTAAATATTTTCCGAGGGGGGATCTTTTCAAAGCTCATAAAGGTAATAACCCTAGTTTTGTATGGTCGAGTATCTATGCTTCTATTGATTTGCTGAGGAAAGGAGTTAGGTGGCATGTTGGTGATGGCAGGAGTATTGTGGCAGCTACTGATCCATGGATTCCTAAACCGGATTCTTTCAAGGTCGAGGATGGTGCCATTTTTATTGACCTAGTGTCATGCGTTTGTGATTTCTTTGTCGATGGGGAAAAGGAGTGGGAAGTGGGTAAACTGATGCAATCTTTCTCTGCTAGAGACGTGAAGTTTATTCTTGTCATTCCTTTATCTATTCACATTTTTTCATATTCTCTCTTATGGCACTTTGAGAAGCAGGGAGTGTATACGGTTAAGTCCGGTTATCGGGTGAGCTTAGGTGATGAAGGAGCTGCTCAAAAGACAATACAATCAAATATTTGGAGACAAATTTGGGCTCTTAATGTGTCTCCCAAAGCATGTAATTTTACGTGGCGAGCTTATAGGGATGTGCTTCCAACCAAGTTTAATCTTTTCAGGAGAGGGCTTGATGTGAATCCAAATTGTTTTTTCTGCTCATCTCTTGAGATTGGTGATTATGTGTTGGGTCATTGTTATAGAGCATCACTGTGTTGGAGGATTACCGGATTTCTTGCACCTCCAATAACGGTCACTTTTATTAATTTGTTTATGCAGATTTGGGAGTCCCATAACCAAGAAAGAGCGGAGTTTGTCACCTATATAGCATGGAATTTGTGGTGGTCAAGGAATGACTTCTGCTGGTCTGCAAAATTTGTCCCACCTAACTAGATTGTATATCTTGCCGCTGCCCAGCCTGCTAACTGGCGATCTCTCTCAAATCTACGAGATTTTGTAGGTGCTGGAAATGGCAGTAGTGTTGGTACTTCTAGCCATCCTATTTGTGTTAATCTTGAAATCTTGAGTTGACAAGCTTTTTGTGATAGAGCCTTGTTTTAAGTTGAAAATGCAACAGGCAGTGGAGTGGTATTTGCAAATGGTGAAGGGAGGTCTTTTCAAGCTTTATCAAGCCATTTTGTAGGTTGTAAATCTCCGATAATGGCTGAAATTTTGGCATTAAAAACGGCGTTGCAATTCGTCATGGCCCACTACCAATCCAACAGTTACATTTTTATTGATTGTCTAGCTTTATTTTCTGCACTTAATTCTCAATCCTTAGACTTTTTTTAGTTTGATATTATTGTGTTGGATTGTAAGAAATTATTACAGATACGACCGGATTTCTAAGTTCGATAGATATACCACATTATGAATGGTGTTGTTCACTCTCTTACTTGAGCATTTATTCGATTTTCACTACTTTGTATTTGATGAACTATTCTAACAGTTCTCCACTCTCACTATCATTAATCCAAGTGTGGGATCTTCTACTTTCAAAAAAAAAAATCCTCTTAATTGCATTTGACAATTTTTTTTAAAAAAATTAAGCCTTAGGTCTGGCTCGTAATCGTCTTCGGGCTGTCCAAATCTGACCTAATAGGAGGCCTGATCTTTATAAATAAACAATATTATTTTATACATTTAATTTTTAAAAAATTATAAACCGACCAAGTTAAGTTCTAGCTAACAAAAACTCGGGTTGGGCCAGGCCTAACGGGTCCATTGCTAACCCACTTCCATGTATGCGGTAACTAACCATTTAAATTAAAAGAAACCAGAGATACAGTTGTTTCAACGAACTGTCAGTGTTTCAACGACCAGTCCCAGTCCCAGTCCCGGGAACAAGAGACGACTGCTTGGTGGCACCAAGTGGTGCAGAGGGGGTGGAGGAACAAAATAAACTAGAAAAGTTTCTTTTCTTTCATGTTTTTCAGAACTGTTTTCAAACTTGGTACATTTTTACTTCCAAGTCTTCTCTTGCACCTGCTGGTAATCTTATGGAAGACCCAGATCGCGGTCAGCGTATTTCCGTTGATGCCACCTCCTCTTCTTCCTCGATTTCAGCTCCCCGAATTCAACCGGAAGAAGACACTGGTCAACAGGAAAATGAGGAAAGAGAAGGGCAACATCACAACCAAGAAGAGCAACCACAGAGACCAGGTGCTGGTTCAGTTGCAGCTTATCGTTTAAGCAGGTTGACAACTGAGACTGCTTCCTCTGCCGTACCCAGCGAGATGAGAGAAGACGTTTGGTCTTGCCTCCTCGTTCTTCTCACCTTCTGGTTATTTGGTGCGCTTTTCATTTCCTAATTCTTCGTTCTTCACATTTTCGTAGCGCATTCATATAGAACACTGTTCAAAAACTTCTTTAAATTTGAATCACTTAAATCCTAGGCTTCTACTTTAGTATCCCAGATCGCTATTTGGCTCCTTTTTCTTTTCCAAGTTAATTTTTTTAATTATTGTGGTAACTGAGTTTTG
Organism: Erythroxylum carthagenense; assembly: GCA_026413575.1. NCBI lineage: Eukaryota > Viridiplantae > Streptophyta > Magnoliopsida > Malpighiales > Erythroxylaceae > Erythroxylum > Erythroxylum carthagenense. The sequence continues at coordinate 39,946,134 of JANZLD010000008.1, read as the reverse complement.
ATTTTAATCTCTGGATATAATATGACGATAATCCATTGCAAGCAGCATCTATGACATTGATTCTTGGCGTTTATGGATCCCAGAGATTGTATTTGGGTCCCCATTGCTCACGCCTCATACAAACTAATTCTTTGTTTGTGCAGTCTATTACGGTAATTGACTTCCTTTTCTTTGTTTTGTGTTGTTCTTTCTCCTTTCGTCATCTGATTTCATATGGTTTTGGTTTAACGAACAGGCACAGATGACAGATGAACCCGAATCAGGGCCAATGCTGTATGGATTCTACGAGCCTCCTCCCTTGGAAGTGGAAGTCACTTGGACTGAAGCATTCAAAGTTGCTGTTGCATATGATTTGCACAAGGAAAATACTGACCTACTTAAATCCTTCATTTTCTTTTTCAATACGTTGTAAATCTTGTCTCACTGGTTCTGAACATAAGCTATGTCTCATTTATGTACATGATGGAAGACTTTCCAGTCGAATGTATAGAAAGCCCAATTGCATAATTTCTCTAACCATTCAAGGACAACCAACTGACTGCATCAAAAACTCAAAGAAGGAAAATGCAAATTATTCAATTTGATCTTTCCATTCATGACACACTAGGATCTGATAGCTTCTGTCTTATGTAAGAACAGCTTTGTGAAATAGAAAAGGCCAAGTCAAATGCACAAAGCCATTACTATAGCATGGAAGACAAATTTTATTGATTTGCATATTGAACTTGTTTTCTGCAGGAGTGGATCTACTTCCTAAACAAGGGTTCTAAGCTGGATATCTTTTATAGTGTAAAAACTCAAAGTACTTTGCCTGTGTCCCTTATAATTGCCCAAGGTGAGTTTCCTACTAGTAGTTTAGAATTACAGTTTGTTTGTAGTTTATTTCCAGACAAATCTTTCCTACGTTGTGATTTGAGCTAATATTCTAACATTTTTTGAAGACTCCAAAAAATATAGCGGGAGTAGCTTTCATGCTTGGTTTTACCTTTTCTCTAAGAAACACATATATATACTACTAGAGAACTACTTCTGTACACGCTTTAATAATACTTTCTGATATATCTGGCAGCCAATGATATTAGATTTTCGGTATAGTTTCAGGGAAACTTGGAAGAACTCTATAATTAGTAACGATTTTGAATCTTTCATAGCCAGAATATAGATTAAAAGTGGGTTCGTGTATTATTTCCTTTTCCTTTTCTTGCTTCCCTTTGATCTTATGTTTCATTGCTTTTTTCTCTTGGCATGTAGGTAAAGAAAGCCTCGTCGAATGGATAGAGGATCCTTCACATCCAAATACAACTTTGTCCTGGAATATTATTGAAGGTATTGTTTTTCCTGGAGTACTACAACTCTTTCTTCTTATTATAGACTTAGCTTTGACCTAGGGTTTCTGATTGCATTAATTCACAGGCAGCGGAGTGATTCAACAAAAAATTTCAAAGTCTTCTGATTATTATATTGCTGTGGGAAATCTGAACAATGAGGAAGTAGAGGTATTTTTCTTGACTTTCTATTTCAACATCATACTTAACATCATAGTTGGCTCGACTTGGTTCATTCCAACTCCAAAACATGTAATTAGTCACTGGAAAAAGAACATTCTTTTCAGTCATACCTTAAATTACATGCTGTAGAATGCATAAAATCACATACTTTGTGGGAAAGATTACTAGGAAGTCATCTTTTACCCTTCACTTGGTACCATCTCTTCAATGATCAAGAACACAAGTCAAATTTCACACCCCAGTAGAGCTATTTGTTCTAACCTGATTATGATGATCAGGTAAAAACTAATGGTATATTTGGATCACTGTAAGTGCAAATGTAGATTTGGTTCTATTGCTGTTCAGCTGTGAGGGAACTCTCTTATAGATTCAACTAATGGTTGATTTGTCACTGTTTTTCAGTCTGCTATTAATCATAAAACCTTTAAATGCCACTTATTTGACTGTCACACATATTATCTACATTTAGAAATGGTAATATAGCTCAAATTTGTATTTCTGATAGGTACCCCAGTAACTCAACTAGAAGTATCACCAGTTACTAATATCTGGCAGCTTTTCCTGGACTTTTGAAAGCAAAAAGGAATAAGTTGTTCATGGATTTTTAATGGTGCTTGAATAATCTGGTAAAGAAAATTGACAGATTTGTTTCACATACGTAGCATTTATCCAGCAGTTGGTGGATGTACCTTTTCTGGGAAAGCTAATGATCATTAATTCTTCAATAGCGCACTCCTTGTGGACAGTTAGGTTTTTGCAAATCATTAGATGACTTATCTTCAGTTCCCCTGCATTATGCAGGTGGAGTTGACGTTTATGGTGAATGCTTTTGTCTATAACACAACTCAGGCATACTATAGGTGCCCCCTCAACAACTTATGCAGTTTAAAGCTGTTTCTTCTGGGGACAAATGCAGCTATTCTAACGTCTCCTGCTCCAGAAGAGGTAAAAAGTTAACATTTGGAGTGGCTGGGAAATCAGATTACTTGCAAATAATTTGTCTGTGGTAAATACCAAGATTTGTGTAATTTTTGGCAAATCATGAAGAAACACTTTTGACACATTTTAGAACATTTTCCCAGTTTACTTTATCATATTGGAGATTTTATGGATCAAAATCTTGTTGATTTTCAAGCATCATCTTTCAGGTTGGTACAGATTATGACTGGCAGGTGAAATTGTCTTTTGGACCTAGATGGATCACTTACTTTATTGGATCAGGTGAGCTTTTACTCCAAGTTTATTCTTTGTATCAGGAAAAATAATAAATTCATCCTCATCTGCCACTATTCCTGGATGCAGGCATTATGACTGTCATCTGCTTATTAACCTTCAGATTCTGCAATGTGTTCCAAGATCACAGAGAAAGTAGACAAGTAGGAGAAACAGCAGCTGAACACACTCCATTGCTTTCCCACAAAGATGAAGATAACTCAAGCTGGGGTTCATCCTATGATTCAAACTCACATGATGAGGAGGATGTGGATGAATGGCTTGCCAAAAATTCTCATGAAGGGAAGCAGTTAGCAGAAGGGGAAAACCCTCGTCGTCTGTGCGTTATTTGCTTTGATGCCCCAAGAGACTGTTTCTTTCTTCCATGCGGACATTGTGCCGCTTGTTTTACTTGTGCAACAAGGTTTGTACGAACACTTCAAATTTTTGCATACTGCGTCAACCTGCTCTTTCAACATCTAACACTTATTTACTCCGCAGAATTGCAGAAGAAGCTGCTACTTGTCCCATATGTCGCAGGAGTATGAAGAAAGTGCGAAAGATATTTACAGTTTGAGTTTCTTGGAACATTTTCTTAGTGCAGTATCTCATTGGTTCTTGGCGTGCCACTCAAACTTTTGTCTTTCCACCATACTTTTTTGATGCAAAAAATTCTAAATTTTCGTTTTCATGTATTGTAAAGCTCTTATTTTTATAAGCTATTAATTGTAAATAACAAATGGGTTAGGAATGTGCCAAGGATCCTAAAAAATTTACTTTGTTGTGTTTTGTTCTCTCATAAAAAATTGAGTTTTTGGCTATATGGAGTTACATTGTTGTCACAGGAAAGACAAGTGGCTTATGTATGTAGTACAAACTGTTTATTTAATAAGCTTCTTAACCAACTGTTTATTTAGTAAGCTTCTTAACCAAATTATCTCATTTGTGGTCATAGCCATAACATAATATTTTTCCCCTATTAAAGATCGGGATACGGTGAACTACTTCTTGCTTTGCCATCATATAAGAGAAAGACAAAGTTGAATATATAATCCATTTATAGACTTCCTATTCAAAGGGTAACTTGCCCAATCTACATCAGAGTATATAGGTAGCACCACATCTTATTCACGACCTAATAGTGTACCTTTCCTTAGCACCCTTTAAGATATTTCAAGCCACGTACAAGACCATTCCAATACTCAATTCAGGGTTACTGTATGCTGTATGAACTGACTAAGCTGGGAAATCTATGTTGGAACACATTAGTGATTTCAATAATATAATCAATAAGCTGGCTATTACGAATATCATTCTTAATGACAAGCTTCAAGCTTTGTTCTTGTTTAGTTCACTACCAGACAGTTGGGAGGTGATGCTAGTGACAATTAATAATTTAGCTCTTGAAGATGAGCTCTCTTTGGATGTAATCAAGGAGAGTATGTTCAATAAAAAAATCAGAACAAAAGAGATGGGAGATGAAAATCTGCAGGCTTTTTTGGTAAAAAGTTGGAGGGGCAAGAATAAATGTTTTAAATGGCATGGCAAGTCTTATAACCTTTCGAAGTCTAGAGGCAATAAAGAGGTGAAGACATATCACTGTTTCACCAAGCTAGGACACATTAACAAGTTCTGCTATAAGTGAAAGAGGGATAAGAAAAAGCAAGACCATTAGAATGATGGAGATAATAAGAATGCATTTGCAACAGCTACAAGCATGATTTGTGCGACAAGTGAATATTTTGATGTTAACGATTCAAGTTTTGAGAGGTTGATCGACATATAAGCTTTTTATCACTGTTTTACCAAGAGGGAGTACATCTTGAACTATAGGAGTGGAGACTTTGCGAGTATTAAGATGGGAAATCAAAGTTCTATGAAGATTGTCGGATGGGTGATATCCAGGTTTAGACTAGCATGGAGTGCATGCTAATGTTGAGAGACATATGAAATATACCCAATCTGAGGCTGAATTTATTGTCAAATAATGTGTTAGACCAAGAAGGATCTCATCACACCTTCAGGGATAGGAAGTGGAAATTATTTAGGCAAGCATTGACAATTGCTTGAGGAGAGTTCTGTTGCATATTATACGAGACACACTTGAAGGTTTGTGATGGAGAAGTGTTGGAACCCGATCTTTTAGTGAAATTTGGAATTATTAAATAAAATTATATAAGTGTTTTTGTATATGTATTGTGTTATAGATGTTATTGTGCTTTAAGGAAATTGATGAGAAAAGAATTGATTGGTTTTGATGACTTTGAGATTTGAGTAGATTTGTATAGGTTATAAAAGTTAAAGTGAATGAGTTGATTGAAATGGAATTTGAAAATCAAGAAATAAAGAGTGAAAATATGAGAATTTGAAGAATTAAGAAAGTTTGACCTTTTGGGATGAATAGTAACATAGTTGACTTTTTGAGCTGAAATCTTTGTGAATTTTTCTGGCATGATTTAGGCAGAATTTGATAAAATGATCTTCATAAAACTTGTAGCTTTTGTTGAGAGCTTTCTATCGTCATCAAGTATGACATGTTTTGATATCAGGATTGACATTTATGATTAGTCAAATTGAAGTGTATTTTACTTTGTTTTGAAAATGCTCTTAAGTGTAGAATTGTGTATGCTGCGTTTTGAGGAAACTTCTGTACTGATGTTGTTTGAATTGGAGTAAGTAGCCTTATGGAAAGTTGTAGAGGAAGTTTATAGCTTTACAATGATGTGTTATATGTTATTTTTTAGTGTGAAAATTGGAAGATATGAAATTTGGAAGTTTGGATATTGTTTAGGTGATTTTTAACAGGGCAGAAACTTTGATTGAAACAAATTGGCCTAGTTAGAGGCTGAAATTGTCCGTAAGTGCTTCATGAAAGTTGAAGATTTTGTTTTAATCTTTACATTGATATAAAGTATGAAATTTTTGAACCATGAAGTAGGAAGTTATGAATTTTTACAAGTTGTTGTTACTATTTGGGAAGAGTATTAGTGGACAGGAACTTTGAAGTGATTTTTGACTCCTTTAGAAGCCAATATGAAATTTTTGGACCATGAAGTAGGAAGTTATGAATTTTTACAAGTTGTTGTTACTATTTGGGAAGAGTATTAGTAGACAGGAACTTTGAAGTGATTTTTGACTCCTTTAGAAGCCAAATTGATTTTTCTGTCCTTCATGAAAGTTGTAGGTTTCTTTTTGATCTTTTCATTGATATTAAGTATGACATCTTTGGACCTTGGATTTGAAAGATATAAATTTTCCAAGTTGAGTGACTGTTTTGGGATGACAAGTAGGGGCAGAAAAGTTAAGTGGGATTTTGACCCTTTTATAGATGGAATTGATTTTGGAGTTCTCATGAAAGTTGTAGAGCTTTCTTTTAGCTTTCTATTGATACCAAATTTGAAAAATTTGGAGTTCTAAGTCACAAGTTATGAATTATAGAAGTTGGAAGGTCGGAAGAAGAGAAGGACTAGGGCCCGCGCTCAGTCGGCCTGGCGAGAGCCTGCGCTCGGTCGCCCTGACGAGCGCTCTCGCTCGGTCGTCCTGGAGAGCGACCCTCTCGTAAACGTTTCACCTGCTCGCGAGTGCGAGCTCCGATTTGAAATTTTTCCTGACTGATCCGATCCTTTGTTTTGGCCGACCGATCCGACCTTTTGTTTTGGCTGACCGATTCGACCCTTTTGTTTTGCCCGACCTAATCCGACCCTCTCTCACTCTTTTGCTTATATCTTTTCCGTCTGACATCCAATTGACTTGATTTTTAAAGCGTTAGATTCCTAAGACATCCCTCTATCTCCCCATGGAAAATTGTGAATTTGTTTAGATTAGATTGAAAGAGATTGATTTAATCAAAGTGAGTTGGATAATTTTCTGAACATGGTTTAGTATTTTGGTAAATTCTTGATGTGTAGAGATCCAATTGAGCTGATTCTTGTTGTAAAATATAATAGAGACATGGGGCTACAATTCATATGAAGGAATTGAATTTCAGTTTAGTCCCGAAGAATGTCAAGTTTGGATGAAAGTAAATCGCTGGAAAATGTTTTAGCATAAGAATAGTCTGAAATGTTTGAGGTATAACTTCTGGAGTAGTGATCCAAATTTAATGATCTTGGTATCATTATGAAATTGAGACTATAAGGAACATTTCGTTAGAAGGAAGTTTTAGCAAATTTCTTCAATTTGATGATTTGAAAAATGTCCTAAGCTAAGTATGATTTAATGACATTTTGAGACCTTGATATATTTTATGATTTTGAGGACTTAATTAGCATGTTAATGTGAATAATTAGCATGTTAAATTGAGTAAGAACATATGGGATAAATTGATTGGATTAAATTACATTAAAGTGTTAGAAATTAAAGTGTTAGAAATGCATAAGGGCAAAATTGGAAGAACACTTAAGCTTTTAAGTTAGAAGGCTTAGATAGAGGGGCATAATGGTCACTTTGCATTCATTAAATGCAAGTAGATGGGGGTTGTCGTTTAAGAAGGTAAGGAAGCATGAAAATTTTTAAAAGAAAGAACAAAAGTTAAGAGAGAAAAGAGGGAAGATGGTTTCGGTGGAGAAGAAGAAAGAAGAAAGGAAAAAGTTAGGGTTTCGATTTTCTTGGGTTTCAATAGAGATTTTGAAGATGATTCAAGAGGGAAAAATGAAGAGGAGCTCAAGAGCTTTATTCCAAGCTAAGAAATACTGAATTTGGGTGAAGATTAAGGTAAGGGTGATTTTGATCTTTGACTTTTTAAAGAAATTTCAGGTTTAGATAGCTTGGAAATGTTATGGGTTTGTGATTTTCTAAAGTTAATTTTGGTGATATTGCCTTATGTGACATTTAATTTTAGATTTTTATTAATTAGGGAATTTTGAGAAAATTAAGAGAAGCAATGGAGAAATTGAGGATTTGAACAAGTTCCAAGCATGGATATGAGGTGGGTACCATGTTTATATTTTGAAATATAAGCTATATATGCGTTTTTAAAAAATCAAGAAAGTGAAAGGGTTTTTAAATTATTATTTTCGAAGGATTAAATTCCTTGCTTTTAGAATGATTTAAGAAATTGCAATAATTATTGAATTCATTATTTTTCGAATGATTTGAATAATTTGATAAATGTCTATAATTGATGATTTCATTGTTTTGAATGAATGGAAATTTGTTTGACTTATGATTTTTGATAAATTGCAAAATTGTTGCATTCTTGGGTGCTTGAATGATTGAGAATTTGATATGTGAATTTGTGTGACATTGTGACATTATGTTTGAATATGATATGTCATGATATGAAAATCAAGTTTTCGAAATATGCCTTCGGGTAATCCGATTTTCAAGTGTGAAATGTGTTATGTGGGTTTGGTTAGGTCCCATAAGTTGAGTCAAGTGCACTTGTTTGTTTATAAGCTTCACCCGCCTGCCGGCTAGTGGCATTGGAGCTCCGTTCAGACTCCCACAAGTTCACGGCTACACTGGACCGCTATGCGGAAAAGTGTAGTACGTTTTGTTCACGACTACACAGGATCGCTATGCGAGAATGTGTAGTACGTTCTATTTCTGGACCGACCCAAACCATTCTGATGTGTTTATATGCTTTTGTTTTGTTTCTAAGTGTGCTGCATTCATGTTTTGAAATTGTTCATGAATTGTGAAAATTTTGAGAATGTTGAGAAATGAGCAATTGAGGTTTTCAACCGTGAAGTTTTTGAAATTGATTATGAATAATTTGAAAAGTTGAAAAGTTTGAGAAATAAGCATTTTGCAAAATTTCTACTGTGAAAATTTTATAAAATGGCAAAAGTTTCGAAAAATGATTTTTGCTTATATTTCGATTTATACACATGTTATCCACGAGCTGTAAAGCTCACCTCCCTTTTATCCCCATCTCCAGGTATCGAACAGGAGATCGAATGAAAGAAAGTCAAGGCATTTGTTCAATTTTGCATATCTTGTATTTTGTATAATTTGGATTTTGGTATTGGTATTATATATGGCTTAGAATGCCATTAATGTTTATAAGCATTTATTTCATGATGTGTATGAATTATGATTTTGGGTATTGAATGGAGATGTGAATGTGACTTGGATATGGATAACTATGACTGAATGTCATATGGGTTTCGGACAGGAGGTCCGATGAATTTGATGATTGAGAATTATTGAAGTGTTATGAGTATGGATGTGTTTGATTGTGTTGGAATTTCAGACAGGAGGTCCGATGAATTGTGTTGATGGATTGGCAATATTGAAGTGCTATTTGTTTATGGCTTGATTGTGTATGGCAATGTGTGAGATGTTTAAAGAAAATTAAGATTTGGTTAAAAGATGAATTATGGGATTTGTATGAATGTGAAGGATAAAATTTGAGTTTATGGAATTGTTGATTTCCAAATGGGAAATTGGTTTGTTCTTGAATGAAAGAATTGAATAAATGAATAAAATGAAAAAGAAGAAAAAAAATTATACCGGTTTCGGATTAGCTTAGATCTAAATGTCTTAAGGTTTCTAAAGCGATGTTTTTCTAAAATGTTTGTTCACGGATGTCAGAATTTGAACATTCAGTTGATTGATCCGATTTGATTTCTTTGACTTTCGCTTTGTGTTTCGTTCTTTCGGGTTTGATTCCTTCGCTTTTTGTTTCGCTATCGATTCTTTCGCCTTATGTTTCTATTTCGGATTCTTTCGCATTATGATCTGTTTGATTCGTATCCGTCGCTTCGAAATCAAGTCCTAACAAGAAGTGTATACAATTGTTGATGATACTTCTCCTAATCAATGACATCGGCAATTGGGGCACATGAGTGAGAAGCGAATGAGACTACTGACCGGTAAATCCTTTATCCTAGTCAATAACACCCTTCCTCTTAATCCTTATGATCATTAACATAAAGTATTTTTCAAAAGAAAATTTATAAGAAGGACAGAAATATTAGAGCTAATGCATTCAGATGTTTGTAGTTTAATTGGAAAGAAATTGTTGGGAAGTAACAAATATTTTCTTACATTTATTGAAGTTGCTTAAGGAAGACTTAGGTACATATGTTAAGATTTCAGAAGTTTCATACCATAGTAGAAAGGGAAGCAGAGAGAAAACTAAAGTGTCTACAAACATTTAATGAAGTTGAGTATAATTGTAAGGAGTTCGAAGATTACAATGTGTTGCCTGATAGTAGACATGAGAAGAGTGAACCTAATACTCCACAATACAAGAATTATCAGGAGAATGAACAGAACAATTATAGAGAAGGTTTGTTTCTTGTTCAAAATGTTCAATCTACCAAAGACATTTTAAAGTGAAGCGGTTAGAACTACAGTCTATCTAATCAATTAAGCTTCTTCAATTCCCTAAACTTTGAGATTCCTAAGAAAGCGAGGACAAGTAATGATCCTTCATACCAATATTTGAGGGTATTTGGTTGCAAGGTGTTTAAACGTGTACCCAAAGAACATAGATAGAAACATAACAAAAAAGTGATCCCTTGCATATTTGTTAGTTATGCTTGATCAATTCAGGTTTAGACTATATGACCTGGAGAAGAATACAGTGTTAAGAATAGAGATGTGGTATTATAAAAGTATGAGATAGGTACTGATCTTCTTAAAGGAAATGATACTACCCATAATGGTTCATCTTATGATGTTAATACTTCTCCAACTCCAATCTCTACTAATCAGCCCACAAGTGAAAGAGATGAAAAATGTGAGCAAACACATGTTGATGATGATTAGGTATAACCTGATAATGATGAGCTACATAAACTACATATAGAAAATGGTGAAGATAACATCGTTGAGAATAATGAATAGAGGGAGCAACCTAGTCTAACAGTGAATAATATTCACCTCAAAGGTTAACTAAGGAGAAAAGCCCTTATATAAGATGTTCAGTTCTAAATATCTTCTAGTTTAAAAGGGAGAGCCTAAAAATGTGAAAAAGGTAGCATCATGCAAAGATAAAGATCGTAGTTATGAAAGAGAAAATGAGTTCTTTAAAGAAAAATGAAACATATGAGCTAATAAAGCTTCCAAAAGGCAATAAGGCTTTGAAAAAACCAATGGGCATTCAAGATAAAGAATGTGGTAACAAACTGGTAAAGCATAAGGCAAGACTCGTGGTGAAAGGATTCAGTCAAAAGAAGGGTATGGAATTTAGTGAAATCTTCTTATAGGCTGTCAAGATGACCTTAATATGAACTGTATTAGGTTTGACTGCCAGTTTGGATCTTGAAATTGAGCAATTAGACGTTAAGGCATCCCTCTTATTTGGAGATTTGTAAGAGGAAATATATATAGAGAAACTAGAAGGATTCAAGCTTAAAGGTAAGTAAAAGCTAGTTTGCAAGCTAAAGAAAAGCTCATAGAGGTTAAAAAGGCACAAAAATAGTGATATTGGAAGTTCGAATCCTTTTGATAGGAAATGATTACAAGTAAACATATGTTGATCCTTGTGTGTATTTCAAGAAGTTATTATGTTAGAACTACAACATTCTTCTTCTATGCATAGATATCATGTTAATTATGAGTCAAGATGTTAGAATAATGCAAAAATGGAAGGAGGACTTATCTAAATCCTTTGATATAAAAAATTTGGGACCTATAAAGTAGATTTTAGGCATGAAAATAACCTGGATAGGAAGATTGAGAAAAATGTGACTGTCGTAAGAAAGATATATTAAACAGGTTAGAAAGGTAAAAGATGAAGCGTGCTAAGCTTGTTAACACGCTATCAACACCTCACTTCAAGCTGAGTTAACGCGCATACCCCTTGACAAAAAAGAAGAAATACAATATGTCTTTTGTTTTATACATATCAATAGTAGGGTCTTTGATGTATGCAATGGCGTGTGCAAAACTAGATAGTATAGGTTGTTGGGTTAGTGAGCAAGTATTTGGTTAATTCAGGAAAAGTTTACTTAGAAGTTGTCAAACGAATTTTCAGATATCTAATAAGTACGATCAAATGGAGTTTATGTTTTAATGGTGGGGAGCCAATTATTCTAAAAGGTTATATAGATGCAAATATGGCTAGAAATCTTGATGGTAGAAAATCCATTTCGAGCTTTCTATTTAAGTTTGTTAAGGAAGCCATTTTATGACAATCCAAGCTATAAAAGTTTGTAACTATATCCCCAATTGAAACATAATATATAGCTATAACAGAAGCTAATAGGGAGATGCTCTAGCTAAAGAGGTTCCTTTAAGAGTTGGATGTAAAGCGAGAAAGTTGTGCAATATTTTGTAATAGTCAAAGTGTTATGTACTTGAGCAAATATACTATGTATCATTCGCGCACAAAACACATAGATGACAGATACTATTCATAGAGGTTCATGATTGAGGAGCAAAAAATGCAATTAAAGAAGATTTGTATGAATATGAACGGTGCTGACATATTGACAAAAGCAGCTCTTAGGAGCAATTATGAGTTTTGTAGTCAGTTCATCAGGATGGCTCTTAAGTAGATGATGAAGTATAAGTCTTCTCCAACCTGGGCTAAAGGGGGAGAAGGTTGAGTGTCTGCCTTATTTTGAGGCAAACATAAACTATCGTTGATCACATTCACTATTGTGTATCTTTAGAATGTGAAGAGTTAAAGAAATATATGATCATATGCGTGCTCATGTTCATGACATGCACATTCATAAGTGACAACCGTATGTGTCTTTAAAACCATGTACGTATATGATATCTTCAAAGTTAGAAAGAACATGATCACTTATGTAGCCATACATGTACTATGTACGACACAAAAAAAGCCCTACTTTCAGAATATAAAAAAGAAAAGTTGTAGGTTTTAAGGATGAGTGGCTACAACATCAAAAAGTGAAGAAAAACTAAGTGAGAGTGAGCAAAAAAAGTTTTTCATTTTTTAATTGATAATTTATAACGATAATGTTGGACCCTGAACTTTTCTTGGAAAATTTGAATTATAAAATGAGATTAAATGAGGATTTGGTGGTTTTATTTTCATGTGCAAAGAAAAGGAAAATTCAATATTTTGAAATGATATTTTGAGGTTAAAGTATGAATATTTATTTTTGTTAGAAATGGGTGTTTGTGTAGGTTTGTGTTGTGGGTGATGAAAAGTGTTGATTTGAATGGAATTAAAAATCAAGAAATG
>JANZLD010000008.1:39818921-39831677 GCA_026413575.1 Erythroxylum carthagenense | reverse complement strand
GTTGTCTATCTATCCTCCTAGAGGATGTTTCGGGAGTGTCTCTCCCCCGCTTAGTTTATTAAGGTTTTATGTATTTCCATTCAAAAAAAAAAAAAAAAAAACAAAGAAAGTGCTTTAGCAAACTACACATCAAGCTTTTAAACCTGGGTCCACATAAAGAGGAAACGACATAAACTTTTGTACTTATTAGAAACTAACCTAGAAATATAAATTAAAATTTTCATAGGAGATCATAATGCCTTTAACTTTTAAGATGCAAACTGTTTCTTATCTCAACATTTTGTATTATAGAAAACTACAATTTAAATATAGGAGTTAAATCGAAGTAGTGTTGATTTCTTATTCTTCTGCTTTTGTTACTTCTTTGTTCAACACATTTAAGTGTCATATAGGAACTTCTGATAATGTCCCTGTGACTAAATGTAATTGCCAAAACAAAGGTAACACAACAAAGTTCAACTGGCAAGTAGTCGTGATGAGAGTAAAATGTTTACCTATCTCTTCTCATGCTTTTGAACACTATACGAGCTTGTTCCACCATTCCAGATATGGCAAATGCATCAAGCAAAATATTATAGGCTTTGTGGGTTGGTCTGAAGAGAATGAACAAAAGGACAAATAACCTTCCATAAGTACAATCCTAGTCATGGAGTTCAATTTACAATGTCTAGCTGTCAGATATCTTATGCTGACTTCAACTGAATTGAAAGGGGTGTACTAGACCAAAATTAAGAACAACGAAATGTCAATCTAATATAGGAAGCAGCAGACATGGATCCAAACAAAAGGATAATCAAGTTTATTGAGTTATAGTGATTTTTCTTTTCTTTTGCTTCCCTTTTCTCATCTTTTCATGCAATTACAGCAGACGCTAGCAGGCTCTATTTGATTGATTTCATCATAGGATTTGTATTCAAATGTTGTTAATATAAGCATTGAAGGAATCTAGCCAGATGATAGCAAATTTGTCTTTAGAGAAATACCATGTTGAGTTGTTGCAGTATCATTACTGATTGTTTTAGAGAAAATATTACCAAAAAGGAGTCTGTTATCTTTTATATAGGCTTAAATGTTTTGCATGGATATGGCACATTTCTATACGAAGTCAGAGCTTATGAAACACGAATAATTAGTTGTCCAATGCATAGAAAACAAATAGATCAGCATGAAAGTGCAATTTACTTTTGCTGAACTTGGGCATATTATGAAGAGTGGAACCCTTACTAATGACACTCGAACATGTATTTGATAAGTCACAAGTCCAACTGGCATTGACTTAGTTATAAAGATAGTAATTGTTCTTAAATTTAATTTTATTGTGTAATATATATATATATATATATATATATATAATATTCGCATACCTCACACCAGCATCAAGCATTGACTCAAAAACGGCCAAAGCTTCTTCTTCCCTCCGGGCTTTTCCATAAGCATTAATGAGAAGCGCGTAGCTAACAACATCAGGCCTAAGACCAGATCTTTGCATCTAGAATCACACATTTACTTCAAAATCTGACAGATTTATATAAACAAGATATTAAGAGAAGGCAGCACAACGACTAGTACTATAAAAGCTCAAGTCCTCGAAGCATTTGGAGAGACTCCTTTAGCATTTTTAAGGTAACAGCAACACACATTCCCACAGCCATGAGGTTGTAATCCAACCGGCAGGTAGAATTTTCCTCCCATGAACTCAGTTGGTAGTTCTTACCATCATAGCAATTAAAATTACAAAACAAAAGCCAGAATTTCTTGACTTGAATAAACAAATAAGTATTACACTCATTAAACATCTTCCAGTACAAGGTTTCGAGACATCAACGTCTAAACAAACCATGCAACCACGCAGCCATGATCCCTTCCCAAGTCAACAAATCTCAAACTTAGTCAAAAAGATATATCCCAAGATTATTTAGACAATAAGTTATTAAATATAGACATAATTATCTTGATGTGAATACAATCAGTTAGAAGCAAGATTAACCAACTTAACAAATAATGATTAGTATGGATGTTAAATTATTGGGTTGAAATTAAGTGGTTCTAAAGGTTTCACCATCTCCTAAACCTCTCAAAATCCCCTTTGCTAAGAGACCATAATCAGATTTAATAACTTTCATTCCTTTAGCTCAATAAAGGCAACCTTTTAATCATGCACAGGAAACAAGTCACAGAAACGATAAACATTAATCTTTGTCAACCATATAAGCAATTAATATTAGCCACAAACATTATGAGAAAGAATATGAACAAATCACAGAGAACCTCAATCAAATAATTTTGTTATACAAGTTAATGAAATATCTGTTTTTCTTCCATTTTTGTTAAAATATAGCTACTTGCATGTTCAGTCCATATGAGAAATAATTTTCATAGATAAATCTACAGATTTACCTGATCATAGATATTTGACACCTCCTTGTAATTAGTTTCAAATGACATCAAACTGTTATAAGTGACTGTAGATTGTGGCACTCCACGCTGGGTCATCAGTGGCAGAATCTTACGAGCTTTTCCATAATTTCCAGCTTTTCTATACATATATATTATCATATGAAACATTTTCTGATCTGGTTTCAGCGGTGATTTTTCCTCATTCAGAAGAGTTTCGAAAAGTTTTTCAGCTTCCTTGAATTTGTTTCCCTGTAGTACCCCAAGACCACCATTATTCATGTCAATGATAGCATCATCATGGGAACTTGTATGTTTCTGGTCTAAAGTAAAACATATTCTCTCACCAGCATGACAGCATAAGAAAAGAAACATAGAAAGGAAGTCCATAATTTTTTGACACAAGTTTCTTTCATTCTCACTCTGCACAAGCCTAATAGCAAGCAATTCGAAGATCCCATCCCAACTTTTATCAAATGCAAGTTACAGAAAGGAGCAGATGGACCTCTGAAATGAAGTATACAATTCTGAAATTTTGTCACATAAAGCCATCAGCAGAAAATGTAATCTTTGAAGAGATAAAGTACCTGAACAAACGTTTTTAGTATTATTTGATATGTCAAAGCAGAAGGTTCTGGGCCTGAAGATAACATCCTCCGGAAAATGGCTTCAGCAGTATTATATTGACCTCCTCTCCCATATGCCTCCATGAGTGCAGTATAGGATATAACATTAGGCAGATAGCCCTTCTTATTCATAAGGCCTAAAACACTCTCAGCCCTGTTGAAATCCCCTTGTTTCCCATAAGCTGTTATAAGCATATGGTAGTCCATTTCACTGAAATCCCACCAATGCTGCGTCTGAAGCCATTCTAGTATCTGACCAGAAAGAGCATAAAAAGCATGCATCAACTTTCTCATCATCTTTATTTACGCATAATTTTACTTTCCAAAAAAAAAAGGAACTTTCTAAACATCCAAACACCACAATAGGAGAAAAAGAAAAGGCACTCAGATTCAGTAAGCAACAAAATTTATCTCTTGTTAAATTAAAATATGATCTTCTATGGATATAGAACGTCAAAAATATGAAAATAGTTGAAAAATAAGAGTACTTGATCTAGCAATAGAGTGAAAGAACAGATAGAAAATTACTTTCATACCAATGGCTGGATAGAGGTTTACCCACAAATGATGAGTTGCTTTATCACAGATCATAGGTTGGAGTTAAACCTTGCTTTCATGATGGTCAGTAGATGTTTGCTTAGTCAAAGCTAAAAAGCTTATGGCATTTCTACCTGTCCTTAATCTACATAACTTTAAATGAGAAAATGGATGCAACTTATTCAACAACATACCTCACTGACAAAGTCCCATTTCTTTAACTGCTTAAATCTAACCAACATTCCCAAAACCAGGTCCCTAGGAAGAGCCTGATTTTTTATCCTCTCTCTTCTGAGCACTGAAACTGCTGAGCCCATCTCCTCAATTTGCATCATCAGTCTCCTCCAGTTCTTCTGATCTGCTTCATCTGCTGCGTCTTTGAAGATTTCAACTTTCCTTCTCCTCTGCATGAACTTCCTGGGAGCCAACATAGACCTAGCTTGTACCTCCATTCTTCCGTTAGTATTAAAGTTGGCATTGATAAGATTACCATTCATTTTTGACTGGCTGAAATATCCACCATAGACATAATCATTAATTAGTTAACGGCCAAGTACTGTAATTATGCAGACTACAAAATATAAGCCATAGAAAGTTGTTAAAGAAGAAAACGATAAAATGAAAAGATAATTAGTAGCGAGGTACAAAGTGATGGTGGTTTCCATGACTTTAAATTGAAAAACTTCATTTTTTGTTTCCATTTTTCTTTTACCATACATAGAAGTCAACAATCAACGGTAAAACAATGGACAAGTAAAGCAGCACTCCAGTACCCAAAAACGAAAAAGAATCAAGTGGGAACCGAAAATTCATATTACTACAATATTCACAACCTCGGAAGTCATATTGCTATAGTTTTGAAGTGCACAAATTAACAACTGGCAAAAAACGATGCTAGTTCCTGTGTACGAAATCCATCTTCCTCTTGCTTCAATAATCCAGAAGGAGAAATGGCATTGGACGACCAAAAAAGACAAAAGAAGTTATGAAGAAGAAATAAAGAGAGGGAGAGGACCTCCAAGCACTTGAAGAAGCTGAAAATGGAATACAGGGCTTGAGGGATAACGTTGGAGCCATTTTCGTGGAAGGGCAGTCCCCTAAGCAATGAACAACCCCTTCTCCAATTCTCAATTCTACAGGGGACTTTCTTCAAAATTTCAAACTTAGGTAGTGAGAGAGAGAATTTAGCGTTCTCGTCCGGGGACTCCGTACCGTAGCCCTATGCAGATACAAGTTTGAAGCTGTAGCTATAAGAAGTAGATGCTATGAGCGGACGGTGGAAAATAAAGCAAATCGAAGGTGTGGAAATGATACAGAGCTACAAATATCTACAGTATCGGAACACCAACAAGGCCAATGTTCCTCCTACTAAATTATTCTTCTATTATGGGGAATAGACCAGCTTATTTACATTTAACTAACAGAATCAACGGATTAGGCTAAGCTGATGTGTGGTGACTCTAGTAGTTGGAAGATTAACTGGGCCTAACCTGAGGGTTCATGGTACACAAATTCAAATGTATATTGGTCAGAGGTTAAAAAGTATGGAGCATTTGGGCCTCACCCTTGCAGTCTAATGCCATCAAGTTGACGAGGAGCAGGTGGCATGTTAAATTAGACAGGCTTTACAGCGAGTCAGAGTAAATATCATTGCAAAAGAGAAAAGACTTTAACGAAGGTGTGCATTAGGGCATTTCGGCAGTGTATGGTTGTTGCCCTCACTACTGAGGATAGAAGATAAAATAAAAAAATTCTATCCCTCCTTCATGTTGGGTTGTTATTTCCAGAACTTTTGTCCTTTGTTTTCGGATGATAGAAGGAACAAAAACTTTTGTCCTTGTCTCCTAATGTATTACGAGCACATTGCTTTACACTGCCTTAGTACTGGACACAACCTTTGCATTGTTATTAATATTAATATTAATATTATTATTATTATTATTATAAATTTTGTATTTATTATTATTATTATTATTATAAAATTTTGATTATTATTATTATAAATTTTGTACTTATTATTATTATTTTTATTTGTTTTGTCCATCACAATCAAACAATTCACTGTCTTCAATTTTTGTTATGTTCCGTCTCTAAATTTTTGTTCCGTTTCGTCCTTGCATACAAAAGACAGCAACCATACGCAGCATTTAAGAATTATCTATCCAACTTTTTGTCTTACCATTAGACCAATCTTATGAATACTATACCGATCTTAATATTGGATTAGGTTCTAGTATAGTATTATACTCATACTAGTTCATTTTGGACAATTTTTTAAATTTATAAAATAGTCTTTCAATTTTTTTAAATTTTGCAAAATAGTGCATTAGTACATTATACTGTATATTATATACGGTATACTTTATAATTTTATATCAATCATGTCTCTAAAAATCATAATAATAAAATTTTAAAATAACAACAATTTATTTATTTTTATTAATAATAATTTTCAAATATTTCACATATAAATAATAACCACAATTAATATGAAAAAAATACTCATTATACAAATATAAAATTAAGAACAATATAAAATATTTAAAATATTACAATTTCAACATATAATTATCAAAACATCAAATAAAAATAATAATAAATATTCTTAACTCTCTAACTATTACAATTTACAAAAAAAGTTCGTCATGAGAAAACAACCAAGTAGAAATGAAATATGAAGCAAAACCATTTACAATTACATTGCATATATAGAATTTAATATATACATCAAATATAAGTGAAATTAAAAGAACGTGAGAAACAAAAGCCTAGAACTTCATTCGATCATAGGGGGATATCCTCTATAATTATATTGACCCCAATTATCATTTAGTACAAAATCTTCATTATTGAGAGGAGACTCATCATCATCATTATTCAAATTCAATGCACCAAATGACATGTCAATATTTTCTCATTCAAGATTATCTTTTAAGTCATTCACATATACCAAACTCAATTCTCAATGCAAATTGGATTTACTGAACTACTTGTCTTATTAAGAATCTTAATAAATAATAAAACTTAATTATTAAAAAATTATATCTAAATAAATAATAATAATAACATATCTTTCACGAGACTTTAACTTGTAACGAACGAAGACCAAGTCATTCAATCTCTTAGGCTCCAATATATTCCTTTTCTTAGAATGGATGAATTTAAATGTGCCCTAATTCTTTTCATAATCTGTTGCACTCACGCATTGACTTCAAATTTGAATTTCAAGCCTTTGCAATTTTGGAACACCAGTTTTGAATTGATCTTATCAAGAAACTGTAAGTCGTAGATGACAAAAGTAGCTTTATAAACAAAATAAAGTGAGAGTTAATTTCCATCAAGTAAGAAAAGGGAAAAAAGCTAATACTTGTGGAAAGTTTTGCTCTTTGTCAAATAATAATTGATATCCCAAAATCCCAAGAAGACTACTTATAAAGCTCCATTTATGAGCTTAGGATATCTTGCATCATCTCATGGGCAACAACTGTTTTAATAGTTAATAGTATTCCCCTATTAACTTCAATTTTTTTGTAAAACCTGGTCTAAAGTAAACATTAGGATTTAAAAAATGCCCCAGTTATAAACAAAAAAGAGTAAAGTTGTCTTTCTCATTTATTATGGATGACTGTAATATAAGGTATGTCCAAAGAAGCCTATTTTTTAAATATTGGCCTTAATTGCTTCCTTCACCCTCTCCATGGCATCAAAAACATAACTCATTGTTACTTTTTCATTACTATTATCCAAATGAAATACCCTCACCAAAGGCTCACAAACTCGGATATCAAATTGACATTGGGACCAAAATTTAGTATCTTCAAGTATAATTATGGAAACCGTCAATCTAGCATTAGAACTAGCATGCTGAGATGCAACCCTCTTATCATTGTAAACATTTGTCTCAATTCTTTCTTCATGATAACAAAACACTAAAGTGATAAAAAATTTGTTACAAATCTTGTCACAACAAGATGACATAAATTCCTACCATTAGTTAAATCCTTTCTCATTAAATTCAACACTCGTACACAATTATAGATGAACTTAGTCATCATTTTAACTTCCCGCAAAGTCTCATCAACAATAGGAATATACCTAGCATCCCCTACATTTTTCAACATTAAGTCAATACAATGTTCAGCATAAGGAGTCTAGAAAAAATATACTTATTTTATAACCTTCTTCCTACTACTTTATAAGCGGAATCATTATCAATACTGAATTGAACAATATTTTTTGGTCCTACTTCATTCACAACTTTATC
The DNA here is from genome assembly GCA_026413575.1 of Erythroxylum carthagenense. Lineage (NCBI taxonomy): Eukaryota > Viridiplantae > Streptophyta > Magnoliopsida > Malpighiales > Erythroxylaceae > Erythroxylum > Erythroxylum carthagenense. The sequence goes on along the minus strand of JANZLD010000008.1, from coordinate 39,823,856 downwards.
GAATATCACAAATAAAGTATCAGTATTTCTAACAAGGCCAGATGCATCAATCAAATTAAAAAACATTAAGACCTTTGCATAATAAACTAGAAAATTAATAATAGGCTCATATCTCTTGTTTGTCCAATTATCATACATGATTGAACACTCATAAGTAGCCTAATCCATTCTTCTTTTTTCCAACTAACTTTTTATTTAAAAAATTAAGCAACTCAAAAATTTACCTCTATAGTCATCAATGAAAGGAGTTTTGTATCCTAGACCATAAGAAGCTATAACATCCACCATAGCCTGATAATAGTAAGATTGGGAAGCACTGAATGTTGCACTTGTATCATACCACCATCTAGCCATTGTCATATCTACATTATGAGCTACATCTCTTGATTATATGGCATTACGAATTGAAGACTGGGCTCTAAGAGTTGTTCATGGTGCAAAATAATTTGTCATTTGCCTTCTTCTTTTCTTAACATTAGGTCCAAGTGTAACATTCACTTCTTGTTGAGAAGGGACACAACTACTACCACTACCATTTTCAATATTTCCAGTATCATCATGAAAACTAACAAATGAACTTCTACTATTAATTTCATATTTCAATTTATCCCTTCTATCTTTCTCGTGTTGATATTCTTCAAACAAAGTTTTCATTTGCCATTTTACATCATCGCTTACTTTTTTATAGGGTTCCACATCTTTTTTAACCCCAGTTAAATGCTTCTTTAATCAAGTGATTCCTCCACCTTTCAAATACTTATTACAAAACAAGTAAATAGTATGGTTCTTCATTCCAAGGACTAATGCAGCATAAACCTAAACTGGATCATTATATCTTTCTGAAGCGATTTGATCAAGAATGCTTAAGCATCCTTCCATTAATCAGTAAAAATAAATGATGACATATATCAAAATAAAGAAAACATAATTTCATTACACAATACACTTGTCCATCTTATATAATATAACTCATTTTATATGATTACATCATACATAATTCAATTTCATTTAACCCAATTCACCATAAATCAAAAACTAACAATTCAAGTATTCAACATATATAATTATCTAATAACATTTCCCCTATATTTAAGATATCACAATCAAGTTTTAATAGCTTGTTTTCTTTTTCAAAAAATTTTAGTTAACAACTCATTCTCACCATCTTTTCAATTATAGAAATCTCAAGCAAAGTGTTGATATACAGAGAGTAGATATATATCACTCCTATTGTACATTGGCTAAAAAATAATAATAACTTAAATGCTCAATGCAATATTCTCTAAAAGAAGCATTAGATAGCACATTCCTCATTTGGTATAAAGTCATTATGTTCTATTGATTTTATAAACTCTTATTATAACAATAAACAAAGGTTATGTAGAGTCACAAATATTAATACACATAAGAATATTATTTGAACTTAGTCATTTATTTATAATACAAACTATTAGTAGTAAATGCCACTATATATATTTAATAAAATTTACAATTACAGGTCTTAGGACTTAATTAATATGATTGTGTAATACAAACTATTAGTAGTAAATGCCACTATATATATTTAATAAAATTTACAATTACAGGTCTTAGGACTTAATTAATATGATTGTGATGCTCCCTGACCACATGTCGTTACGTTAGTCAAAATAAAATAACTATATCTACTATAGCAGCGGTGAGTCTAAGTCGATCCCACAGAGAGTTTGTGTAAAGTTTATGAAATAAAATTAACCAGTGTTTAGGTTTAAGGGGGGTTTTGTTTTTGAAAGAAGAAAATAAAATGAAATAACTAATAAAAACAAATTAAAGAAAATATGCAAAAAAATGATAAAAGTGGGGAATTCGGTAAAGACCCAATTCTTTAGTTCAATCTCGGCCTACACCCTAATTAAGCATATTTTATTAATTTGTTGTTCTTTAACCTCTCTTAGTAACTATTAATCATGGATTAACAATTAACCCAAGTTTTTCCTTAGGTTTTGTTTAATCAAGATACGATCGTTAATTAAACCTAACTACTGAATAGCCTAGGATACAATCTCTAGATTTAATTAGGCAGTAGCATTATGAATTAGAAAAGCCGATTAATCAAGGCAACAACCATATATGATGCATTATTTAACCTGGGTCATGTTATCCCTAATGATTACGAATCATTAGTCGTTATACATGAATTTTAACATAATAATTACGAATTATATCGAAATTCTAGCAATAGGTTTGCAATTAACGATTCAATGAACGCATTAAAATCATCATCTCACAATACTCAATGGGTTCATACATAAATAACGAACAATAACGAAAATCCGATTATCCATATACAAAATTCAAGTCAATTAACATAGGATAACACAATCAATTCCTAATGAGAGAAAGAAACAACAAAATAATTAAAAAATTCTTAACCCGTGTCGTTGGCATCGATGTCACCTCCAAACCAACGTCGGGATGTCACCCTTCTATGAGTCTCTTCTGAAAAAATATTTCAACCCCATTCTAATCCCTAGCTGAAAACCCTCTCTTCTATCCTTCATCGCCTAAGCTGTGCCCCAATACTCCTCTTTTGTTTGTTTGATGGGAAAAATAAACCTTCAAGTTTATTGCCCTAGCTCACTATTCACGCCCACAATGTCGCAACTCTCCTCTCACTGTGCCTGCCCTCTCTATTGATTTGTTCCTGTAGTGTCCACTATAGCTTTGATTAGACAATTTAACTTTGCCACTCTTTAAAACCTTGCTTATGCTTCAAACCTCCTACTTGCACCTGAACATATCTATGTTGCGTCGAAAGCATGCATTGCGTTCAACGCAAAATGCAGCCATATATGTTGCGGTGAACGCATATGCCTGCGTTCAATGCAAACGCAGGTGCATGCATTCATTTAATGCATTGCGTCTTCCTTCTACTCTGCGTTGTAACTCATTAATTTCTTGGGTCACGCATAAAGAGTTGTCATTTTGGTTTTGGGTTGTCTTGCTTATGTGCTGTCATTTTCTTCATTGATTGCTACTTTTTTTGTTTCATTCCAACTATTGTCTTATTTTATTGTCTTGGTTGTCTTCTTTTGTGTTTTCTTTCTTGTCTTTTAATTTTCTTCTTCTTGCTCCATGAAGACAAGTAAAAATTAATCTTCAAAAAATGACCCATATGTCGTGCTTTCGACTCACTTTAATTTCTTTACTTTCAAATTGTACCTAAAATCATATATAAACTAAAGTGAGTATCCTAAGAATTTTCGTATCATTAATTGCCAATTGTAAATGATTAAATATATCAATAATTAAACACATATCAATTTCTCCCACACTTAGCTTTTGTCCATCCTTCGGCAAAATATCCAAATTAAGCTCAAAGACCTGAAATATTTACTCAGTTCCTATATTTTTCTAAAACTATATAATCATAACCAAAGATGAATGATTTTCAAAAATCATAGCAAGAATTCAACATTTTGTGTTTCTACTTATGATCAATCAACAAGCATCATCTTCGAAAATTGAGCAATCTAATGGTAGATTCAAAAAATGTGTTTAACTAAAATATATCCATAGGTATACTTAACACCATTCGTGATCATAACAATCCATAACTTTGCATATCATTTCATTTCTCTATCACTAATGTTCACATGCAAAATCACAAATCAATGACTTTTTAGGGTTGTAATGTGGGAAAAGGTAAGGTGAGATGTATTTGAGTCAAGTAGCATGAAAATCAACAAAGCTAATGAAACAAAGCAACACTCATCAAAAACTGGGTACCGTCAGCTATGACGAATGCAACATTTATATTTCACAACCCCATTCAGCTCTCACACATAAACCATATGAAGCATATATCAATTAGAAGGAATCACTCATACAATTTATGCCAACAATATAATGAAATCTCAATATTGAACCTTCCAAGCCAACTTCTACCTCACATTCAAAATACTCAAATAGCACATTCATTACAACTCTAGGAAGCTGCATAAACTATAAACAACTTTTTAACTTATACGCAATTGCTCCTTGATACATTTATTTTAAACAATTTTTTTCTTTTTCCTTTTCTTTGCTTTTTTCTTTTTCTTTTTCTTTTCTTTTCCTATCTCTTTTTTTTTTCTCTTCTCTCTTCTTTCCTTTTTCTGCTTACAAAAGTTAAAATAAACTACATCAATATGGAAATTTCAATAATAAGACATAAAATAACATCACAACAATATGATCAACCCTTATATATGTACACCCTTACACTTAGAATTTTGTACATCCAGAAACTCAACAATCACAAATGTTCCACTAGCTTTATGACTTAGGTAGGACATTTGGTTAAGTTTAAAAGCATAAAATGTGATTTATAAAAAAAAGCTAAAGCTCAAAGGGGTTTATCAAGTAAAAAATCGTGTCAATAGGATAGGTTATTTGGCTAATGTAGTTTATGAAAAACAAAGAATGCTTAATTATATCCATGCTCATACATGTGATAAAAATGTGGTCTCGAATATAAATTCAATGTAAAATCGGGATGTACATGTCATAAAGGTCACATATTATCAAAAAGTAATGAGACTGATATGGATGTGTTAGTCAAATAAGGCTCAAAATCTCACTAGCTTTGTCTACCATTAGTCACTACTCTTCTAAAGATAATGCATATCGACCAATCACAAAAGCAAAAGTACATGCTAAAGTTGCTATGAAATTATCTAGTCAATCTACACTCTAATCATGATTATATAATCCTAGAAGTAATAGAAAACAAGAAAATGTTTGTTGCATTTGTTAGCCCCAAATTTTTTTTTAAATTAAGCATGATTAGCCTAATTAAGTAAGTTATGTTAGCATAAATTGAGTTAACATTAATTAGTATGTGATAGAATTAAATGAGTTAGGTGTAAGAGTTAATGTAATGGATGTGTTAGGTTAAATGTATTAATGGCCAAA
>JANZLD010000008.1:39745560-39757079 GCA_026413575.1 Erythroxylum carthagenense | reverse complement strand
AAAATTTTAAAAAGAAACATAATGGGTGGTTTGCAACTGACTATACCATTAACTAATTGATGGGCTAACTAATGAACCAACAACTAGCCAAAGGGTTGTGATTGGCTAAATGATGGTGAGTTTCGTAAGTTATTGAGATGATACTTTTTATATAACTCAGGTCCCACTATTTTATACTCCAACAAATGAACAGTTGAATGTAAGTGATTGGCTAAATGATGGTGAGTTTCGTAAGTTATTGAGATGATACTTTTTATATAACTCAGGTCCCACTATTTTATACTCCAACAAATGAACAGTTGAATGTAAGTGATTGGCTAGCTAATCTTATCTTGAAACTAATTATTGTAATGACTAATTTATGTGTCTAATAATTAATTGAGTTAGTTATGAGTGTAAACAAAACATAATCAAGTTGTAGGAGGAAACTTTTGGCATATTAAAGATTTTTGTTAAGAGTCTTGGGAGGCTATAGAGTATATATGTGCATCACAACATATATTGAGCCATAATTCATTAGGATGAGAGAGAAATTGAGGTTTTGAGTTATATATGATTATGTAATTGTTTAAAATACAATTATTTCTTAGGAAAAACATTGTAAGAATCTATCTTGACTTTGAAAGTGAGTTATAAATGGTTTCTCTTTACCTTGACAAAGTAAGACAATTATAACTCTTCTTCACCTCTAACAAAGAAGATGTTGTATAGAGCATTCCTCTTACCCTTTGAAAAAAGATAATAGTGAATTCATAAGTAGAACTTGGATAATGCATGTAGGCCAAGGGTTGTTTTGGTCGAATCACTATCAATTATTTTTATATCTATTTTCTCCTTACCCTTATTATTATTATAATTGTTTTATGATTATCATATATGAAATTGTCATAATCATTCATTATAATAGGTAATTCTTTCATTGGTTATTAAATAGGAAAAAGTAAAAACACTTAATATATCACATCTTTTGTGCCATCTAATGACTAATATTTGGTAACAAAGTGGGTATCATTTATTGCATATAGGTTTCTAATAAATTGGATTAAAAATCATCATGACATAATTTTTATTAATTTTTAACCAAAAAAACCAATAAATTAATATTGTCCCGTTTTTATTGAAATTATTACTTGCTTTAAATAATTATTTTAATGGAAAATATTTTAAATTGTGGGATATTTTAAAGAAGAATGATTGGATGCCAATGATGAGAGATTGAATACTTTAAATAATAGAGAAACCTTCTTGGTTCATTTGATATAAATATACCAAATGGTGTGTAAATTTGTGAAAATACTTATGAAATTTGACGCATACTTAGTGTTACATATGATGACCTTAATGGATTAAAAAAAGTAGTGGTAAGATAAGAAAGGAGTAAGAAAAATGAGAAAGAGGATCATAAGAAAAAGAAGGCACCAAAGGTCGTATTGGATAATATAAGCAATTAAAAGATTGAAGAATCCAAATTTGATGTGAAAACATATGCTTTATAAAAAATAATGACAAGCCATATTCTAATTCAAATTTTCTTGATGATGATGATGATGATTGTATTATGAAGATCTTATTGATTCACAAGGAATGAAGAGATTGAAAAGAAACAAATTATCTTCAAAGCATAAAGAGACATAAAAAATTAGATACATGCATAATTGAGAATGAAAAATTGAAATGCATAAAATGGTATAGTATAAGATTATGGTTGTTAGAGATTATAAAATGGATGATATTTTTTATGAGAATTAGGCAGTATAGGCATATAATTGGTTCACTTGTAAAAGTACACTATCCAATGAGATGGTCACTTTTATGAGAGGCAAGCATTCACATGATAAGCCTATGCCTAAATCACAATATGAACATATAACATTCAATTCTAGGAAAAATATTCAATGCTTATGAATCATCTTCTAGGTCCTAAACTAAAACAAAATTTCATATATTTATGTATGGCTTATAAATTAGACTCCCATTTTACATAGCGAGGTTATAAAAATCCATTTGAAATAACTAGTTGTATTATATGTGTTAATTGTTATTTGGATAATAAGCTAATGGAAATTAAGGTTCCATATAATTCTATAAACACCTACCAAAGATATGGCAAACAAATAAAATAGCCATATGTCTAGATCTAATAATATCATGCTATAATCAAAAGGTACATCAACACAAATGACCAAATTATGGCATACAAATAAATAGCCATATGTCTAGATCTAATAATATCATGCTATAATCAAAAGGTACATCAACACAAATGACCAAATTAGGGTAAGTATAGCCACTAAAGCCATTCTAAAAAGGGGAAGTTCTTTCTTTTATACTTGCTTGTGAACCTTTCTCTCTCTTTCTCTATTGCACAAAACAACTCACGTTTCTTTTAAAAAGTGGTTATAAGCATGGAGGGATTTAAACCTCTAACAAACTTATCCATGGCCACATGCTTTAATCCTTTGAACTACATGCCTCAGCCCTTCTCCATTGGAAGTAAAACATGAAGAAATGTGACTAATCATAGTTCAAAATTTAAAAATAGGTATAATTTTTATATAAGATCATAGCAAAAGAGAATGAAATATTTTCTCATTCATATAGCTCTCTTTATCATCAAAATAATATGAATTATCAAGTTAGGCCTAAACGTTTATCAAAAAGCACTACACATGTTGACAATCATCATAGACCACTATACAAGCACTAGGAACATATTCACAATTCTCATAGGCCTCAATATCATGAAAGGAATATGCTATATATCAATTTATATGATAGGAACTTTCATAATATAACCAAAGCTCTTAATTCCTTATTTAAAAGTGAGAATTATATCATTAATATCTTCTATAAGGACCAAAAAATACAAATATTCTTTCAAGTCTTCTCATATGGCACTAACAATTTCAACTCTTATTAAGTGAAATGTCATTTTTATAGTAAATATAGGTAGATTAATAGATATTGCTCTTTAAAACAATACTTGTTAAGTAAACACAAAAAAATGTAATTTGAAAAGGCTTAAAAATTGACTCAAAATACCTAAATGTAAAGTAAAATAGTTATAATGGTTTTTCTTTACCTATGAAAAATAAGATGTTATGTTGAGAGTTATTTTTGGTCAATTGAAGGTAGATAGTAAATTCCTAGGTGAAGCTTGAGGAATGGATATATGCCAAGGATGTTAAGATTAACTACTATAACTCAAATTTATGTTTCTTTCCCTTGCTTTCTTTTATTATTATTGTGATTATTTTATAATTATATGAAATTATTATATATCGTTTACTAGAATAAATAATTTATTAATCAAATTTTAAAATAGAAAAATATATACACGTAATCCACCTTTCCCTTTTATGCATCATTTAATTATGATATAAAAACATAATTATAAATTTTGAAAGAATTCAAGACCAAAGTTCAAGAAAGTTAATTTAAATTAATTTTGAGAATCAAAATTTATAACCATATGTTTTAATATATACTTTTTGAAATTAATGGTAAGATTGTGTTTCCATTATTTGCATGCACCTTCATCAATTCACCCTTTTAAATTGGTCAAAAGTAGAGTATTCATATAAAATGTAAATAATTATAAATAATATTGTTAATTTTTAACGTTTTCCATAAATACAAAAGAGAAACTAATTTATTGGATTTTAAGTCTTATATAGTATGTAAAAAAGTTATAAAAGAGTGATTTGTTTTAGGGATAAAAAATTCTAAAATTTCAATCCTTTTGAAAAATTTTAGTTTCCAAACTTTCAAAAATTTCAATTAAGTTACTAACCTTTTATAATTTTAGTTTTGTTTGTATTTTACTGATTTGGCTAATGAAATCATTTTTGTCTATAATATTTAATCTTTCACGTGGAAAATTTAATAACTAACTAAACATTCACATGGACTAACACATCTAACATGTAACTCACACCTAGTACACATACCCATAACTCATTACCCATAATTCATAATCTGTGTAACCATAATCCATTTAACATCAAAATACCTAATTCATCTACATCTCGTCTCCTATCAATTGTGGAGACTCATCAAAATACATTTAGAGAAACCAAAGAACAATCTCGTGAAACCTATAGAAAGCGTCTCCTTGAATTGCATGAGTAGGAAAGATACAATTTCTGTTTTGTCTTTGTCTTTGTAAATTGCATGTTGGATAATTTTGACATTTCCCATAAAGTATATTTAATTGCATTTTTTGATTTTTCAATAACTTATGGTTTAAGTTACATAATTTGATTCAGATAAAGATAATAAAGTGACTTAATAATGATCCAAGTCAATGGGTTGAAGTTTAGGACGAAAATAGATCCCAATCAGTGTGGATCGAACCTATATCAGGCATGTGATGAGAAAGCCTGATATGAATGGTATATGTATAGGTTAAGGTCTTCTACAGTTTCTCATGTCATTTGTGAGCGTAAGAATTCTACGACCTGTTAAGAGGGCTTACATTTCGAAAAAATTGTAGAAAAGCTTGACTGCACTTCAGTGAATAATTCTAGTGAAGACAACGGTGGATTCGCACTCGTTTCAACTTTAGAAAGTTTGTTTGAAGTTATGGAACTAAAATGAGGTATTTTTTGCATTTTTTTGTTTATTGCCCTTTCACATGTTGGATTAGAAAAAGAAAACATGTCATATTTGGAGAAACGTTAGGTTTCAAAACTTTTTAAAAATCTAAATTGTAGTGTAAGCAATATATCTAAATCATCATGCCAATCTATACATGATATGATATAAGGATAATAATAAAAATAAACAAGATAGGGATTATATTACCGACTCCTTCGCTATAGCTTTAACTCCTTGCTGCACTTTCCTATCATCGGCAATATATGTAACATCCCATTACCCATGTTAAGGCTACAATTGTGATTTACATGAAAGTACTGAGAAATTAGGAAATGCATATCATGCTTTAGTTAAATATGACATGCACATTTTTGCACATAAATATGATTGTACATGCTTTCATTGACATTTTCTAGGTATAATTGATTTATAAATGTGATTAAAATGTGAATTGTAAATTATTTGCGCTAAAAATTTATTTGGAGACCATTAGTATTATTTCAAAATTTTTGGTGAATTTTAGAAATTTGTTAAAAATTTGGAGTATTTTTGGATTAAAAAATAGAAATATGGACCAATTATTTTATGACATATAGACTGCTTAATTAGTTGCCAAATAATAGCATGAGTGAATGAAAATGAACTATTAATTAGGAGACATGTGGTAGCTTAAGGAGGAGATAAATGGCTTACATGCCAAGTGGCATATGTTAAGGTAGTTTGGAGACACCTTACACCTAGTTGAATTAAGGTAAGTTGCTACTGGAAAAATCCACCATCTTCTTCTCGTTTCTCCACTGAAAGTTGCTGCTAACATACATCTCTGTAATTTGGTTTCAACCTTGCTAAATGACCATATCAATGTCATATGTTTAACCTTTACAAGATAGTCAAAGAACTAGATTTTTGTTGTTCTTTGCCCTAGCCAAAAATCAACTTGTTTTTACCTTTACTTTATGAAAATCTTACAAGCTTGGAGGGCTAGATTAGCTTGAGGTTTTGAAGGAGATTTTGAGATTAACAAGTAAGTAGAAATCTGATCTTTAAGGTATGTGATTATGATGATTGAATTAGGAAAGATTGTATAAGTTGTTGATGAGGATGTATGCTCTAATGTTATAAACTGGATAATTTTCATTGAATATACTTCGGTATTCTGATTATAACATGAGTTGTAGATTTCTAAATGAGTTGATTCTTAATTCATATTAAACTAGAGACATAAGTCTACAACTTTAATGAAGAAGCCAAATGTTAGTTCTATCTCTAAGCATTACACAATCTGGCTATAAGTAGAGTTAAGAGTTCTGTTACAGATTAAAAATAGTCAGAACTCTTTTGGAAATAACTTTCAGTATACTGAATCAAATTGTATGATTCTGGTGTTATTAGACATTGGAAACATAGTGGAACAATTTTCTAGAAGAAATTTTTTGCTAAAAATACACCATTTCCTTTGTCATAATGATCATGCAAAGTTATCCCGAAAGGGGGTGTTAGGATGAAAATGCTGAGGTCTGCTGGAATTTGATAACTGGAATGTTCTTACTGAATATGCTTTGGTGTTTTGGCTATATTTTGATTTTTAGATTTAAAAATAAAATTATTCTTGATTTAAATTGAAATAGAGACATTTTGCTACTAATATTAAGAAGAAATTGAATTTTAATTATGTTATTAAGGGTCTTGAAATTTAGCTTGAATGTAAGTCTTGGCTTAGTAGTAGCACTACTAGGGACAGAAATAAGGTCCTATTGTTATTGAATAAACTATATTGATATAGGCTGAATCAGACAAATATATCTTCAAAAAAGTTATAGATTATTCTCTTAGTTCTTGATTGGTATAAAGTTTGTAATTTTTGGATATTGGAATTGAGAGATATGAGTTGTGCAACTTGAACGCATGATCATGCATTAGCCAAAATTTCAAAAGAACATAGTCTACGGTATTTCGAGCATAACTCATAGAATAATGAACCAAATTGACTGATCTTAGTATCATTAGAAACTTAAAGCATTGGAGAACAACTCTACAAAAAAAAGTGTTGCCTAATTTTGTCATTTACCTTATCGGAATAATTATATAAATTTGATCTGAAAGCATATTATGAGAAAAAACTCTGAAATGATCAATTAGTTTATGAAATTAGTTTCACATTGTTTTATTATGGTCCAAACCTAATTACAAATTATATTAATTAGTGCTTTGCTATCTGAATGATATGGTGAAAAAATCTCGATAAGATACCTGGAATTGTCATTGAATATGCATTGTGCATATTGTCTATACATTGATGTGCATAAAGAAATACTTATACATTTGTGCAAAATTGTGATATATGAAAATGTGTTTTGTGTGATATAGAGGAGCATATTGGATGCCTGTAACACCCCATTCCTGCAAGACCCAAACCTAGCATTGACGGGTGATATCCGAGTACGTACCTTGCGAGGGTGACGTGCTAGAACACTCAATAAGTCAAAACTCATTATTTTTTTTATACAATTAAATATGCAGAAATTAGTAATCAATTAGGGCCCACTTTATTTCATAACCATTTTTCAAATCAACACATTACAATCAGTACACAACTCATAAGAGATTCACTAATCACTTGGGGTCCATTACAAATACAAAACATTTCCAATTCCAAAGTAATTACATATCGCAATATTCAATTACAGATGATACAAAAATTTACGAAATGTATAATTCAGAACGAAAATAAAGAAATACAATTAAGACACAAACTGATCCCGACCTCTATCTTTCCCTTGCATGCAGTAAGGATAATCCCGTTTGCCTAATGGGGTATTCTTCTGAGTCTTGAAATTTTTTTGCAAATTTTTTAGGTGAGTTTTCCGAACTCAATGAGTGACCATCATCGATGACTCATCCAATCACGTAGCACATAAATGACATTATTACATATTTCACACTTCACATTCAATACAATTTGATCACTTGTATTATACATATGCAGTGCACATGAGACTCGCTTTTCATTTGTTACTTTATTGTGACCGAGTGCCTAAACTGTCCCATATAGGGCTCATTGATAACTATCCCATATAGGGCTCATTAAACGTTGAGCCTGAGGCTCTGAATCACGTTTGAGCTCGAGGCTCTTGTTCACTCGTTAAGCTTTAAGTTCTGATCGTTGGTTACTCTGGTCATAATTGTCATTATATTTCATGGATTCATGAAATGAAATGCATCAATCACATATCGACGGACCTTAGTCCGGTATTCAACATTTATGTTGAGAAACACTTTATGATCATGCATTCATGTCATGATGCATTTAGTTCATCACATTCACATTCAATTAGTACTTCAATATTACATTCAAGCATCAGAAACCTCGGACCTTCATTGTCTGGAACCACACAATCAATTCACATCTCATTCATAATCACTCAAGTCATCACATAAACGAAACAAACAAAAAGGTAAGATCATCTAGGTCTACGAATAGTATGCTCCAGATTAGAATTTGCTTCCAAATTTTGGGAATGCCTAAATGTAGACATTTAACCTACATAACCCATTTATGCAAGATACACATACACATAACAATTTGTACAATCATAAGTGTTTAATAATGCATATGAATGAAATGAAATATGCACAATGCATTTTCATGACAATGCCAGGTATTTTACCATTAATTTTATCACAAAGCCATTCTTATATTAAAACCCCTCTAAGTATAGTTTATACTTAGGTTTATGTGTCACCAAAACCATTCAAATCTCCATTCCTCTCTCATTGACTCACTTCAGAATTTTTCCAAGTCACACTTTCGGGTCTACTATTTGCATTCAATTAGAAAGTGAAACTGATGTAATTTGGTCACACTCTCTTCTATAAAAGTGTTCCTCTATGTCTTATCTTCCCATTGGCACCAAAATCATTCAATTTGTTTTCGTAATTTGGAAGATATGTCTCAAACATTATCGGGTTATCATATTTCAAAAACAGTATACTATACATAAATTCCATTTAGAATTTGAATATCTTAGAGACTGAATCACAATTATACTTCTTTAGATAATCTGTAGGCCTATATATCTAGTGCAATCAAAATCAATAATAATTTCATTTGGAATCCTACAGGTCTAGATATACTCAAAATATTAAAGTATGTTAAGTGGAATAACATCAGTTCATATTAATAAAGAGCACACTCACTGTACCCGTCCCACGTTTTTCACTCAATCTTCTCAATTCAATTCAAAGAGCTATGGTTTTTGGTGGATATCTATAATAATGTATTATGAGTCCAATGGTTTAAGAATCAATTCATTTGGGCGTCTAGAGAAAAATTTAAGGTCAAAAGAATCAAACAGGGTTTTGTCCTCAATCATATTGAACCTGTCTCGGGAAAAATGGCATAACTCTCTCTAAAGATGTCAGATTTGTGTGTTATTTATATTTTTAGAAAGAGAACTTCAATATCTACAATGTTTATGAAGACCTTGAAGACAAATTATGTTGGACCCCGAACTTTTTTTAAAAATTAGAAGTATAAATTGAAATTAAATGAGGAACTTGTGGTGAATTAGTCATGTGCAAAGAAAAAGAAAATTTAAGAATGTGAATTATTATATGAGATTAAGATAGGTGAATTTAGCAAGTTATTGATGATGAGAGAGTATATGTGTCTATGCTTTTGTTATTGATGTTTATGATTAATTATGGCCTAAAATGGTGTTTTGAGTTTAAATGGAGTTGAAACGCAAGAAATGAATAATGTAAGTGTTAGATTTTGGAGAATTAAAAATCTGAAAATTTTGGGATAAATAGTAGCAGAAAGTGGCAATTTGGATCTGAAACTTTGTGAATTTTTCTGGCTTGATCTAGGTAGAATTGGATTAAATGATCTGCATGAAAGTTGTAGCTTCTATTGATAGCTTTCTATCACCTTGAAGTATGATATTTTTTGATATCGGGATTGAAAGTTATGATCATTCGAATTTAAGTTATTTTGCTTTGTTTTTGAAAATGCTCATTAGGGTAAGTTTGTGTGTACTGTGCTTTGAGGCCAATTTTGTACTGATGTGGTTTGAATTGGAGTAAGTGATCTACATGAAAGTTATAGAGAAATGTCATAGCTTTACAATGATGTATAATATGTTATTTTTAATTGTGAAAATTGGAAGATGTGAAATTTGGAAGTTTGGATATTATTTTAGGATGACAAATTTCTGGCAGAAACTTTGATTGAAAAATTGACCTAGTTAGAGGTTGAAATTGCCTTTAAGTGCTTCATGAAAGTTGAAGATTGTGTTTTGATCTTTACATTGATGTAAAGTATGGAATTTTTTGACCATGGAATAGGAAGTTATGATTTTTAGAAATTTCTGTTACTGTTTGGGATGATCATTAATGGACAGAAACTTCGAAATGATTTTTGATTCCCTTAGAGGTCAAATTGATTTTTCAGTCCTTCATGAAAGTTGTAGGTTGATTTTGATCTTTTCATTGATATAAAGTATGACATTTTTGGACCTTGAAGTTGAAAGGTAGAAATTTTAGAAGTTGTGATACTGTTTAGGGCGACCAGACCCTTTGCCATTCTTTTGCTTATAACTTTTTCGTTCGACATCCGATTGACCTAATTTTTGAAGCGTTGGATTCATAAGGCATTCCTTTACCTCTCCATAAAAATTGAGAATTTTTGAGATTAATTTAAAAAAGATTGATGAAATCAAAGTGAGAGGATTAAATTAAATTAAGGTGTTAAAAATGCACGAAGGGCAAAATTGGAAGTACACTTAAGGTTAAAGATATAAGGCTTTTATTGAGGAGCAAAATGGACTTTTTAGAATAATAAAGGATATAAAAAGAATAAGTTTTTGTTTTGCTTGGGAATAGAATAAGAAGTCGTGGAAGAAGAAGAGAAGAAGAGAAAGACTAGGGTTTTTGGGAAACCTTGAAGAGTTTAAAGAATTTGAAGTCAAATCAAGTAAGTATAAGCATTAACCTCTTTTGATTTGATGAATGAACCTTATTTTGTGATAGTTAGAAGTGAAAATGGGGTTGAATGTATGTAGGAAGTTGTTGTTGAATGGTGTATGAAAAATGTTTTAATCCTCTAGGGTTAATGGTTATGTTGTGTTTGTGAATGATTTTGTTTTGGAATGACTTTAGAAATGAAGTAGGAATGATGATTTAGGATTAAGATGAGTTATATTTGAAATATGGCAAGTATATAGATGAAGAATGCCGAAAAATAAGTTTTCAGGAGGTTTTTGGGCTTGTTCGCCTTGGCAAACTTTTGCCCTCGCCGCGGCGAGTTCCAACATTTTCGTCGCGGCGAAATCCTTTTTTCCAGCACGAACATCCTTTGGTATTTTAGGCATAACGTTTGCTGTAGATGTCCAAATGAGGTAATTTTTGATTCGTTGTAAACTAGAGACATAGGGATACAAATATTATCAAGAAGGGAAGTTTTGAATCAGTCTTTAGAGATCTAAAATTTTGGATGGAAGTTGAGTATAGGTTATAGTTTCAGCATAAGGTTAGTCCCGACATGTTTGGGGTATAACTTCCATGTTTTTGAAACGAATTGAATGATTTTGGAGTCATTAGAAACTTAAGACAATGGAGAACATTTTTCTAGAAGAGAATATTACCAGATTTTGTTATTTACTTGATCATAGTGATCATGGAAAATTAACCCGAATGTTTGGACTTTTAGAAGAGTTTGAGTTTTTAGAATTTATCTTAGTGAATGTGCGATATATGGGTCCTCAAATTGTATTCCTATTGAATGGGAATTTTGCATTTTGATAAAGTGATTGAACCCAATTTGATCATATAAATTGGCTACACTTTCATGGCTGTTAATGTACTTTTTGACTCTTAATTCGTGATTTTGTGCTGAAATTAGTCCCTTGCGGTGAGCTTAT
>JANZLD010000008.1:39571455-39593070 GCA_026413575.1 Erythroxylum carthagenense | reverse complement strand
TTAATAAAAATTGTACTTTCTGAATTTATGTACAAATGAATAGGTCATGTTGTAAAGTCAACAAACTGAATGAAATTATATTTACAAAAGGGCCCCCGTGGTCATTGAACTCACTGATGATTATTTATGTAAATTGTTTTTTGCATAATGTAAAAAGAATGCGTATGTTTCAAAAAAAATTTATACTGAGTTTTGACTGAGTGATATAGCACGCCACCCTCACAGGGCACGGGTTCGGATATCACTATCGATATCGGGTTCGGGTTATGCGGGGGTGGGGTGTTACAAATGATCTGTTTAGCTTATAATGATGCCAACGATGCACTGCCAACACCAAAACCATTAGCTCCTTCTTACATGCCAATATAGAAAGATTCCCCTCTCAAAATGCCTTAGTATAGTAGGCTATCGGCCTCCTATTCTGCATCAACACTACACCCACTCCCCTTCCTGAAGCAACACATTCAATTTCAAAGGGTTGGGAAAAATTTGGAAGAGCTAATATCGGAGAGATAGTAAACACCTTTTTTATGGCCTCAAAGGACTCTAAGGACGCTGCATTCCAATGGAATCCCTTTTTCTTTGTTAGATCTATAAGTGGCTTAGCTATTTTGCCATTGTTCATGATGAACTTACAGTAATACCCCGTCAACCTTAGGAAGCCCCTTACCACCTTAACATTTTAAGGAGTAGGCTAAATTAAAACACTTTAAATCTTTACGAGATCAACCACTAACCCCTCACCGGAAATAACATGACCTAAATAGTCCACCAATTGTCTCCCAAAACTGCACTTCTCTTTGTTTACCACAAACTGATTCTTTTTTAAAAACCTCCAATATGCTTGATAGATGCAAAAGATAAGTATTCCAATAAACATTATATACCAGAATGTCGTAAAAAAACCAAAACAAACCTTTTAAGAAAAGGCTTAAAAATGTCGTTCATTGCAGAATGGAAGGTAGCTAGTGTATTGGTCAATCCAAATGGCATTACTAAAAACTTATAGTGGCCATCATGTGTTCAAAAAGCTGTTTTGTATATGCCTTCATTCTTGACCCTGATTTGGTGATACCCAAATTTGAGATCTAACCTAGAGAAGAAATAAGCACCATGCAACTCATCCAAAAGTTCATCAACCACTAGAATAGAATATTTGTCTAGTATTGTGGCCTTATTTAAGGCCTTATAATCCACACACATTTGCCATGAAGTTTCTTTCTTCTTGACCAAAATTACAGGACTAGAATAAGCACTTGAGCAGGTTATATGATGCCTAATTGTAACATTTGCTGAACCTGTTTCTCAATCTCATCTTTATGATGATGTGGGTATCTATAGGGTCTCTCACTAATTAGACATTGTCCTTGTTGTAAAACAATAGAATGAGAATGATTCCTTTTGGGGGTTATCCTTGAATCTCTTGGAATATCTCTGGGAATTTGTTAAGCACCAGATTCAGGTCCTGTTGTTCTTTACCACCAAGTTGTGTCTAATGCTCCCATTTCTTTTTGCAACTACTCCAATTGATCTAAAATTGGACCCTTGTAATACAAGCTTCCCTTTCTCTGTATTACCTTTGTTTATGCCTTGCTGCACAACTCCACAGCTTGGCCAACATATTGGAATTGCATGGTCTTCCCCTTCTAATCCACAATGAGCTTCCCCAAGGTCTGCAACCAAGCAAGCCCTAAAATGACATCCATTCCTCCCAAATCCAGTATGTAAGCATCTATCTTTAAGTCCAGCTCCTCTAGTAAACTAGGAACCCCTATATATCTTCCTCTGGTCGTTACGTTATGGCCATCGCCCAATCTGATTCACAAAGTCTTTGTCAACTCTGTAGTTAACCCAAGACCAGTAGCTAATTTAGGGAAAATAAAATTATGGCTTGCTCCACTATCTACCAATACCACAATAGGAACCTCGTGCATTTTTCCTTCCAACCTTTTTTTTTTTCAAATACCAGTGCTTTATTCACCTCGAACACCTCCACGGTTTTGCATTTTAATGCTACCTCTCCTTCCTCTTCGTCCTTCGCCTCAATGGGTATTATTTATCCCTCTTCATTTAACATTTCATTATCATCCAAAACCAATAACCTTAGTTATCTCTCTAAACACTGGTGTAATGCCTCGCTACCTACTTGCTCACCGCACACCTTTTCTTCCGTAGCCCTTACTATTTTCATCAATTGATACCTATTCACTGGAATGAATGTACGTACCCTTCTTCTATTATTCGATCTCAACCCCCTTATGAAATATCCTATAAACTGATCTTCCGATAGACAACCCACTTGGGACGATATGAATTCAAAAGC
Organism: Erythroxylum carthagenense; assembly: GCA_026413575.1. Lineage (NCBI taxonomy): Eukaryota > Viridiplantae > Streptophyta > Magnoliopsida > Malpighiales > Erythroxylaceae > Erythroxylum > Erythroxylum carthagenense. The sequence continues at coordinate 39,590,747 of JANZLD010000008.1, read as the reverse complement.
TTCGATGTACTCTTCAACTGTATTAGTTTGTTGTAGGTCAAAAAGTTCTTCAAATGGATTCTTAAACCTCCTCCCTCCATATCAGTCTATTAAAACTTTCTTAAACTTCTCCCAATTCAATTCTACCTTCGTCTATCTTAGAAGGTTAAACTAATAAATGGTTGATCCCTCCATACTTTAGAGAGCTAGTGATCCACCCCATGGTTCAACCTTACATATAGACACTCTATATTCCTCCATATCGGCAAAGGATTGCTCTGGCTGCATGGGCTATTGAGGATGTTGATTAATCCTTTCACCAGTTGTAGTTTATCCCTTCCCCAAGGTATCACTCCCTGTCCTTCCACTGGTCTCTTACCTATATTTTACTTTTCTAGCAACAATGCTCACTGCATTTTCCCCATGGCCATTCTTATGGATGATTGAATATCTTCAACCCCAGCATCTAAACTAGCCATACTAGATTCCAACAGGTCTACTATATTGGACATCTTTGGTGGCATGAATGTAGAACAAATCCTCCCTTCCTAATATCCTGTAGGTTGGACCAATGATAGAACTCTAGTTCTTTTTAGCACTAGAGTAAGTTTGTATTATTGAATGAAAGAACATTGTATTGTTATTATAATGGTCATTCTAAGAAACACCCCTACAGCTGAATGCTCCTCAGAAAGAACAATCCTCTTTCTGCCTACAATAATTTTCTCCCTTCCCCTCTCCTCACCAACCTCTCAGCCTCAAGACCACCTAGTTCAAAAATATTCTGTTTTGCCAACTCAGCCACTAACTAACTAACTCCCCTCTACACCTTCTTCCTTTCTCCTCGAGTATTCTCTCCATATCTTAGGCTTATTCCCTTTTTTGTTATTCTCCCCCCTTTTCCTAAATTATCCTCACCCATATCAGTCCTAATAGGTCTAGACCTGGTTACAATAAATCTTACAATGTTGATTGGTCCTCTCTTGCAACCAACATTTAATACAAGTGTTGCTACAATTTTACGCTTGTTAAACGACACTTGCTTATCCTAAAAACAATGAGAATCTTGTACATAAGAAACATGTATTCATCTTCTCATGTCTTTACTAAGTGCAGGAGCAACTAATTTTCTAAACACAACATTTGGAAAGGTCAACGTGAAAGATGTTACAAACGCACACATTCAAGCATTTGAGATTCCATTAGCTAATGGAAGATATTGTCTAGTTGATAAAGTTACGCACTACTAATAAATTGTGAATATATTGCATAAGCTTTATCCTGATCTCCAACTCCCAAAGAAGTAAATTATATCTGGTTTGTCTCTAGCATTAACTGTGTCTGTACTTATGTCTTGAAAAAAATATTAATCTGCTCCCTTGGAAAACAATCTTGACATGTAGGTGCACTAATGATAAGCTACACGTACTAACTTATCAAATGTCCAAGGAAAAAGCTAAAAGCCTGGGCATAACTTCATCCCCTTCAAAGTGAGCCTCAAGGAAACAGTGGAAAGTCTGAAGGAGAAAGGCTTTGTTACTGTCTGAGCACTTTCTGCTCTATGAGATCTTTGTAGCTGTAAATAAAAACAAACTCTAATCTTTCAAGATCTTTACAAGAATCGTTTACCTATACGTGGTTAATGTCTTTCTACAGTTTTCTCAAAATGTAAGTGCTTTTAACATATTAGAGAATCTGTATGCTTACTAATGATATGGGCAACTGTAGGAGATCTTAACCTTTATATATAGCTTCTATATTAGGCTTTCATATTACAAGTCTTATATCGGTCAGATCCTCACTAATCAGGATCCATTTTCCTCTTAGACTTCAACCTATTAATTTAGATCAATTATTGGGTCGCTTTATTACTTTATCTTTATCTAATTACGAAACTTAACCGGTAAGAAAAAATTAAAAATGCAATTAGATGTTGTCCAACTTTATGAAAAAAAAAAGTCTAAAAAGTCCAACACTATCCCTCTTCAACAATACTTAATTACATTTTTGTTTTAAGTTTGAAATTAGTTTAAAAACTCGATTAAGTCACATCACTACATTATTATCAAATTTAAAAGTTAAAAAACATTTGATCCAAAGATAATGAAATTTCAACATTCCATCTTGCAAGGCTTTCCATACCAAAAAAGATCAAACATATATATCATGTATGACAGAGGTCTAATATAATTACAAATTTTTAATACTTTACTTAACATCAATGAAAAAATGGAGTGACAAACTAAAATGATACCTATATGATCTAATATCTATCATCTTCATTTGTAGGTCTCGATTTCTCCAACTTTATTTTAAACTGCATATGTTAAACTGCAGTAGAGAAATCATATTTTCTTTCACCAAATGTTAAACAGCATTAGAAAAATCTTTATATTCTCTAACTGAATACTAATCTGTATTAAAGAATCTTTATGGGATTAGACCTTATATCTTCCTATGTCATATCAAATTTATGGGTATTCATACTAAACTATATGTGTCTAAATGGTATAGGCTCAAGGTTAATTTTTATATATACCAAGTGAATTTAAAAATGCTTACGATCAACACAAATCTTAAGACTTTTGTATATATTATGATTGTACACAAGAATAATTATTATTGAGGATAAAAAGATGATCATCTATATTAATAAATAATCATAACGTCATAATACATTAAAATATACATACATTTAAGGAGTAAATACAATAATCTCTAACTACTAATGTGTGAGGACCTTAACACGCCTATACTGGATACATGTCTAACAAACACTAGTGGGTTAAGTCCTTTAGTCAATGGATCTATTGACATCTCCTCAGTCTTGATATGCTCCACTTTGATGTCAAATTTCTTAATCAACTCCTTTATGGTAAAGTATTTGACCTCTAAATGGTTAGACCTTATGATATTCTTATTATTGTTACTAATCAACACTGTGGTAACATTATCACAGTACAACAGAATGGGTTTAACTACCTAATCTACCACAGACAACTCATAAATCAAGTTTTTGAGTCAAACCACCTGTATAGCAGCCCCATAGCATGCAATAAACTCTACATGCATGGTTGAGGAAGTTATTAATGTCTACTTGACACTCTGCCACGATATTGCACAATCTGCTAACATAAAAATGTACCCTAAAGTGGATTTATGATAATTCAGACATACAGCAAAATCAGAGTCTATATACCCTGTGAGATTTAAATCGATGACTTTTTTATATGTTAACATATAATCTTTGGTACCCTTTAGGTATCTCAACACCCGCTTGACCACATTTCAATGGTGTATCTACACTTGGGTTAGCCAGATATCAACCCAGTTGTCCAACAGCAAATGCAATGTGCGGTCTAGTACACACCTAGGCATACATCAGGCTACCATCCACACTAGAACATTCCTCATAGCCCCTCTCTCAACTTTATTCTTTGGATGCTATGCCAATGATAATTTTTCACTATAAGAGATAGGTGCTACAACAAGTCTACTGTGTGCCACATTAAACATGTGTAACACCATGTATTCTTTTTGTGAATGGCTCAATGAGTGTTGAGATGTGTCTCGGTAAATGTATATACTAAGGACAAAAGATGCTTTACCCAAGTCCTTCATGTCAAAGTGCTTGGACAAAAGTTACTTAACTTAATGCAACATTGTCAAGTCATTTGACATAAGCAATATATCATCTACATATAACAATAGGAAGATGACCTTGCTCCTCCTGATCTTGTGTGTCATTATTGTCTTAAATAGCCACTTGCAACTGACAGGTCTATAATGTAGAGGTAAATGAATCAGATTTTATACCTTATTATGCCTCATAGATTGTATCTCATCCTCCATCACTTTCTACCATAAGTTTGCATGGGGCCCAGAAATGGCCTTTGTAAAAGTAACTGCATCCACAACATGTCCTATATCATAGTCTTGCTCACCCAAATTGACTATGTAATCTAATGAGATAGCAGTCGCCTCTCTCTAGTAGATCTACATATTGAATCAAATAAAAATTAAAAAGTAGTATTTATATATCGTTAATTTTTCAAATCTATTCTTCAACAAAGCAATTGTAGTATCTATAATAGTTAGAAAGTAACTAACTCTGAAGAAATCCTCAGTTGATTGTATTTCTCCATCATGATCATTTTCATCAAATCCTCACTATCGATATCTTTAAACATTTTTAGATTACATAATGTAAAAACATTTATTCATAAATTATCTTATATCTATTATTTTAAGGGTTAATTTACAAATAAGTGCATTGTAAGTTATAAATATTTAAACATCAATTGAAACATGATTTATGGGCAAGCGAACGGTAGTCATATAAACTGTAAAATAGTTTTGCTAAATTTGGGCATGAAGTCTAGATGATCACATTTGTTAATTATTCTTATAATACTCACTTGTCTCTAAATTGATAGGATCTTCTTCTCTTTTCGTATGTACTAGGCTTAGGCTTTAGGCCTATGCTTATGTGTATTACATGAGCTATTAAAGTAATGGCATGTTATTTAATTAATATTCAATTTGAATTTATGTACTTCATTTGTCTTATACAAAATGTTTATTATTTATTGTAACAAACATTTTTCAAATTATTGTAAATTAATTTCATTATTTTTTACATAATATATAAATTGTTAGCTATTACATAAATATCTAACATCACATAATAAATCTTTTAAATGTTAAACTAGCAGATAGATACTGCGCAAATGTGCAGTAATATAATGCCTGCTTAATTTAATTCTACGATTGTTTATTTTAAACATGTTGTATTATTATATTATTTAATGTATAAATCAATATCGAATAATTTTAAAATTTGTAATAAAATTATAAATATTGAAATATTGAAATGAATATTTTCTTTAGAAGGTTTAAATTTGTTACATTAAAAATATGTAAGTTAGAATATTATAAATGAATTAGTAATATTAGTTAGTAAAATTTGGAATGAAAAATTTAAAAATTAAGGAAATGTATATATAGTGTAATGTATTTGTTATAAATGGATAAAATATATAAAATAAGTTAAAAATATTTTAATATATAAGTAAAAAAGTAATAAAGATATATTGTGGGTGTGACTCAAACGAAATAAGTTAAAAATATATAAATATTGTGTAATTTAAAATTTTGTGATAAAATTATAAATATATAAATTTTGAAATCTATAATAAGATTATAATTATGATATAAATATTAAAAATATATAAATTAGAATATTATAAATGGATTGGTAAAATGGGTTATTAAAAATTTGTAATATTGTAGTTAATTAACGTAAAAAACAATTCATATGTTACAGTAATATTGCGAAATTAATGTAGGTAAAATTTTTATCATAAATTAAATATTGTAGTCAAAACAAATGTTAAATTTTGTTGTCGTGAATTAAATATTTTAGCTAATTGAGATAATGAAAAAAAAAGTCATAACATGTCATATTATTTAATGCGTACATGAATATTACACAAAATTTCTGATTAAATTATAAATATTTAAATATGTAAATGTATATAAAGAAAGGAATTACGATAGAATTATTAAAAATATGTAAGTTATAATATTAAAAATCAATTACTAAAATTAGTTTGTAAAATTTTGGAATAAAAAAGTAAATAATTTAGGAAACTATATTATAATTTATTTGTTATAAATGGATAAAATATAGAAAGCAAATAGAACTGTATTACTGAGCCATGGGCGTGACTTAATAAGTCACACCCGTGACTGATAAAAACTAATTAAAAAATGTTTCAATTAATTAAAATAAGAAAAAAAAAGACATGCCCGTGACGTGACTGAATTAACTAAGCAAAAAAAATTGTGTGTGACTTAATCAGTCACGCCCGTGACTGATTTTATAATCTTTAACCTAATTTTAAAATCATGCCCATTCTAGATGAAAAAAACAATATTAAATATAAGCACCATGTGAATGTTTAATTTGCAAGCAGAAACTTTTGTTTCTTGAATAGTTTCACTTTATTATATAATTGTAGGTTTTGATGTTTATGTAGTATTCATGTTTTTGTAGTTGAATGTTTATGTTCAATTAATAGCGCTTCGTCAGTGTGTTATATATATAGGGATTGTTGGTGTGTTAGAAATAAGTAATTGCTTTTGTTAATAGTTTCCAAATATTTACATCCATGTACTAATTTAAGCTAAATATAATCTTTGGTCTTCTTCTCTTGTGTTGTGTGATGAAGTTATTTGATTAAGTTATCAAGTTACCATTTGTGAATATAAAATATCATGTTTTTAAAACTAGTTGATGATGTGATTACTTAACATTTGAAGAGGTACATATGTACTGAATATTAGTATATAACAATTAATAATACTTAACAATTAATAATGCAGGGTCATGACTAACATATATATTAAATATTAATATTGACTATTTTATCTATTGATTATATTTTATTACATCAATTAATTAGTTATATATTTATTTTTATTAATTATAATTGAATAAACTTAACAGTTAATGATAAATAATTAATTTATAAATAAAGTATAATTTAATAAATCAATGAATTCATTATATTTTAATTATCATTAATTATATCAAAATTAATTAATTAACTATACTTTAAATATATTTTATTAAGAAACAAAAAATATCTTTGTCACAGTGACACTTAATTAATGCTTGTGAATTTATATTTAATTATCTTAATAATAATAAGTAATCAATCTATTAATTATAAAGTAATTAGTAAATTAATTATATGTAAATTATATTTAATAAAGTTCTATTTATCTAATAATTATTAGTCATTAAATGTAATTATTTTTATGAATTTTAGATTAATTTCAAATTAAATCAGTCATAGATTTTGATTTATATTGGAATGAGTTGAGATGAAATGGAAGTAAAAATGAAGAGGAAATAGTGAAAACATTAGTTAAAAATCGTAGATTAAGCAAGGAGAGGAAGAAGTGATGAAAAATGCTGCTTCATAAAAATTTGGAGAAGAACCTCTGTCATGATCGTAAAAATTTGGAGAAAAACTGTAAACAGAAATGTTGATAAAGAGAATGCTACGAAGAAGAAGAAGAAGAAGATGATGATGAGTAAAGAGAAGGATAGGTATGATGTGCCAATGTTAAGAAGAAGAAAAAAAAACAATATTTAACATAAGTGTTTTGTGAATGTTTAATTTATGAGCATATAGTTTCACTTTATTATATGATTGTAGGTTTTGACGTTTATTTAATATTTCGTGTTTGTGTAGTTGAATGTTTATGTTTAATTGATAGTTTTTTGTTTGTTCCTTATATATATAGGGATTGTTGATGTGTTACAAACAAATAAATGTTTTTGTTAATAGTTTCCAAATATTTACGTCTACGTATTTATTTAAGCTAAATATGCTCTTTGGTCTTCTTCTCTTTTGTTACGTGAAAAGCATACATTTGATGAAGTTATTTGATTATCATTTGTGAATATAAAATCGCTTATTTTTATAATTAATTGATGATATGATTACTTAACACTTGAAGAGGTACATGTATACTGAATATTAGTATACAATAATTAATAATAATTAACAATTAATAATGCAGGGTTATGACTAACATTTACACTAAATATTAATATTTACTACTTAATCAATTAATTATATTTTAGTACATTAATTAATTAATTAATTTTTATTAATTATAACTAAATAAGCGTAATAGTTAATGATTAATAATTAATTTATAAACAAATTATAATTTATTAAATCAGTTTTTTATTTTGGATATAATTATCATTAATTATATTTTAATTAATTTATTTTTCATATATATTAAATATATTATAATTAATTAATCAAGTAATAATAATATTTTAATTACTTAATTAAGTATTTAATAAAAATTGATATAACATTATATAGGTGTTAATGTTAAATTAATTATTAATCATCAATTGTAATTTTTATGAATTTTAGATTAATTTTAAATTAAATCACTCAGATTTTGATTTGTATTAGAATGAGTTGAGGTGAAATGGAAGTAAAAATAAAGAGTAAATAGTGAAGAGAGGGAAGTTAAATCCTAAATATATTGAACCATTCGAGATCCTTGAAACGGTCATGAATGTGTCACATTGGTTGGCTTTGCCTCCTCATCTTAGCTACATGCATCCAATTTTCCACATATTAATGTTAAAAAAGTACATTCCAAATCCTTCTCACGTATTACAAACCTCAGAAGTAGAAATAGCAAAGAATCTTTCTGATGAAGAAACTCCAGTTGCCATCATGGATAGACAAATTAGAAAATTGTGGAATAAAGAGATTCTAATGATTAAAGTCCAATGGCAGAATCAAAGAGTTGAGGAATGTACATGGGAAATAGAAGAGACAAGAGGGACATTTTTGTAAATAATGAAAAGAGTGGCTTATAAAGGAAGCTAAGTGTAAATAAGACAAAAACTTGTCATCTTCCTCCCTCACTAGGCCGAATTCACCATGGAAGTTCGTCTCTCAATTTTTTCAAGCTTTGTAACAAGAAAGTGAAGGAAAATCAAGGCGATCAGTAGATACAAAATGGTGAAGCTCGATCTTGACACTTGATTCTATCGATTGGAATTTAGTTTCTCACTTTCTTTTGCCATAACTATGAAACCCACTTGATGAAATTTATGGGTTTGATGATTTTGATGATAGATTCTTATTCTTTGATGTCTAATGACTAATTAACATGAGGAATTTTTTTTCTGGTGATTTGGGCCTAAACTAAAACCTAGGATTTTTTAGTTTAAAGCTACCGAAGGAGGCAGATTTGTAGGTCCTTTTAATACAATTTTTAAAGCTGTTTAATGTGTGAATTTGAAAAAACTCAAAACGTGAATATATAGGTGTCTATCCCTATTTTTTTTTTTTTTACGAATTGAGGGTGAGCCAAAAAAAAGATATAAGTCTTGAATTGAAACTGGTTTGGAATACCAGCGAGATTGAAACACAAAACGAAAGTTAATTGTTTGAGGACTTTACAGTCAGAATTGGATGATGAGTTCTTCTTATGAAATGCTCAAATTGTGTCATCTAAGTACCGTATAAAGGGAATTTTAATTGGATGAGTATCCTATGAGATATGGCTAAATAAGTGAAGGGTGTTACCGACCTTAGTGACACAAAAGAGAACAAAAACAGGACAACCTTAGAAAAATCACAATAAATCCAAATTTACATTATTTTTAAGCCTTCTTTGGATATGTGATGTCCATATGAGTCTATTGTAAATGGAAATTTGAATAACCTCAATTGGATAAGAAATGAATAATTTGTAATGATTTTAGTCAGGAAGGTGTCCAACTCGTGACATAATATTAAGGCTGGTTGTAAATGGGATATTTGGAAGCCTTAATGACCGAATTAGAAAATGGTCACCAAAGAAAACATGTGAATTTATGAGTTAGCTAGAGTTATGGAAATTTTGAAAAACATTGGATCTATGTAGAAAAAGTTATGCCTTCGAAAATGAGACCTATGTAGATGAATCAGTGAAACCGAATAGGTTCAAATATGATTAAGCTAATCGAGACATAAAAAATCAGGTACTCGAAATTATGAGCTAAGTTTAGTCATAATGAATTCCAAGAATCCTAATTTTAAGGGAAAATTGGCTTGAAACCAATTTGACCATTATAGAAGAAAATATAAATTTATAATGATATATGTTAAGAAATGAGATTTATGCAAGAATGACTAATGTGGGTATATGTAATTTTTATGCATGTTACCCAATAGCTTGTGAAAGCAGACGAGGAATAGAACTAGAAGTCATACCTAGTACCTCTCAAGTTCAAGAAAATTAGAAAAGAGATTAGAACCCCTGAGATAGTCAAGGTGAGTATGATCACCAGCAAGAGTTTCAATGATGACACTAATTTAGTTGACTGAAAAGGTGACTTCATGATGATAAACTTTAAATCAACACTAATGTAGGACAACAGCGATACTAAAATCATTGAATAGTATCTTTCTTGAAAATCCGATCACACATATTATGAAAAACCTTGGGCTGAATACATAATATATGCAATTAGATTTCCACACATAAAAGCGATCAGAGTATAAACCATCAACTCTCATGACACTACCACCTTTAGGTGAATAGATCACTTGAGCAACAACTTTCCTCCATCTAATGCCCTTATGTGCATCTCAAAATTTTATGTAAAGCCAACACCTTTAGGCAGAATAACCAAACATAAAATCAGAGACATCCCCTAATATGCAAGCAAAACAATTCATAATACTGACTTGAAAGGCCACTTTGGTGACTACATTCTCATCAGCGTCCAAAAGGTCCGCAAACACAAGGGATACATCTTTATGTCATCCTCACATTCTTTATAGGCATACTATATGTGACAATGCAACTTCAATAAATGCAAAAATCCTAATGCACATTTTCATTGTCACACACACGTGTTGAAGACATTCTTTGAAAACTTCATTCGAGACTTTCGTAAGCAAAAAATCTCAATAGAATGATTATCGTGCATCACCGGATACTAAACCGACCTCCTGAGACAAGTCAACATCATGTATCTCCCTTATGGCAAGTTCATTGCACAAAAATTCACTAAAAATGGCTTCAGAATGTCTCAATTCCTATTTCTGATTTATTATCATGCAATCCTGAGCACTGAAAATGAGACCCGAGACACGAGACCTCATGTATCTCCCTCATACGAAGTCCGAAGCATGAAAAATCAATCGAAATCGGATTCAAAATACCTTAATTCATTTTTCTGGAGTTAAACTTTAATTTATCACTAATGTAATAAATCCATAAAAATAGAAAATGGTTACTTTATAAATTTCCCAGACTCTGAAACTGACCCAAAACACCCCGGGGTATCTTACGGGAAATCTGGAATATTTGGGGTTTTTTTAATTTAAATACTGTAGAAAATCCGTACTGACGTCAGCCACCGACGTCATCGCTGATGTCGGTGCGCGTGCCGGAATGGCACGCGTGCTTCCGGCATGCGCACTGCTAGATGCGCACTGTCCGTCATCCACCGTGCCACGTGTCCGCTATGTGGACAGTCCGGATGGGTGCGTGTCATGCAATCGCCCGCCGTTCTATACGGGTCAGTGCGCGAGCCGCGAGTCACAGATGCGCTGCATGCACGATGCGGGTTGCTCGCCCTCTAGAGCGATGTGGGGCCCCCGGATTGGCTCGTGTACCACACACACGGTCCGTACGCGCATGCTACGGTGACGTCAGGAGCGTGTGGCACACGTGCCCGACGTTCTCCCGCTCCTCCAATGCTGGAGGCGATTTTTAGCATCCTGGGAGGCCGTTTTTGGCTCCGTTTGGACTGTTTTCGACCTGTTTTTCGTAGCTAACCTTATGTATATTACTTTTACGTAATTATATATGGCAAAAACTGAAAAACGAGTCAAAAATCAAGGAAAACCAAATGAGATGAAAAACTGAAAAACCTTCATTTTCGACAATCGGATCACGTAACCGCTCTGATGCCACATGTTAATACGTAGCGGGAGCCTTATTACGTACCCCGGATCTACATGAAAAGATTACAAACGAAAGTAATGCAGAATACTTGGATTTCGGTTCCATCTTTGATTCCGATGCCGATTCTGAGTTCCAAACGTCTCCGAATCTCCCAGGACCTTTAGTGAAAAGTGATCACCAACTCACGGGCTAGGCCTTTCTACAATTTCCTCAAATTATGAGCTCTCTTAACAGGTCAAAGTTCTTATGATCGTGAATGAACTTTTTTTTAGTAACTGTAGAAGACCTTACCTCTATATAGCTTCTATATCGGGCTTTCCCATCACAAGACCGATATGGACCCGTCCATACTAATCGGGACCCATTTTCACCCAAACTTCGACCCATTAATCTAGATCATTTATTGGGTCACTTTATTATCTTTATCTGCATCAAACGACGTAACTTAACCAGTAATTCATTTAAAAACCAAAATTGCAATTAATAATAGTCCAACTTTATGAAACATGGGCAAAATTGTCCCTAAGGACAAAAATGTCGTACAGATATCTGCTGCTACTCTTTTTTAAATAGGAACCATAATAGTTAGAAGAAGAAGAAGAAGTGTGTAAGGTGGAATTGAAAAGAAAAAAAGTTTTCTTGAAGGGAATGGTGCACACAATGTGTTCAAAATTTAGATACCATTTTCTAGCACTTTGTTGGGCTAGCTTCGTTGATTTTCATTTAAAACATTATCACCTAGAATGGGTGGATCGGTTTGGCTTAGCTTAGTCTGGAATTTTTCTAGCATTGGTAGTCATAGAGGTCAGCTTATTCTTCTGCAAGCACCAAGCTGATCCATGTTTAAGTGCATTGGTGTGTTTTTTTTTAATACAAAGGAAAATACACAACAAATCAAAACGAATTAGCCGTTTGCGCGTGGGTACTGAACACCCTGCTGATCCCACAAGAGGAGCTCCAAAAGGGACATGGGAGGTGTAGGGAGATAATGTATCCCTGGGCCGGTGTGAACTGCGAGGGCGGCCAAGAAGTCTACACACTGGTTTCCTTCTCGAAGTACGTGCTGGATCTGAACTTCCCAGTCTCGGCTGAGTAACTCTCTGGTACCTGTCAACAGAGAAACATTCTCAGTAAAATTAGGCAAGGATGATGAAAGAAGATTAATCACCTCTAAGGAGTCGGTTTCGACAATGACGCATCGATACCCCAACTCCCAAGCCAGAGATAGCCCAGAGTGGAGGCCCTAGAGCTCAGCAATTTACGGGGACGCACTACCAATATGTTGGATAAATCCACCGCACCAGTGACCGGTGAAATCACGAATAAGACCCCCTGAGGAAGCAATGGACGATCTGGACTGATAAGCTCCATCTGTGTTAAGTTTAACCCAGGGGTCCGGTGGTTTGGACCAATGAATGAGGTAGCCTGTAGGGAGCTCTGGATCTGAAAAAACATAGTTCTCCACTGTGCGAGCTCGGGCTATCCACTCAACATAAGACAAAACAGAACTCGACCCATTCACCGGCCATGTGAAGTCGTCATCAAAAAGGCTCTTGTTTCTCCAGGTCCAAAGCATCCAGCAGGCCACTCCAAAAATGGTAGCCTATGGGCCATGAGGGCTGAGAGGCAGAACCAGAAGGTTAGATGTAACCCAATCAGTCACGTGGGAATGAAAGAACTTTGTATCGCCCGGGTGCCCAGGGAGCTGTCGCCAAAGAGCTAAGGCGAGGGCACTCACGGACGACGTGGAGAGTGGACTCTTCCTGGCCACAGAAAGAGCAATTGTTGTCCGTAGATAGGTGACGGGCCACGCGTTGTTGGTTAGTCAGGAGCTTCTGGTTGCCCATGAGCCACAGGAAAGAGCGGATCCGTTGGGAACCCACCCATTTCCAGATTAGCATCCACATCCGAGCATTGGTATCTGTGGTGCGGTCTTCAATAACGTCATAGGCAGACGCGACCGAGAACCGGCCATGGGTAGCTAGACCACACCGCATGGTATCCTCCGCCAAGCGATCAGGGTGCAAACAAAGGGCCGCCAGATCCATACAAATCGAGGCAGGGAGGGAGTGATGAAATAGGGGCCAATTCCAGGACCCATCCGCAGTTATCATATTAGCAATTGTCGCAAACAAGGAGGCTTCGGGGATTGAGGCTGTGGCCACCTGGTGTAAGGGGCCCACTCCTTAACCCAATCATCCAGCCAGAAATATATGCGTGTCCCTGCACCCAGACGCCAACGGAGCCCTTGCCGTACGTAATGCCAGGTGGCGGATAGCCCCCTCCAGAAGCTCGAGGCATTGTTCCTGTGGAGCATAAGAGGGGGAAGGGTCGGGGAGAGGCGGTATTTAGCACACACAACTCGGACCCAGAAGGTAGAAGGTTGGGAAATCAGGGTCTAGCCTAGCTTAGTTAGCAAAGCATCATTGATCGAGCGGAGGCGCTTCAGGCCTAATCCTCCCGCCTGTTTGGGTTGACAGACTATCTCCCAATTGACTAGGTGCATCTAACAGTGATCTCCCACTAAGCCCTAGATAAAATTGCGCATGATGCACTTCAGCTCATCGCAAAGGCTCTTAGGAAGTCTCACAGTTTGTATGGTGTAGATTGGGAGGGCCGCTAGCACCGATTGGGTTAAGGTAACCCGACCCGCTAAAGATAACTGGCGAGCGCGCCAACCAGCGAGCCTCCGTTGGGCAACGTCCAGAATATACCGATAGGTGTGACGCGTGGTACGCTCATGCAGCAAAGGGACGCTAAGATATTTTCCCAAATTTGACGTACTCTAGATACCCAAAGAATGTTGTATACTGTGAGCTACTCTCAAAAGGACATTCTTGGAGAAAAAAATCCTAGTTTTCGTCAAATTAACCACCTGTTCGGAGGCCGCACAAAAATCTGCTAGGGTCCTGGCAATAAGGTCAACCTAGGAAACCGTAGCTTCAGCAAAAAGGACCAAGTCATCAGCAAAGAAAAGGTGGGATAGGGGAGGGCTCGAGGGACCGAGGAACAGGGGACGCTAAAGCCCCTGGCTCACATAGTGGAAACTAAGCTGGCTCAGACGGTCCATACACAAGACAAATAAATAAGGAGAGATGGGGTCGCCCTGTCTGATTCCACGCGAAGGCGTAAAAGTGTCCTGAAGGGTTCCTTTGCCAGTTCACCTGCATAGTCACAGCGGCAACACATTACAGGATGACCCAAATGAGATTCTCGGGCAAGCCAATGGCCTCTAGGGTATTCTGGATAAACTCCCAACGAAGCCGATCATAGGCTTTTTCTAGGTCAACTTTGATAGCAAAGGAGCCTTTCCTCCCTATCTTACGGCGCATCGAATGGATAACTTCCTGAGCGATGATAATATTATCAGTGATCTGGCGACCTGGAATAAAGTTGCACTGGGTCTCCTAGACCAACTGATGCATATAATGCTTCAGGTGGTTAACAACAACTTTGGAGATAATCTTGTACACGACATTGCAAAGACTAATAGGCCTGAACTGGGTAATGAAAGTGGGAGACGGAGTTTTAGGGATTAGGACAAGAATGGTGTGATTTAACTCCTGTTCCCAACATTCCTTCCGAAACACTGCTTGAATGAACACTGTCACGTGAGGGCCAACACGACCCCATTGTCTATGAAAGAATAAGGCATTGAAACCATCAGGCCCCGAAGCCTTGGTGGGACTCATGCCAAAAATAGCTTGCTTAATCTCAATGGGGTGGACGGGCCTGGCCAGATCGCGAAGAGCATCTGTCGATAGGGGAGTGAACGTCGATGAGATAGAAAGCTAAGAGGATGGGCCCGCCTCAGTTGTGTAAAGCTGGGCAAAGAACTCGCGAGCGAGATTAGCAAGCTGGGCTGGATCAGAGATGCGATCCCCGTGGGAATTAGTGAGGGAAGTAATCATGAGCTTTTTGCACTTAGCCAAGGTAACAGTATGATAGTACTTGGTATTCCGGTCACCCTTTAAGATCCAGTCACACTTGGCTGTCTGATGCCAATAGATTTCCTCCTCACTAAGCATATGCAGCAATTCGCCACCCAAATGTTCTTCCAAAGCGAGAAGGTGATCCTGAGTAGCCGTGGTCATGGCTTTTTGGATGCCTTGTAGAAGCGCAAGAAGGCGATGTTTGCAATGAAAGATATTTCCAAACTCACTACGGTTCCATTGCTCAAGGTGGTGGGCTAACTGAGATAACGAAGTACCCAATTTGGCCTCAGCAGAATTCTAGTGAATATCAACAAAGGTATCAAACTCTGGATGCGTGAGCCAGGCATTCTGGAATCGAAAATACGAGGGTTGGGAAGGGCGAGAGGGGCTGAGAAGGAAACAGATCAACAGAGGGCAGTGATCCGATCCGAGGAAAGGTAGGTGGGTATTTACCAATTGAGGAAAATTGTGAAGCCAATCTGACGAGCCAAAGATGCGGTCCAGTCGAGCCTGGACCAAACCGCGACGCCAGGTATATTTGGATCCCACATAACCGAGATCATGAAGGTGACTCCTATGGATCCACTCTTGAAAGTGTTTATTCACAGTCCGCATAATGGCTACTCCTCCCCTTTTATCGGCGAATTCCAATTTTGCATTAAAGTCGCCTCCGACAAGCCACGGCCTGTGAATTGATCGGCCAAGCCACTCCAACGCGGGCCAGAGATGATTCTGAGTCGGTGCTCGAGGACTAGCATAAATAGCGGTGAAATCAAAACAGAACGAGTCAAAGGTAATGGTTGTATAAATGAATTGTCGATGCGCTAGGTGAATAGTGAGATGAATCCCTTCTTTCCATAACAGCCAAATCCCACCCGAGAAACCGGTGGCTTCGACTCGGAAAGAAAAGTCATACCCCAAAGTGGTGATAACCTATAAGGCCCGAGCTCCACTAATTCTAGGTTCCAGTAAAACCAAGACACTCGGATGATAACTTTTAATATAGTTCTGCATGACGAGCCGAAAGTTAGCCCCCCCGACCCCTTGACAGTTCCAAATAAAGATAGACATAAATAAGAGTATCTGGAATTAAGAGGTGTCCGTACCTCCAATGGGAGCATCCGGAACCTCAGTGTCCACTACAGGTGAAGGTTGTACCTCAGAACTGTCCAATTGGGTCAGGGCCTCTGGCGGATCCATACAAGTCACCGCGGCACACGGTTCCAGCAGTGGAGGGTGTGGAGAAGGCCTGAGGTGGAGAGCCCCCTCCTGGGAAGGAAGGCCGTCTTGCAGGTGGAACCATTCTGGGAGGTTCAAGCTGCAGGCTGCAGGCGGTCAAAAGTTGGGCCTCACACACGATATCGGTGTGAGAAGTAATTTCAACCACAACATGATTATCTTTTGTGTGGGGTTGAAAAGGGAAAGGAGGGGTCCGGGCCGATGTTGTGGCCCGATCCCCGCGAGCCCTAGATGAGGGGCCCGGTTGTGTTGTGGCCCTAGTACTTTCGGGTCTGTTGGCCTTTTCTTGGGTTTGGGTCCAGGCCCATAGGAATGAAAGTGGAAACTGTTGGGGGTGGGAGAGGCTAGGCCCACAGTAGGGCCCAAATGCTGTTGGAGGCCCAGGATCGCAGAGGAGGATGCACGGGAGCCCGCGTCTGCTGCTCCCGCCATGTCTCCAATGCGTAAGCGTCTGGTAGAGCCACAAATCTCAAGTCGAAAGTTGGAGTGGACATGTTGGATTTGGCCTGAGAAGAAAGACGTTGGAACCGTGCCTGCAGGGGTGACCGTTGGGAGGGAGGACGGCGCGTCCTGTGGACTTGGACCCAAGGTCCGAAGCTGGGGGATACATTACTCTCGACACCGACATCGGCCACTGGGGCAGGGGAGGCAGCCTGGCCGGTGCAACAAGGGGGAACCGAGGTCTCAGAAGGTCCGGGAGGGCGGTGCGGACAAGTCTCCGTTGCGTGGTTCACCTTGCCACACTGGAAACACAGTTGCGGTAGGCCTTTGTACTGCACCTGCAGGAGTTCGCCGTCAAGTTCCACGGTGGTCCGCAAGGGACCACTCAGATCAACTTCCACGGCTAGGCGGGCGTACTGGCCACAGAGCTGCTGTAAGGTATTGTCGTCCAGCCGCACCATCTTGCCAACCATGTTGCCGAGTGCCAGAAGGATACTGGGATGATACCGACAGATTGGAAGATTGGGGAAGCAGATCCAGGTCACGGCACGGTGCACATGGCCAGTGGACAGCCGAAAAGAGGGTTGCCAGCGCTGGACCGACAGGGCTTGCCCATAGATGATCCACGGGCCAGCAGTCAGTGCATGGAGAAAGTCGGGTTCTTCCTTGAAACGCACCATAAAGAAATCATGTTCAAGATCGATGATTTTCAAGGCTCCTTTTAGTTTCCAGAGGGCACGGAGCCCGGTGGAGAGAGCCTGAAATCCGATACAGCGGCCGAGCAATTTCACAATTACAGCATTGGCCCATAGCCGATCCAATTTTTCCCGGAAGGTTTGGGACAGTTGGAGGCTGCCCTCGTGTTCGATGCGGAGGTGAGTGATGTCGCCTGCCTCAGGTTCAAGGGGCTCCTCATCAACCCAGGCTATGGTCTCCTCAACCACGGCTGCAGCGGAGGTCCCAATAACAGCCGTGCTATAAGACAGCGGAGCCGGTGGCAGGGCAGGGTCATCCCGTTTTCTCGTCTTGCCCCATTTGGACTGTGGCCCCTCGGGTTCAAGGGGTTCCATCGGAGGCCCAAGAGTGGCCGGGATCAGAAGGAAACACCAGTAAATCATGCTAAAGTAAATCGATAACCATTTTTCGCTTAAACTGAGACTTCTTTCATTTGAAGAGCTGTTGAGGTAAATCAGCTTCAATAGGAAGTCTGAGGTAAACTGAGACTCACCCAGTCTCTCTGCATGAAGATATCGTTCTAGAACCAGAAAGGAAAACAGTGAACCTTAAATACGGCAAACAACGTAGTATAAGTATAGGCAGTAGACCTAAACTCAGTAGCTTCAAGGCAGATTGAGATGGCTACAACAATCCCCAATAGCTGCACTATTCGTACTTTCACATGCCTTGGCAGCGTAGATTCTCCTGCTTTCACCTAAAGTTCTCTTCTAGCTCATATAAACAATATATAACAGTATCTCATTTCTTTAATGGAGAGGTTAAGAAATAAAGAAGAGACAGCTGGAGATGAGATTTGCTTAACACTTATAACTTACAAATAGAGGTCAACTGGGAAAGAAAAGTTGTCGGCAGAAGCGGAGAGAAGGATGGGAAAAAATGGGTACAAGGTGGCTGCGTTTCCGTGTGACAGAACAGGAGAGGTCATTCCAAAAATTAGAAGAAAAGAACATTAAATTTATTTTTCTTTTAAATTTATTGTTTTAATATTAAATAAATTAATTACTTACGTAGACAATTAATTCTATTTAAGATTCACGTAGAATTATAATTACAAAATTTAATAAAGTTTGAGATTTTTTATAATTAATTATTAAATATGCCTTTTGTTCAGTGTATATCTTCAATGCTTATATATAATATGTATGGTAGTTTAAATACTTTTTAAATTGGGAACTACAAAATAGGAAGGGAATTGGAATATTACATTTCATTGAATGACTAATATGAGTAATTATATATTTAACAATCACCTTATTTTAGTTTACTTATTCTTTTTATATATATACAGGGCCATTCCTATAGTTTTATAGGCCCTGGGCGAAATTTAAAAAAATGGCCTCAATAAATTGACAATATACTTAAGTTTACGTATTTGTATGAAACATAAATGATTCAATTTATAAGTTTACATAATCAACTAAATATTAAATGATCATAACACTAACA
>JANZLD010000008.1:39561207-39571355 GCA_026413575.1 Erythroxylum carthagenense | reverse complement strand
GGGGCTGCTGAAGAGGGGCCCCCTCTCATAGTGGGCCCTGGGCAGGTGCCCTGTTGGCCCCTGCCCAGGGCTGACACTATATATATATATAGAGAGAGAGAGAGAGAGATGAGATAAGAGTGATTTTTTAAGAGAATTGATGATACCATGGGATTATTCAACAACTTAAGATAACACTGTTAATCCTCTTAAGGAAATAGTCTTAATAATAAGACTCCACTCTTTATGATTATTAAAGCCTAAGCCTATAGACTTTAAGATGACTTTGACAAATCCTTATGTTAGAATCAGAGTACTCTCTTATATTCCTGTCTACATATCTAAAAATTAATATAATTGCATCAATCATAAAAACACTAATGTTTAAGAAATTTTCATAGGCTTCGATAGGCCAACCAAAGTTTGTTATTAAACATTAATCTTAAGGTCATTTTCTAAGTTTTAATAGCTAATATGAAATCATTTTTCATCATAAAAAATAATTCAATCATGCTAAAACTTAAAGAGATTCTCAAAACTACATCTAAAAGTTTAATGCATAGGTCAATTATTGATAGTATCCTTTTCCAAAGTTTAAGAATGGATAAGTAAATTATAAAAGTCCTTTAATAGAAAAGGGTATACACCAAAAGAACTATAAGATCAAAGAAAATAAATATTTATATTTAAATGTAGTTAAGGCAAGAAAAATTTAAATGAAAGATTAAAATGGGAAGGATACGAAAATAGATGCCAAAGACCATACAAGTCCTAATAATGATAACAAAAATCCATAAATAGTTTAAAGTTGTAATTCAACCTTCATTAGCAAAGCTCAAAAGAACTTACTCTATTAAACAATAGTAGAATGCAATCTTAAAGTACATATGACAAAGTATAGATTTATCTAAGTATTTACATATTTTACAAAGATGTGAAGTGTGCCATAAAATAGTGTTAATATTTCTAATGGATAATTAAAAGTTTATTAAAGCTAGATATCTTGATGAAAACATTAAAGTCAAAAAGTATATAAAAAAGAAAAACAAAGATTTAAAGAAGGGATCAAGCATAAGCTCTAAGATCAAGTTTAGAAGGAGGATTAGTAAAATAATTGAGGCCCAATCGGTTCCACTTGTACTTTTCTGTTGTAATTTTTAGTTTTTAGTTTACATTTTTTTCATTAAAAACAAAAACTTATTTGGTTGAGATTTCTAATATAAAAACTGAAAATAAAAACCTGTTTAGTTGAGATTTGTAATTAAAAAACTAAAAGCAAAAACATGTTTGGTTTTATCATCTTGTTTCCTTTTTTTAATTAAACTCTTATGTTAATTATTTTAATATATTATAGTATTTTTAAATTAATTAGTTATTATTATGGTTAGAAATAAAATATATGCATGTTTATATAATTAAAGAAATTTGCACATTAATTGTATATAATATAATTATATAAATTATATAATTGCATTAAGTCATTTTAATTAATAAAAGATGTCCATCATATTATAATTCTTCAAAACACAATAGTACTATCATTTACAAAAAAAAAAATCAATTAGAACTAATATAATCATTCCATATTTGTCTAGAAATTTTATCTCACTTTTAAGATATACCTCAAAGTTGTAATAGAGTGATATTATACTTCACTTAAAAACTATCATCTTTATTTTTATTTTCCCTAATTTATTCTTAATTTTTATCATAATTGTCAAATAATTCATCATTTTGTCCATACATTCTAGTATAATTATGTATAACATAACAAGCAATAACGATGTTTTTCTATTTTTTCATATCATAACTCGATATAATTGAAAATATAAGAAATCTTAATTTTAGAATGTCAAAACATCTTTCAATAATATTTCTTAATAAAGAATGCACGTAGTTAACCAATTTTGGTGGATCTTGAGGTCTTTTACTTTCTCGATAATCTGGCAAATGATATCTGTCACCTCAGTATGGTGAAAAAAGTCTAGGTATATTGGTGTAGCCTGAATCAAGCAAATAGAACTTACCTAGCATATAAAAAACATAATATTAACCAAAATTTATTAAAATTAATTATAATTACTATGTCTATTTATAATAATACCTTATAAAAGCATGGGAAATTGATTTATTGGATTTGCCACTTTTTCTAAAAGAAATCGAGAGTCATTTTCAGTACCTTCCCATCTAGCCTTTACATATGTAAAATGCATGTCAAATAAGCAACAACACATAATATTTTGGGTTTGATTAGTTCTTTTACTCCTGTATGGTATTTGTTCATCAATTGGAACACGTGCATCAATATGTGGACTATCTATTACTCCTATACAATCCTAAAAAAAATAAAACTATACTACTAAAATAATTATTAATCATAAGGATATAATTAAAATAGTAATTAAATATATGAATGTATCTAAAAATATGGAGACAATTTGGAATTATATTGAATCTTAAAAGGTCAATCGGTAAAGGATGGCATAATAATGACTCTTTTTGCAAGACAATTAACTACATATAAGACTGCAAAAATACTTCGAAATTGTTTAAGTCGAATGTTGAAAGCATTTTGCATTAATTCTAATTGCCTCACTATACCCGATAGTGATCAAGAAAATTGTTACTTGTTCTTCTACAATCAGATGTCTTACTGCCTTTAAGCCTCATAAACTCTTCAACTCATTACATAGGCTTAAGAAAATTATCTTTCTTATTGTTAAATTTTCATAAATCCTTGTATGATTCCTATTCAAAAGATAAGTTCTACATGGTTGCTTTCGTAAATGAAAATGTTTGTTCTCTCCTCCAGCTAAAGAAATAATGATTACTATCATCAGTTCTTCATTAGAATTTGATTCAAAATATTATAAGGAATTTATCTATCCATAATACCATCATTAAATAATCAATAAAACATTAATTCAAAAGGTTTAATCAAATATAGAGTTAAAATATTCATACAAAATATAGACTTAAAATTCAGTCAAACATTTATACAAAACACAAATTTAAAATGTTCAAACTATGGAATAGTTCTTAATATATATAAGTGTCAGATTAATAAGAATTTGATATGTAATAATATGAAAATATAACTAAAGTGACATAATCCAATCTAACTTCCTTGCATATGTTATCTTTATAAAAATATCCCTATAAAGTGGAGAATCGTATAAAGCCTTGACAATTGTTTCATATTACACACCCTCAACACCCAATTTATCTAAAGAATTCAAATATTTTATCATTATATTAGAATCTTGATCAATTGATGAAGCTTCAAATCTATTCTCTATAGTAGATGATGTTACAGTCAATTTTTTCTTAAGTATTTCCTTCTTCCTTTTTGATTGTTCACCAATTATAATCAAGACCTCTTCTACAATGTTAGAATGTGTTTTCTTTGCCTTCCTATTCTTAGGACATTTCTTTTTCTTAGATGGAGAAATTATATCTTGATCTCCTTTTTCAGTATACAAGCAATCTTCCTCAGCATCAATTTTATGTTACTCTTCTATACTATTCAAAGGAGATTTACTTTAAGTGTGTGTATATAAACTAATTGTAGTAGTATCTCCAAAAATATGACATAAGTCTGAAAATCCTTACATTTATTTTTTTAACCTATGAACCATTTTATGCACTTATAATGATGAAAGGAAACACGAGAACAAATATTATATAATATGATATATCAATTAAACAAAGACATATTTTAACTTAAATAGGTTTTCCCAACATTCATTTATCGCATTAACTTCACTGGTAAAGGAGTTGTAACCAATTCCTATTTTTCTAAGTAAGTTCCTGAAATTCTTCAATCTACTCCTTAATCTATTATACTTATTCTTTAATTGAACATTAGTATACTCCTTTTCTAACTAGATTTCGAAAGGGTAGTAGTTGTTCGATTTTCCTTCTTTACTTCTTCATCCATCAATGATATTAAATACATATCTATGATATCATTCCATACTCCATCCTTTTCATTTATTTCCACACAATCATTAAAATCATTCACATTATTCAAAGCTTCCATCAAATTACATATAAATGACATCATTCACAACAATTTCTACAAAGTATTAAAGGCTAAACATGATTCAAAATAATCATGAGACAACCATACTCTAATAAATGGATAAAAATGATATAAGAGTTGAAGTGAGAAATTAAATGGAAGTAAATTGTTGTATAAAGAAATAAGAAAGAAATAGGGGGAAAATGCCACCCCTATGCCAATTGAAGATTCAATATGCTTCTCAAGATAAATGTTTTAATTATGTAAACCAAATTCTAGAGAGTAAATAGAAGATAATAAGAGCTTTTTGGAATCCACTTCTTATCATAAATTATATGAAGTGACTAGGAGATAGTTGTTTCGAAATCTCTCGATCTTTTCCTGAAGTTTTACACTTAAGCATTTCATTTATATTTTAGTTATGTTTAACGTTAGGATAATTAGAGTTTCACAATTAGAAAACAAGTAACTAATAAGTTTGATTGTTAGTCAAGAAGATATTTCAATAGACATCAGATTTATGAAAAATAAAATTTAAGTTAATTCATTTAGCTAAAGGGGCCATAATGTGACTCCATGTATCGAGATTTTAATACTCTTATTATACCAATATACCAAAAGAAAAAGTTAATGATAAATAAAATAAGAATAAACATAAAATTAGAATTAGAATTAGACTTTCTACATTAATATAAGAAAGGCCAAACAGCATATTGTTGATTAAAATTTTAAGAAGTTTCTATAAAATGCATTTTGTGATATATAAATTGTTAATGACAAATAGCAAATTGAGAGACAAATTCGATTAGAGATCCTTAATAAAAAAATAAAATTCTAACCACTTTGTAAGTAAGTATATGTATGAAACTTTCTGCTAGAAAACCTCACTCCAGTATACAAATAAAGTGGTTTAAACACTTCCTACAATTACCTTCATCTTACTCCCCGTATTTGTTTTAAAATAAGATCATTTTCTTTTAAGGCTAGAAAAGCATTTTTGATAGCATAAGAAAGTAATTGTACTCTAAATATGTCATTTCCAATATTACTACATTGGAAATATTGGAAATGATTTGTTGAGGGACAAATGCACACGTTAAAGTTCACATTAAAAACTTCCCTTTCTACTCCAAAGAAAATAAAGAGGTTTAAAAAGAGTTGTAGTAAAAAGGAATAAAATTAGTCCCAAACTTATTTACTTCTTCAATCCTATAATCCTTCAAGTGTCATTTTCTCACACATACTCATATAAAAAAAATAACCGTTTATTTCATACCTTGTCATTTCTTCTCTCTGTCCTTCACTTTATTCAATCTCAAATTTCTGCAGCCACTACCTCTCAACTTCAAACTAAACTATAGACCTCAAAGATTAGACTCAGAAATCTAACCTCAAATCTTTTCAAACGAATATCACTCATCATGCTTTTTCTCTCTGTAACTCACTATTTCTTTGTTCCTGTTGCTCTTATTGCGCTAGTATCAGAAGAGTAGGACTAACAATCTATATAAGAGCCTATAGCTTTTAAAGAATAGAGGATCCTTGTTAGAGCCTATAGCTTTTAAAGAATAGAGGATCCTTGTTAAATTGGACAAAATTTTTGAGTTTTTTTGTTCGTAAAGTTTTCTACTTCTCATAATCCATATTACACTACTAAAATTCCTTGAAAACAACAAGTAAAAAATATAATAACATTAAGACAAACACAGTAGTTAAGTTATAACTCAAATATTTAACTAGAGTTTAATTAGATACAAGTAGTGAGTTTTTGAGGAAAATTAGAATTACACAAAAGTACTTCAATTACTGTCAAGGGCTGACACAAGTGGCTTCTCCCAAAGACAAGCTAAAGAAGGGAGAATTTATGTTGTGGTTTTATTTCACCCTAAGTGAAATGGTTGTGGGAAATGTTAGGATATACATAAATAATATTTAAAATAACCTTTTGACATAAAACATACCTATAGAAAGATGAAGACTACAGTAAAGCCAATTAAAACAATTGTAGTAGAGTTCAAAAGACAAATGAAAATATACTTTACACCCAGTCATTGATGCAAGCTCTAGAACTTAAGCTACCCACAGAAAGATGCGAACATATTCCACCCGAAAATATGCCCATATTAAGAAACAAGAAAAATGTATACCTCAAATGGAGAAAACAGAGCATGCTCACTTAATAAAAGCGGTGAAGGCATAACAAGGCTAAAAAAACTCAAGAGACAAAGAGGGCAAGGTTTTTTTAAAGAACACATAAGATGCACAGGCAAAGATTTGCTAATGATTAAGATTAATTTCGCTTTCTGCACAAGAAAAAAGAAAATGGATGTGGTGTTGTTTTTACTACAAAAAATCATGTTTTAAAAACACCAAAAATGTCTTATTTATGTTTTGTAAAATTATTTTCGCTTTTTACTTTAAAAACAAAAAATGGCAACAATACTCAAACAAACACATTTTAATAGGTTGTTTCTTTTTCTTTTTTTAATAAAAACTACAACAAGAAATGAAAGAAAAATAGAATCAAACAAGCCCTTAGCATTTTTATATGTATATTATATGCGACTACAAAAAGTTTGCCTTTTATTACGATGCACAAAAAATTATATTCAAATTAGTAAAAGAATAATCTTCCAAAATAAAAGAATATCTTCAAGATATTGAAATACTTTAATATGATATATTAGTGATATTAACCACAATTAATTCTTTAGTTTGGAGAATTTTGGTGAAGAATGAAAATGTTGGCAAAATCTGAATGTATGTACAATTATTTTAATGTGTAATATCAATAGTATCGTGTATGTGTATGTCACATTATGCATAAGCATGAATTATGCTTCCTAATTTCTCTTTATTCTCAAATAAACACCATTTTAACCTAAATTTAGGTAACAGAATGTTATACCAATACTCTAATAAAATTTGTAAAACTTCAATAATTACAAAAATGAAATAAGTATAGCTTAACCTACCCATAGCTTATCTAGGTTAGTAAAACCAAAACCTAGTTTAGAAATCCTAAAAATCAAGATGGGTTCTCTTCTTTCTTCCAACACCATTTAATCCCTTTTCTAATGAAACAAGAAATAAAATAATGGAGTTTACCTTAACAAGATGATTTCCTCTTCTTTTTCTTCTTCTTTCTTCCTCTCCCACGATTTTCTCTTCTTCTTCCCTAGCTTCTACGATTTTTCTTCTTGTTTGCTCTTCTCTCACAGGTTTCTTCTTTCTCTCCTCTCTTCCACGACATTTCTCTCTTGTCTCTAATTCAAGAATACATTTTTATTAGTCTTCCAATTATGCCCTTCTTTATTTTTGTCTTTCCAAATTTACCCTTCCTTAACTTAATCTAATGCCCATTAACTCCTTA
Source organism: Erythroxylum carthagenense (assembly GCA_026413575.1). NCBI lineage: Eukaryota > Viridiplantae > Streptophyta > Magnoliopsida > Malpighiales > Erythroxylaceae > Erythroxylum > Erythroxylum carthagenense. The sequence goes on along the minus strand of JANZLD010000008.1, from coordinate 39,563,979 downwards.
GTCCATTAATACCATACTATACTCCAATTTAATTCTAACATTTCCATTCAAAATTCTAATTTCTACTTATGCCCACTAAATTAATGAACTCAATTATAAAATAAATAAATAAACAAACAAATAATAAATAATAAATAATTTGGAAAAAATTGGGGATCCAACATGATAGTTTGTACTCTGATCGCTTTTATGTAGAGGTCTAATTGCATATATTATGTATTCAGCCTAAAGGTGTTTCATAATACATGTGATCAGAATTTCAGTAAAGATACTATTCATTGACTTTGAGTATCGTTGTTATCCTATATTTGTGCTAATTGAAACATTGCTATTTTGTAGTCACCTTTTCAGTCAACAAAATCAATATCACTATTGAAACTGTAACATCTCGTTACCCATGTGAGGGATAAAATTGTAAATTACGAGTATTATTGAGAAATTAGAAAGTGCAATTCATGTTTATGCTAAATTTGATATGCACATTTTGGCACATTTATATGATTGTACGTGCATTTCTTGACATTTCTGGGTACAATCAAATTGCTAAATATGATTAAAATGTGATTTGGAAATTTTGGTCTATTTAGAATATTTCGAAATTTTTGTTGAACTTTTTAGAAAAATATTGAAAATTTGGACCAATCCTATTTAGACACGTTGACTGATCATTTAGTGACAAATGACCTACATGCAAAGGTGACATATGGCAATATGGAATAGCGACATTTTTCGGACATGCAATGTAGGTAAGTAGTGTATAGACTTTGGTATAGCTCATTCCTCCGTCGTTTTCTCTTCACCGAGTGCATTGTTGAAAAATCTTCTTCTTATTTTACCAAACGCCGATCATCAGTCGTTATTATTGCATCAGTGATTCACTCTCACTGCTGGGAAATATTGTTTAAGCAAGTAAGTTTACGATATATATATATATACATGCATGTGAAGTTACACGGTGTAGTCTCGGTGAATGCATAGATTGGATGATTTAGATCAGGAGCTGAATTTGTTAAGTGTATCTAGAATGAAATCTGAGTTTAATGGGTATTGTAAAGTGGTGAGTGGCGGAAAAGATTAAAAGAAACAGAATAGAGATAGAGTGGATGAATACAGTAGTGAGAGAGTTGATAATGGTGTAATTCATGCATGCATCGGTTTTTGGTGCCTGACTATAAGAATGATTTTTTAGTTGTGTTTTGAATGAGTTAGAGGATTGGTTGCAAGTTATTTGAGTCGATTGGTGTGAGAGAGTGAAGTCTGGGTTTGAAATCTGAAAAAAAAAATCGGAGAAGACAAGTTTCAGAACCAGACGTCGCGACGTGTTCTTTTTGTACGTCGCGACATGTAGCTTATTCCTTTTGTACGTCGCGGCATCCACTTTTATTCTTGCCGCGACTCATTCCTCTTTGTATGTCACGATGTATGAGACCCCCCCTTGAGTTCATCACAGCGAACGTTGCAAAAAGTCTCGAAAAATACTAAATTATGGGCTGTTCGTCGCGAGGTCATCTTTCTCCTCGTTGCGGCGAGCACCCCTCCTTCGACTACTCGGACATGCTTTCATATTTTGACCATAACTTTCTCTATACTGATCCAAATTGGGCGAGGTTTGATTTTTTGTAAACTAGAGACATAGGGCTACAACTGTTATGAAGAAATGGAGTTAATTCTGTCTCTAAGAGTTTCAATGTTTGGTTGTAAGTTAAGGTATGATTTCTGTTGGAACTTATGAACCATCTAGAATGTTTTGAGGATATCTCTTGGTATACTGATCCAAATAAAATGATTTTGGTGTCTTTAGAAAGATAAGAAATGGGAGAACAACTTTACATAAGAAAATTTTGTCTAATTTGGTCGTTTACCTTATCTGATTTAGTATGGAAAGTTGACCTGAATATGTTTTATAGGAAAAATCTGAAGTGGTCAATGAAGCTATGAAATTATTTGACATTGTTGGGTCTAATTCAATTGTAAATATACATGGTACCGATGAGGGCTTTGATTCCTAAATGATTTTTGATAAGGATCGCATTATTCTAACCCAGAATTGTCATTGAACATGCATTGTGCATACATTCTCTACATTGATGTGCATAAAAGAACCACTTGTGTATTTGTGCAAAATGTGATATTTGTGAATGTGTTTTGCCTATTTTAGAGGAGCATATCGGATGCCAATCGGACATTGTCGAACCATCCAGGCAATAGCTTTTTGGAGCGTACTGTGAGTCAACCTAGATGATTTCCTTAGGATTGATTTGATTTGATTTGATTTGTTAGCTTCCAATATTATTTAACTATTGCGATTTGTCTATGAATTCCAAACTTTAATTGTCCGAGGAGATCAATATTCGGGAATGTACTGGAAGTGCTTTGATTGTGGCTTTGAGTGCTATGAAATTCTGTATGATATGTGAATTCGCAACGTATGTTGAATGCCAGACTTAGGTCCGATGATTATGAGTTTTGTTTGAGCATCCTATATGATTGACATATATGCCATATTCAGTTTTGATGCATTGGAAGTGTTCCGATTCGATGTGAAATCCCTTATGATATGTGAATTCTCAACGTATGTTGAATGCCGGACTTAGGTTCGATGATTATGAGTTTCTGATTGAATATCATATGTGATTGTCTGAAATGGAAAAATTAGTATTGATGCATTTCATAAATGCATGCTCAGATAAAGGCATTGTGACTTGAGTAGCCAGTATGAAGCGCTTCCACGTAGAGCTTTGCTCCGTGATATATGTGTGTGTGCACGTAGAG
>JANZLD010000008.1:39492076-39504078 GCA_026413575.1 Erythroxylum carthagenense | reverse complement strand
TATAAAAAAAATGAGACATCTCTTTAAATTATTTCTTATAAGATGATTATCAAAAATTTCCTACAATATAATACTTGACATATTGTTTAATATACTTTAAAAATTATTTAGCATAAATAATTTTATTATAAAATAAAATATATTTAAAATTAAAGTGCTTTTTTTTAATATTGCCAAACAGTTTACTGAATGAAGCTCTTTTTAAAAAGTTATTTTTTTAATTGGCAGTCAAACAATCAACTGACTTTTAGAAAAACTCTTCTTAGAAAAGCTCTACTGACAAAAGCTCTATTAATAAAAGCTCAACCAAACAAGCCCTAAGCCTAGTACGGTATTCGTAACTTTGCCAATAGAAATGGTACATGAACAAAACAAAACCCTAGCGGCCCGGCTCCAGGGGTACATCTGCGAATCCATAAATGCCCCATCTTTCTTTTTCTCTTATAAATCCTCCCTATTCTATTTTCTTTTGCTTTCTTCGCAGCCAAACACTCCGATTACTCTCCATTTCTCAAACATTTTGTATCCCTGCCTTGATCTGCCACTCTCCTAATCGGTAAGTTTCTTCGTTCTTTATCTGATCTCTTATTTCTTAATCTTTCCTTCGAATCATGCTCAACCTGCTAGGGTTAGGGTCACGGCCTGCCGTTTTTGGACCGATCTTTGTTAATATATGGCTATTATCCTAATATCTCTAGGGTTTTGTGGCACTTTACTGCACTTTATGCTTCCTAGAAAGCGACCTGTTGAAAGATCGCTTGGTGAAGCAGGAGAAGAAGAGAAGAACTACTCTCAAGATTCTTCGTCTGTTAAAAAGCATCAATCAACAGCTAGTTATAACAACAACAACAGCAGTAGTAGCGTGATCGACAACAATAGTAACAGTAGCAACCACTCTCTTGGTAGTAATAGCGGCGGATCGGTGGCCATGGCTTTTGATGCGCATCAGACCGACATCGATGAGGATCTTCACAGCCGGCAGCTTGCCGTATACGGCCGCGAGACCATGCGCCGGCTTTTTGCTTCCAATGTCCTTGTCTCCGGGATGCAGGGTTTGGGTGCTGAGATCGGTGAGGATAATCGACTGCTTCTTCCATTTTAGCCGTTTTTCTCGTTAAGCTATTGATTATAATTTCGATATAGTTTAACGTTGATTAGAAAATTAGTGATCGATGGCAATTGTGGATTCTTTAAAGTTAACGAGTTTCTTGATTAATTAGGATAGTTATGAATTTCAAATTTGTAACCTGCTTTACTCAGGCTCTTGTTCTTCCTTCAGCTACATGCTCTTGGCTTCTTTTGCATCTTTTCTTCACTGTTTACGAAGAAACAACCTTTTAAAAACACTAAATCATAAATAAGGGAGCTATCTGCTGTCAGTACTTCTTCAAACCTGCCCTTGTATTTCCACTATTGGTTACAGTCTACTTGGGCATGTGAACCGCAGTCAACTTTTTATAGACCTTTCTAGTAGGGTAGAGTGCTGGCCTAGATGTAAAGGACACAATAAATAGCTAATCAATGATCTAGTGTAAACCTATGACTGCTATAATTGCTTACTGTTTGGTTGATTTTATCATCCTTTTCAAGATAGTTTCTCTTTGAATACATTTTCCATGTTTTGTTAGTAGGTTGTGTGGAAAGGACTGGCTGCGGGGAAAGAGAGGTTATGAAAGTGGGAGTTGGGTTTGCAAACTGCTTTGATTGGATGGAATGATAAAAATAAAGAACTGAAATGACTTTTGTGTGTTTTATGCTTGTTCTAATTGGTGTGAAGTCTTCTAATAGGGTATTTGTCATTTGTTGTTGCAGCAAAAAACCTAATACTTGCTGGTGTCAAATCTGTGACATTGCATGATGAAGGGGCAGTGGAGTTGTGGGATTTGGCTAGTAATTTTGTTTTCACAGAGAGTGATGTAGGTAAAAACAGGGCACTGGCTTCTGTTCAGAAGTTGCAGGAACTCAATAATGCAGTGTTGATCTCTACCCTAACTACAAAATTGACTAAAGAACTTCTTTCTAATTTCCAGGTATTTGCCAGCCTTTTTATTTTTTTTCATAAGGTAGTATTAAGAAAGAACGGGGTGGTTAGTTTTCCTTGATTGAATGGTAAAAGACGTCCATGATTGTGGCAATCATGGATCAATTTTTTTAAAGCACGTTGAAATATGTTGAAAGAGTTGAGTCTGCCATTTCTCCTATCTTCTGTTTCAACAAATACTTTGGAAAAGAGTTTTTTTTCCAAGATAGAACATAATGTGAAGCAGCAGTAGCTAGGAAAAGAGTTTTTTGAGGAAAAGAGTTTTTTTTTCAAATTTAACAGTTTTTTCAAATTAGTTGGAAAAGAGTTTTTTGAGGAAATTTATGGAAGTTGACTTTCAAGGAGCAAGACGATACAAACATTTTGACCTGTTGGTGCCTTGATTTGTCTTTTGTCTTTTTCAAAGTTACTTATGCATGAGTTCGTTTGCGTTTAATGCAACTTATAGTGCTTAGATGCCCCTACTTAATTTTTGTTTTCTACAGGCTGTTGTATTTACTGATATCAGTCTTAACAAAGCTATTGAGTTTGATGATTACTGCCATAATCATCAACCTCCAATATCTTTTATTAAGGCCGAAGTCAGAGGCCTTTTTGGTTCTGTATTTTGCGACTTTGGACCTGAATTCACTGTTCTCGATGTTGATGGTGAGGAGCCACATACTGGTATAATTGCGTCAATCAGCAATGACAATCCTTCACTTGTATCATGTGTTGACGATGAACGACTTGAGTTTCAAGATGGTGATCTTGTTATTTTCTCTGAAGTCCATGGAATGACAGAACTGAATGATGGTAAACCGAGGAAGATTAAGAGTGCCCGGCCTTATTCATTTATACTTGAGGAGGACACTACAAACTTTGGTGCGTATCAGAAGGGTGGGATAGTTACCCAGGTGAAACAACCTAAGACGATAAATTTTAAGCCGTTGAGTGAAGCTCTTAAGAATCCTGGTGACTTTCTATTGAGTGATTTTTCCAAGTTTGATCGGCCACCTCTGCTACATTTGGCATTCCAAGCCCTGGATAAATTTGTCAGCGAGTTGGGTTGCTTCCCTATAGCTGGTTCAGAAGAGGATGCTCAGAAGCTGATATCTGTTGCTAATAGCATCAATGAAAGCTTGGGAGATGGGAGGGTGGAGGACATCAACCCAAAACTTCTACGTCACTTTGCCTTTGGAGCCAGGGCTGTACTGAATCCAATGGCTGCCATGTTTGGTGGTATTGTGGGGCAGGAAGTTGTCAAAGCATGCTCTGGAAAGTTCCATCCTCTCTTTCAGGTTTTTTTATTAGCTCTTTGCTTTCGATCCTGCTGTTTGATCATTGTCATAGGTATGCTAAGTATGAATATTTGTGTATATGCTTAATTAAATGTTCCATCTTTTAAAATGAAGATTATAGTGGAGATAGTGTTACTTAACCCATCCAATAGTAATGGTCTCAGACATTTGAATTAGTTTGTTTCTATTTGGCATTTTTATGCAACATTTTGTTTAATTTGATTTGTTGTTCTGGTAAATTGACCTTTCTTTTTTTCTTCTGCTGCAGTTTTTCTATTTCGACTCATTGGAATCACTTCCTACGGACAATGTGGATCCTAGTGATTATAGGCCATTAAATTCTCGTTATGATGCACAAATTTCAGTTTTTGGATCCAAGCTTCAGAAGAAAATGGAGGATGCTAATGTCTTTATTGTTGGTTCTGGTGCACTTGGCTGTGAATTCTTAAAAAATGTAGCACTTATGGGGGTTTCATGTGGTGAAGGAAAGCTTACAGTGACTGATGACGATGTTATAGAGAAGAGTAATCTAAGTAGACAGTTTCTTTTCCGCGACTGGAACATTGGTCAGGCCAAATCCACTGTTGCTGCTTCTGCTGCTTCGTCTATTAATCCTCGGCTTAATATTGAAGCATTGCAGAACCGTGTTGGACCTGAAACTGAGAATGTATTTGATGATGCCTTCTGGGAGAATTTAAATGTTGTCATAAATGCTTTGGACAATGTCAATGCAAGACTATATGTTGATCAGAGGTGTTTGTACTTCCAGAAGCCACTTCTCGAGTCAGGAACTCTTGGTGCAAAATGCAACACTCAGATGGTAATTCCCCATCTAACTGAAAATTATGGTGCTTCAAGGGATCCACCCGAGAAACAAGCACCCATGTGCACTGTTCACTCATTCCCACACAATATTGATCACTGCTTGACATGGGCTCGATCTGAATTTGAGGGCTTGCTTGAGAAAACTCCAACAGAAGTGAATGCCTACTTATCAGATCCCTCTGAATATACAACTTCTATGATCAATGCTGGTGATGCTCAGGCAAAGGATACTTTGGAGCGTGTTCTTGAGTGCCTGGACAAGGAAAAGTGTCAGACATTTCAGGATTGTGTCATGTGGGCCCGGCTAAAGTATATACTCCTATCTCTTGGTACCTCTATAATTCTTGTTCTTTTCATGTCGTCTAATTTTTTATTCCTGTAATCAGGTTTGAAGATTATTTTGCCAATCGAGTTAAGCAGTTGACTTACACATTTCCTGAAGATGCTTTGACTAGTACTGGTGCTCCATTTTGGTCAGCCCCAAAGCGATTCCCACATGCACTTCAGTTCTCTGCTTCAGATCCTAGTCATGTTCATTTTGTGACGGCAGGATCCATACTGCGAGCAGAGACATTTGGGATTCCAATCCCTGATTGGGTAAAAGATCCTAAAATGTTTGCTGAGGCTGTTGAGAAGGTGATTGTACCTGAATTTGAACCCAACAAAGATGCAAAAATTGTGACAGACGAGAAGGCCACTAGTCTGTCTACTGCATCTGGGGATGAAGCTGTAATTATCAAGGATCTAATCATGAAGTTGGAGATCTGCAAGCAGAGTCTACCACCTGCATTTAGGATGAGGCCAATTCAATTTGAGAAGGTCTTTCCTCATCAATCTAAGACTTTGTTGTCGTCCACTAGTGCTTTTTGTATTGAGAGTCTTGAGCCCATTCATGGTAGTGACAAATTTCTGTTGGCATGCAGGATGATGATACGAACTATCACATGGATTTCATAGCTGGACTGGCGAACATGAGAGCTAGAAACTACAGCATTCCTGAGGTTGACAAGCTGAAAGCCAAGTTCATTGCTGGAAGGATTATACCTGCCATTGCTACATCCACAGCCATGGCCACAGGTCTTGTTTGCCTGGAGTTGTACAAGGTTCTGGACGGGGGGCATAAGCTGGAGGATTATCGAAATACATTTGCCAACCTAGCACTTCCATTGTTCTCGATGGCTGAGCCAGTCCCACCCAAGGTGGTAAAGCATCGGGACATGAGCTGGACTGTTTGGGACCGGTGGATTCTAAAAGATAATCCTACACTGCGTGAACTTATCCAATGGCTCAAGGATAGGGGCCTTAACGCGTATAGCATCTCATGCGGTAGTTGCCTACTTTTCAATAGCATGTTCCCTCGTCACAAAGAGAGAATGGACAAGAAAATGGTGGATCTGGTCAGGGACGTAGCCAAAGTAGAATTGCCTCCTTACCGACGCCACTTTGACGTTGTCGTGGCCTGCGAGGATGATGAGGACAATGACATTGATATTCCTCCAGTATCTGTTTACTTCCGTTAGGTCATGCTTTCCTGAGTCGGCTTCTCAAACTTAAAACGATTGTAAAATACTATCAGTATAATTCTCGAGTACAATTGTACGATTTCATGCTAATATGAGTCAAATTTGTTGTAACGGTTTCATATCCCATGGATGCATCGGAAACCATTATCCTTGCATGTTCAGGTTACATTGCCTTTCAGTTCTCATTTTCTGCGTAAAAGGCCCCAGCTCTGAGTTTATGCGTCTCACTTACTTGGCGGTCAAGTTAAGAGTTTGACGCTATTCCCTGATTAATTTTAAGAGGCGACAGTTATTTCATGAAGGTTTTGGATTTACTTATGCCTTGTCATTTGTAGAAAGACAGAAGAACAAGGGTTATATTCATCGAACAAGGGCTATATTCATCGAAGTGAGTATTATCTCTTTGCTCTTTTATATATAACGACATTCATACCTTCAATAAGCAAACAAAAGGAGCAGAAGCTGAAGATGTTACCCAAGATGAGCTGGGAGTCCAGCATTCCAATGGTACAACAATAGAAAGAAGGTTTGTATAGTTACATAATTTGCACCTATTCAACAACATGAGAGTGGTTTGCTTTAACAAGAAGTTGTGCAGATGACATATTTTGGTAGGAATACTACGCCTAAGTTGTTGAGTGATGTTCATTAACATTGTCACAATATTAGCAACTTAAAAGAGATATTTTGGACAAACCAAAACTCACCTTAGCGAAATTTAGAGAGATTAGAAGAATTACTGGACTTCAAGTACACTCAGCTAGCTCCTTTCTGCTATCTAAGAGTACCTATTACTGCTTCAAAGCCTAACTTCAATGATTTTTTGCCTATCATTGAAAGGATTTGATTAATCCATGGCAAAAAATGTAAACTTCTGGAAGGCTAATTACACATGGGATAACTCATGAATCCTCAAGCAGTTGATGAAGATGAGGGCTACTATCTACCCTTGTATTAAACATCAAATTGGGAATGGAGAAGCTACATGGCTCTGGTATGATAACTGACTTGAGGTTAGCCCTCTTATTCGCAACTTCGAGCTTCTTCACATAAGGAATCGATTGCCACTTCATCTTAAAGTTTCTTCATTGGTTTTCAATGGAGAATGGACGGGTAATTTCAGAGGCTTTCACTCTTTAGTTGCACACTTACCTCGACTGACTGATGTAAGGACTACAGATACTATTACTTGGACTCTCAATCCGAATGATGCATATTTTAACAAGTCTTGTCATCAGTTGTTCTCCTTTAGCTGTATTGAAGTCCCGTGGTATAAGCTTTTATGGAGTCATACTTTGACTCCTAACGCCTCATTCATCACCTGGACTGCAATTAAGAATAGCCTCAGAACCAAAAGACAATGACATGGAAATGAAGATGATACTTGTATTCTATATGAAATGGCAGTAGAGGACAGAGATCATTTTTTCTTTTTTTTTTTGCAGATATTCCAAGGCAATTTGGAGCAGGATTTTGCATATGCTACCAAATACTAGTAGCAGATATGAGTGGGAACGAACTCTGGAATGGGTTATTCGAAATCCAAACCAGGGACAACTAATGCAACTCTTTACACGGTAGCTTTTATACCACTATCTACACCATCTGAAAGGAGAGAAACAACTGAAGATTTACAAATATGAAAGAAGAGAAATACCAACTTGTTGATATAATTGTTAACTGAATTCGAGCTTCCATATATGCTAAAAATGTACAGTATACTCCTTCAACTGAAATGAAGACAGGATGGGAACTATAGCTTAGCTCCATTTTACTTTATGATTGCCTGTACGTAATGTGTCAACCTTACTTTTGTCTTTTTATAAATTAAGTTAAGGCTACAAGCTTAGAACTCATTGTAATGTAACTATAAAAAAGACTCACCTTAGCTCCTAATAGTTGGTGCTTATGTTTTGATAGTTTTTGTCAATTATTTTATTATATTGGTTGGTAATTGGGTGTCCTAGTTTACCCCTCCAGATTTTCTATCCCTTCTATCCTGTCTCAATCCTACTCTACTTTATCTCAGCCGTTTATTTATGTGGATCTTATATAAATATATGAGTGAAATGAAGTAAAGCACGGTTGGGACAAGATAGAAGAGACAAAGAATTATGTCACCTATTTTACAGCTCCAACAATTATAATAATTGTAAGTTCTTACTTTGGTGTAAAGATTAAGACACTGTGATAGTCGGGGTATAGTTGATGTGACTTCTTTCTTAGATATTTTAGAAATGCTAAGATGAAAGTGGTACTAAAAATAATGATATGGGTTTTTTTTAATTACATTAGGTATCCCGGTTTAGTCGGAGTAATTTTAAACCCCTAAGATTCTACCCTAAGAGTTTTAGAGAATATAAATCTTAAACTTCAAGATCCCTCAAGTTCCTACGTAGCCTGTACACTTGTGCACACAAAGAGTCTTCACATATTTGATTGTTCAGTTGATGATTGATCACTGGCTTTCCCCTGCTCAGCATCAGGTTTCCATCAACCTCCAGGTTTCCTAGTAACTCTAACTCTTACACTGCCGCTAGAAGCGAGGCATCCGTAATTGATTCGATCAAGGTGTTTTGCCTAGGAAGCTAGAGGATCATCAATAGGAATAATTCCTATTTCTCTTCTTTTAGCGTTACTCGAACTCAAGACTTCCTAGAAGAGAGAGCCTTAAGTGAGGAGCTGAAATTATTTAGGTTACTCCTGCTTGTCATGATATGGGCTTACTTAAATATTTTGTAAAACATTAAAGTGCCAAAATCATTCCTGTTGGCAATATAGAGCAATTGAAGGAAATAATAGCTTAGTAAAAGCAATAGTTTGGACCAGCCCTGTACGAAGATGGTTTTTTTGTGACTTCCCGATTAGATGACATGAATAAGATGCTAGAAAACATCCAAAAAGGTCGGAGGACATTTTTGGAGGAGCGAACAAGTAGGTGAGCGTGATGGAGGATGGTTAAGCACTTCTTGGAACGCATTTTTCCATTGCAAAATACCCAGAAAATCAATGTAAATATTAGGAATATCAAGTTTGGCCTGGCTCAGTTCAATTTTAGTATGAGTTGACCAGACTATAGGCGAGTCACGACTCAACCCACTTTAATTTTTAAAAATATATATATAAGATTGGGCCAGATCGGCCCGCCCCACTTGTGACCGATCCGATCTTAAGCCGGCTCCAATCTAGGCCCATTGGCATCCCTAGTAAATAAATTATTTGTGGAAGTGTCCCAGAGACAATTAAATAATTGGTTGCTTAAGTTTCTTATATTTGATTTTTTGGCTTACTTAAACAGGACATAAGGTAGCACACGGAAATGGGAGCAGAATAATTGATCCCACTTAAATAATCCTTTACACTTGTACTGTGTCTATTTAAATTACCAACTCCTAAAGTATTAAATTCATATTTCACACGACTTATTAAACAGAATTTCCTATTGAAGTACGTACCAAGTGTTTGACAGAATTTCTGATTGAGTTGCACGTTACATGTTTGACCAAAAATTCACTGACTTAGTTGAAGAACTAAGTTGTGACACAGTGAGATTGAAAACCAGTATCTGACCTCAAATTAATTCTTGCGACAAAAATGGCATTAGAGCACACCAAGAAGCAACATTGGTGACAAATGGTGGGAGGAAACATGAAACAATTGAAAGAACTGGTGGCTCAGTTGGAACTACTTCTTAAACTAGTCGTAGAAGAATTGACTTTTATGAATTGCACGTTAGATTGCATGAATAAGGCGCCAAAAAAGAATCCTTAAACGTTGGGAAGTTTCTAGAAAAGCCAACAGGTGGGTTGGAGTGACGGAGGATGCTTTGGTACTGTTCTGAACAAACTATTTTGAGCATAATGAAGCGAACTAGACAACGTTTGAGGTAAGACGTCCAAGACCTCTCTAGTGTTATTGCTACAATAAATAGGAACCAAACAAAGACAAGGAAAAGCTCTTCAATAGCATAGGAATGGCAAGAATGCTGAAGAGTCTGCTGATGGACAGATCGTGAAAGTTACCCACAACGAAACCTCTCTCAATTCTATTTAGCATAATATTGAACAACACCTGTGTTACAAATGTTTCAATAAAATGCATATTTAACAGAATTGTTGTCGAAACAAGTTCTCTTATCTCAACATAACCTGTTTCTGACAAAAATTCTTGCTTCGTATTAATCTCTGCGAAACATCTTGATAAGCATAAATAGTCCTAAAACATTAAATGCCATAAAAGTCCCCTTGAAATAAGCCATTAGGAATATCCTAAGGATTTCATCTTTGGCCAAAACCAGGCTGAAAATCAGGAATGATCTAGTCAATTATAAAGTTTTCTCCAGAAAAAACTGACACGGTACTTGCTGAAGGCGGAAAACGTGCATATGTTAGGCAAAGAAAATACAATTATCCAACATGTTAGAAACCACAAGGGAATCCCATGAGCATTTTCCCAATTATCTAAACCCTGTTTTTCAAAGTCTCCTGATTTGTGTCTATGTTTCTTAGGTTAAAACAAATCTGAATATAAATTAAAATGGCACCATCAATACATCTCAAGCTAATCCTTGAAAGAACAAGTTTGGTTTAGTATGCCAAGGCAACATAGACTTTCACAAAAGAATCCACAATTCTGACAAGCAACCATACACAGAAGCTGCTGAATTCTGACTTTGCTTGAAAGCGCAGGAAGAAAGAAAAAATTTCAGACATTCTTGTACCCTTTTTCATCTTGAGAAGGATTCAAGACTTGGCATTTATCTTTCCTAGCACTTGATGCTGCTCAGTGTCAATACCATGCTAAAAAGTTAGGTAGTGTAGAGAAGCAGAATTCTTGCTGCCCAAACTTGCAAGATCACAATCAATTGCTTATTTTGACTGGATTTGAACAAATCCTCCAAGGCCAATTTCTAGAGATCTTAGTTAATTTTTATCAGCACCTTCATCAAATTCAGCAGAGCCTACAACACGGAAATCAAGTTGTTTCTGATGCTTCAAACGGCGGCGTTCATCAAAAGCTCCCCATCCTTCAAACTATCATACAATGTCATCATGATGTCATCAAATAACAAATCATTTGGGATATTAATAGTAATTATGAAAAAGGTAAACCTCACGGAGGACATCCATTGTGACTTCTGTATTATGGAGATCTAGTGTTGAGAGCTGCAAGCACATCTTTAAGAGTGTAGGAGGCAGGGAGTTTAACCCATTGTTACTAAGGTACAAAGCCTGTAACAAGTAGGACCCCATCAATCAACGTCAAAGTCAGTAGCCCCTCACTTTCTAACAAGAAGAATTTCATCTATTTAAGGGAGAACCTCATACTCATGTGTAATGATACTTAGATTGACTAGTCAGTGCTATTATGTCTAGAAATTAAGAGGGAAAAAAAAAAAAAGAAACAACAACAGAGAAGAGGACCTTTAAGTTCACCAAATTGCCAAATGCCTCTGGCAGCTGAGTCAAAAGGTTTGATGAAAGATCAACCTGCAATGTGTGAAAAACTGGTCAAGCAAATGAAAAGTTGAACGGAGCCAAAATTATTTACTTGCACAAGAATCTCAAATGGAAAGAAATAATGAAGACCTTCATCAAGTGTCCTACCTCAACAACGGACTGACAATTCCCAATACTTGTAGGGATCATGCTTATTCTGAGACAGAAATCAGCAGATCATGGATTTTTAATGATAAAACGAACAAAACAGATGGGGGGATGCTGTTTAGTTAAGTAGTACCGATTATTGTTGGCTTTCAAAACCTCAAGTTGAGTGAGAAGTCCAATTTCAGCTGGGATGCTATCTAACTTGTTGTGCGAAACATAAAGTTGCCGCAAAGAACTTAACTCACCGAATTCAGAAGGCAAAGTGGTTAAACTGCATTAAACATGCAGCTGGTATTTGAATAGACCTCAAAATAGCAGCCAGACCATAGAAGAAGATGTTGCTACTTTTCTTTTAGATTATACAACCAAAGCAACGATCCTAAAATTCCAAGAAAGTCTTTTCCTAGTATGGAAGTGAAAACCATAAAATGAACTACAGCGCCTATTGGTGGAATATTATGACTAATATTCCTATCAAGATACTAAACAGCTGTGAATACATTATATTGAGATATAGATAGGCTGTAAATAGTTAAGATAAAATAAGTTTGAAATCTCTTAAATTAAGGGATTACATTAGATAGCTTTAAATAACTTTCCACATTTAAATTCTTACTTGTAATGGCCTATATATGGCTGTATATTGTTAGGATCATTAGATGATAGGAAGAATAAGCAGAGAGCAGAGGAATAATCGGTAGAGGAATATTCGGGTGGTTAGTTAGCT
>JANZLD010000008.1:39388369-39403720 GCA_026413575.1 Erythroxylum carthagenense | reverse complement strand
TGAACCATCGATGATGGTTCCTCACTGAGTTCGCAAAACTCACCCAAAATTTGCAATTATTTTTCAGGACTCAGAAGGATACCCCATTAGGCAACGGGTGTATGGCATCTGCTGATTAGTGAGAGAAGTATCCGGGATCAGTTCGCGTCTGCATTTGTGTCTGATAGAAATGTGTTTTTTCCTAAATTTTTTTGTACAAGTGATTGGATCATTTTTAAAGCTAGCATATTATAATCAATTGTATTCATAAAAAAGGCCCCCGAGGCCATTGAATTGTTTATGTATATTGTTTTCTGCATTAAATTTTCATGTGTGTGTATATGTGTTGAAAAAAATTTATACTGAGTTTTGACTGAGTGATGTAGCACACCACCCTTGCAGGGCACGGATTCGGATATCACCATAGATATCAGGTTCGAAACATGCGAGAGTTGGGTGTTACACATCGCTCCTGCCTCTATTGGGATACATGTCATCTTAGAGATTCAAGGAAGCTTAAAACAACATGTAGTATACTATCAAATATGAATATATATAATAGCTTAATAAAAGGAAATGAGATGTACAAAATAAGGAAAGTGACGTTATTAAGGTGATATTAAACACCTTAAAGCAGAAGATCAACTATAGAAGGAAAACAATCATTAGTGTATGGAGTAGAGATATTTCTTACATTGTTTACTCCTTCAATACGGACAATTTTTCCACATTGCTCCCAACGGAATGAATTAGTACCAACCAGAACTAGTTGCCATGTCAACATTAAGAATCTGAATTCAATATTTTACACAATATGCTGAAAAAGAAATAATTGATTTGTTTAATACAATATTCAATTACAAAAACAAATTAATTGTTATCATCACTTAATTGTAAATTACAATCATCTTCTTTTTTTCTGAAGAATAAGAATGATCACGTAATTGTAAATTTCAATCATCTTCTTTTCTAAAGAATAAGAATCAAACTTTGGCTCCTCTTTAGATCTCTGGCCCTTGTCATTGTTCCCAAATGAAATTTCAACATTCGTTAGAGTGATCATTCAAAGGTTCATTATCATCTTATGTGACATGTGCATTTATTTCATAAACATCTTCCTAAAATGCTTCACTTTCAATTCTCTGTTCTCCTTTTCCATGTGATTCAAAAACACCTCTAGGTTTAACTTTGCAAACGACCAACTAATTTATTTGATCATAAGCTGGAAAAGGGACATAACACACCTGTTTCGCTTGCATTGCCAACATAAAACGTTCAAATTGTCTCAATCTTCTTCGGTTGTTAATTTCAACTAGATTGTATCGGCTATGTACTTTTGTGTTAACATTTGTAGTCAGATCAAACCAGTCACACTTAAATATCACACTTCACTTTATTAGCAATACAGGGTACTCAATTTCAAGTATCTCATTAATTTTACCATAGTAATCCATCAATTCTCCTTATATGCAAACTCCACTATTTATTATTGCCATGCTATGACCATAATATTTTGTATGATATTTGTATCTATTAATGAAATACACCAAATACATTTTAATAGTTCGCAGAGGTCCCTTTACAAAATCACATATAAACTTGTTCTTTATTGAATTTTCTAAGGCCTACACAAAATAAGTTATCATATCAAAGAGTATTATGTCATTTGAACACTTAAATCTTATATTTTAATCATTTCAATATTTGTAGGTGAAAACTTACATATTTCTTAAAACATGGAGGAAAGTATCTTCCAATTTCTTTATTGATATCATCCAGTGCTTTGTCTGGCATTGGCTCGTGTAACAATTCCTCGTATAATCTGAAACATTATTATGTATTTCAGTTATGAACAACACTAAATTTCAAGACCCAAATAATCAATTTCATCAATAGGAAGGAAACGAATGTGTTTGCACTTTTTACATGAACATTTGATCTGTGGGCCATTCATATATGCAAGTTGAGAACATGCATAATGAATAAAAGCTCAACTCCTTCAACAAATTCAGGATTAATGAAACCATCAGGTGTTAATCGTATATACATTCAAGATCTATCAACATTAATCATTTCTATAAAATTGTTAATTTAAAATAGTGATTCTATTATTAGTATCATTCATGTTCACCAAATTACAAAAAATCTAAACTTTACATAACATCCCCTAAGTATTAACCAATTGAATTAACCACTAAAGATTACACTTATGAATCAAGAAAACAAGTTTTCGTTGTGACTCCTAAGCTCGTGATATTTGTCACCAATAAGCCTCACGGGAGCTGCATCATGGGTTATGGGTTAAGGTTTATGGGTTAAGATCAAAATTATTTATTAACTACAGATATCTTTTTTGTTTGTAATCATATATGTTAGAAGAGAATTAATGTTAGAAGTTTGATAAGTAACCTAAATAGTATATGTATTTGATAAGTAACCTAAATAGTATATGTACTAGTGCCAAAAATAATAAGTATTCATAAATATGAATACTTATTTTAATAAATTATTGTAACATATGGAAATTATCTAACATGTTTACAATAAAATTAGTTATTATATTAAAAAAGATACATGTAAAGATTCGCAAATGAAAGGTAAAGAGAACCTAATTATTTCAGAGAACATCAATGAAATAACGGATTGAAATAATTAAGATATTTGGAACTATAGGTCAAACTCATCCTATATTAATTCATTGATAAACCGAAGTTCATATCACAAAAAAATTGCGGTTGATGTAGGCCATTTACATTAAAAATGCAGGAAGTTCAAATGGGAAGCTCAAACCGTAAACAAATACCCAAATTAAACCAAGTACACAAAAGCCTAGTAAATAACAAAATCACATACCTTAACCAACATGCAAAAGGATCTTCCTAAAGTACATGATGGAAGATGATGACGGAGCTAGAATAAGCTTAAGGCCAAATAAGATAACCAAAACAAAGCAAAGAAAACAATTAATTTCAAAGTAGTACTCAATTTGATATAAATTCATGTTTAGAAGTCTTAGCTATAGCATTTGATTGTTGCCATGTCATGCAAGAAAATCTAGTCATTTGCCTTTTAAATCATAAAAAGGATGATAAAAGTTCTATATTCAATGAAGTAAAAAGATGCAAAATGACTACATTGCAAAATATAGTAACATATACAAATTTGATTAAACTTTGTTAAACCATAAAGGAGTCTATTATCTTTTACCCTAAATATAGTACTTTTTGCATATTTAATATCATTATGATTCCAATCTCATCCCTAAGCTTTAAGTCGATGATTAATTGCTCAATAAACCATGTTTAATTTTCAATATTTTCTTCCTGAACAACTATCTATGCAATGAGATATATGTAATGGTTGCCATGAATTCTTGTGGCACTTAGATATTGTCCTAGGTACTTAGTCTTTAAGAAACAACCACTTATACTAATTTTAGATCCTAACTTTTTTTGACCTCTTTTTCATAGCATCAAAACATACATAAATCCTTTTATAACACCAATTTATCTTCTTGTTTTTCCTTTTAAGTTAAAGCTTGACTGTAGAATCTCGATTTATTTGATTTAATTAACTAATATAACCGTAAAGTTTTCTATCTCCATTATGTTACTCCTTTGACTTTGATTTTAAAACCTTCCTCCTTGTATACTAGCTCATGCTAAAATTAACTAAAAAATGCAGTTTCTTCTTGCATTCTTCTAGAATTTTTTAATTTCAATGCTCAAATTGTCAATAATTTTTTCTTAAAGTATCTCACAATATAATTGGGTGTAACAAACCTTATCTTGTTGATTGATTTCACATATGACCTAACTTCTATGTTTTGAGCTTGAAGCATCTATCTTTTATGTCAAATGAATCATATAGTTCAAATAAACATCCTTTGATGTATGAGTACCTAATCCTTTTGGGTTCATTCATATTAAAACTCAAATAAAATCTTGTTGCAATTGTATAATCATCAGTTGCATCTTTAAAGTGTTTTATAATGTTAAAGACCATATATTATAACCATTTTATGGAAACAAAATCATGAACATATCTCTTGATTTGACTACATCATCACAAAGTTGCATATATTTTGTAAGCATTAGGATATCCATAACTAACCAAGAAACCCTTATGATTTTTTACAACAACGTTTATGGTCTTATGACCTACATCAACACTAATGTCAAAATCTAAGTTATAATCATTTAAAATATGTTTCTTTGCATTTCCTTCAAAATCCTATTTAGTGTCATTAACATCCATTCTAGTATTTTCATTTAATTTAAGTTTTACATCTACATTTGCATCATTAACATCATTAGCCTCTTTTTCATGCTATTTGTCATGTCATTTCATCATAGATACAAATGATACTAATCCATCAACATATCTTAAATATGCATCAACTATACCATACAACTTTAATAATTTAATAAAAACTAATGCACTCTAATTGGACTTTAACATCTTCAAACCATCAACTAACTCCTTCCTAAGAATCAAATACCATCCACTAATAATATTTTTATAGCCTAATTTAGCACCTATTTCACACGCCTTTCTTACCATAAACCAATTACATATTGTCAACATTTTCAAGTTCCTCATCTTCATACTTTAAAATCCCTCTCTAACTAAAGTTTCCGCACCAAACATCCTTATAACTTTCCACTTACTATCATCTTCCATTGATAAAATGAAGATAAATCAATCCAAACCAAATTATTGATAAGAAAGCTACTTATAATGGAATAGTTTTTTCAGTTAAGTCAAATTAATTATAATACAAAGCTCACAATTTATGATGCCACTATATTCAATTTAGGATTGACAATAGTCCAACAATCATCTGTACAACATATAATAAGCTTGTAAGAATTTATATAATAGTCCTTAATACATTTTACTTGCGTATTTTCTTCATTTAAAAACTTGCTTTTGTATTATAAAAAAAGGAACCTTATTCATTCTCTAATTCAACAAAACAAATAAAAGTCAAATAGTCACACAAATACAGACATTTCATCAAACACCTTATATGCATAAGAAATTCATCCAATATCACAACCAAAATCGTGTCTTATTCTTTCTATTACTAACATTTCTACCATAAAGTTCTTTTCCGATCAAAAAATACACAAACAAACCAAAAAATCAGATACCTAAATATATACGAAAATACATCCCCGAAAATACCTCTACGAAAAATGGCAATGGCCAGAGAAGACGTCGACTAGCAGCTGCACAATGCCGATGACAAACTAGTCGGAGAGGAGAGGACATCAGAGACGCAGTAGATGTGGAGAAAGAAGGAGACGATGCAGGTGGGAGAGGGGAGAGGTTCGGTTGCAAGTGGGGGGAAGGGGCTTCGAGTGTGAGTTTTAAGTTAAACAAAATGACGTTGTTTGGTTTAAAATTAATTTCTTTAACTTAAACATGTTAAAGTCAAAGCATACAATTTATAGCTTCAAAATTTACCGATGGACTTTACCGACAGAAATGTTCCGTTAGCAAAACCAAAATTTTGTTATTTCACTAATAATTCTCGCCTTATTTATTGACGGGCATTTGATGCCATTGCTAAATTTTAAGGTAAATTAGTATTTACCAACAGATATTGCTATCGTCACTAAACAAAAATTTTCCATTGTAAGTGAGATTTTCGTCGGTAATTTGCGATGGTTTCTTTTCCGTCGACAATTTTTTGTCGCTACTTCCTGCTTTTCTTGTAGTGAAGATTTTCATATATATATATATATATATATATATACTCATAAACAACAATAGCATTTGTCGTTAAATTTTTTAAGTCCCTAATCTTGAGGGATATACCAAATGAATGTTTTCATTATATTGTGGTATATCATCTTCTTCATTGTTACTTTATGAATATGGGAAATGGTCATATGACTAAATACTGTGGATTAATAAAGGACTTCAAAACTCTGATTTATATAAAGAAATAATTAATAAAATACAAGCTTGAATGATGAAGAAAACTCCAAAGAATTTTCTAATGAGGAATATAAAAATAAATCTTTTCAATTAGAAGAAAATAGTAGTTCATAAACAAATATATGGTGTGAAGGAGAAGAAATACAAATCAATGTAATAAAAAGATAAATAATTCCTTTAAGAGATATAAACCATATATAAGATCCCATTTCCTTTTTCAAAAAAATAATAAATATATTCTTAGGATATCATATTCAATATATCGTAATAACATTTATATAAAGAACTTTAGAATATCATATTCAATATTACATAACTTATGTCATGTATTTTGTTAATAAGATTGTAATTATAATATTTCAACCTTTGACTTTATAAATGTTCAAAATATTATATCAAAATAAAATTTTACTTAATTGTATTATTTTTAATATTAGATTTAATGAATTATATTTTGAAATATTTAACTCGTGAATTTTTATAATCCCAGTCATATACAGTAGTATATTTGTTCAAAACATGGCTTCAAATTCTTTGCATACCAACTGCATAAAGTATAGTTTTTGTGATTTTGCAAATGGAAGGGATGGGTTTTAATAAAATGATATTTTATTTTTATAGATTCTAAAGTGTTGGAGATAACAAGCTTGGAGATAAATCCTACAGTTTATAATGTCAAATTTTTGCAAACAAATTTCGTATAACTTTAGTTGTCAATATTTGGACTATTAGAGATAACATTCTCTTGGCTCAGGATTTACTTAAAAATTACCATAGAAAGCTCAACAATAAACTTGTTTGGTTCAAAAAATAGAATAGATAAGGAATAAAATAGTTATTCTTAATAATAGAAAAGAAGAGAAACAAAATAGAATAAGCATTACTTTATTTGATCCAAGGAATGGAATAAATAAAGATTTTTATGCCAATATTTGGTTTGAAAATATAAACTTGGAATGACAAATAAATAATTAACAAAAAGACCAAAATGTCCTTATTATTATTGTTGTTGTTGTTGTTGTTATTGTTATTAATTTTAATTTTAATTTTATTTTTCTTATTATTATTAATTATTATTATTGATTTTCTTCTTCTTCTATTTATTATTATACAAAATTATTATTATTATTATTATTATTATAAAACTAATTTTCTTATTATTTTTTATTATCATTACTAAAAAATTTATTTTCTTCTTATTATTATTAGTATTATTAAATTTCTTCTTCTTATTGTTGTTGTTATTATTAATTATTCTTATTATTATAAGTTATTATAAAATTTGTACTTATTATTATTAGTTTTATCAATTAATTTATTATTCTTATTTTTATTATTAAGAGAAGAAGTGGAAAAAGGATAAAATTGTCTTGGATAAGATTAGTAATTATTAGAATAGATAAAGATAAGCAGGGATTCGTATTAGCTATTCCTCAAAATTGCAGAATACTTATTCTTAATGATTAGTTATTCTGTATTTGCTTATAATCAGTTTTAAGAAATAAAATAAAAATATGCTAAGAATAGAATAGTTTATCCGTTTTGTGTTGAAAATAGACTTTAACAAGGTCTTTGACTAAGTTGAATACGGGTTTTGTTGAGGAATCCAGATCTCCTGTCCAATATTACCCTATCTTATTCCATTTAATGAATCTCAGCTATTTATTTATGTAGATCCCGCGTGGGTCCCGCGAAATAAATAGCTGAGATTTCATGGGACAGAATAAGTCAAGGTAATATTGGACAAAGGATTCCATCTCTTTGTTGAGGTGCTAAATGCCTTGAGTTTCCCACTAATTGGATTTGACACCAAAACTTTCAATGTCCTTACCAATGGAAACTTAAACTACCAGCGCCTTTTAAGGAGATTGAGATAAAAGAGACCCTCTTTCACCCTATCTATTTAGCATTTGCATTGAAGCCCTCTTGAGAATCACCTAGAAGAATCCAAGAGGTTCCAATATCATTATAAATGTAGTAAACTTCAACTCTTTAATCTCACCTTTGTTGATGGCATACTCATGTTCTATAGACATACCAACAAGAAGGATAAAGTAGCCTTATAACATCTGCAACAGTAAAAGTTTTTCCTATACCTTTCCATTATCTCCATCCATCCTTTAAATACTTAGAAATTCCAGTTGTTGCCTCCAGACTACCATGCCCTCTCTAATGCCATTCACAAGATTTTTTATTTGCTTAAATTGTCCATTAATCGTATGAACACAAGAAACATGTTTTATCGTACTCTGCCAAATTAGGTATAATATAGACTTGCCGTAAGGGGCAGGAATAACGCAGATGGCCATACACGTTTTAGTTACTATAATATTTTGATCAAGACTTGAATAGTTATCAGATAAATAAAACAGATGAGACAGATCAGCAATTTTGACGAAAGAACGTATCAAGGTAATATGCAATGAATATGTGGAAGACGCAGAAATATTATATACCTGTGAGACACTGATGGCAGAAATATGTAATGATGCTTGTCTTATTCTGTCACCAGGTACTGAATCGTCCGAGCCATATATCCCATGACATGAAAATTATAGCAACGGAATTTTCCTCAATTGAGTTTCTGCCACGAGCATACAATTATGACTCAGTTTCAGAACTTTTGACCCTTATGATTATATTAGGACATGGCACGCTCATCTCTTTGAGACTCTGAACTCCTTTCAGAAATGTGTACTTTGGAGTTCTCTTCTTCATGCAAAGAAAACTTATTGGATGTTTCATCTTCTCTCTCCTTCCCGTCGTCTGCTTGTAACTTGCAAATCTTACAGGACTACCAGGAAAAACAATTTATGCCAGCGGCGAAGGGCATTGATCTAAGCTTCGAATACGACATGAATCTATATGATCAACTAATGGTGGATGAGATTGAAGATGCTTGCAAGTGGATGTCTGATGATAAGATAAGCCCACCCTTGACAGAACTCTTGGATGATGCGAGGAGTCTAAATGAGACGCCAGTGTTTACTGAGGCATCTATAGATACTGACGATAGTCAACTGCGCATGTTCCATATGCTCAAAGCATATGGGGAGGCCATGAACATGGAACAGTTGGAGTTAGCAGAACAAATTTTGCGGTGGCTTAAAGAAAAGGCTAGTGCAGTGGGCTCAATCCTAGAACGTCTAGCTTGTTACTTGATTCAATCCTTTGAGGTGAACTACGTGAGACAAGAGGCCAGCAAGAACTACAGTGCAGCATTTCAGGCCTTTTATCAGATACTTCCCTACGGAAGGTTTGCTCACTTCACTGCCAATTCTGCAATTATGGAATCCATTCCTCGGGATGCAGATGTGGTTCATATAGTGGACTTCGACATTGGAAATGGAGTACAGTGGCCTCCAGTTTTAGAATTACTTGCAAAACGAGGCCAAAGATTGGTGAAATTGACTATAGTGAAGTGGCAGGAAGATAACGGTAGCTTTGTTCCTCGCTTGCTAAACGAACATGCAAAAGCTTCTGACGTGAGATTGATAATAAAGGAGGTGGAGTTGGAGGACTTGGTATCAGAAGCGGAGAAGCTAAAGCACAGAGGAATAAACGAATGGTTAATCTTCAATTGCATGGTAGGTCTTCCTCACATGGGAAAAGGTAGGCCTCCGAAGCAAGTTGTACAATTCCTGAAGATAGCTAAGAAATCCATCAACCTCTTGAGGGGGCATAGTTGTGCCAATACTTGGGGTTCCAGAGTAATAATCACCTTAGGGGATGGAACTGGAGTATGGAGTGACTGCAGCGAAATCAGATCATCATTTGCTGGCATGTTAACTAAATTCCAGGCCCTGTTGGAATCAATTGAAAGCTACTTACCTTACCACCTTGTAGAAGCAAGAATTGCTTTGGAATGCCTTTTCTTTAAACCTTATATTTCTGCACTTTCTGATCTCCAATACAGAAAGGAGACCATTAGGGAGAGCAGGGCACTGTCAGATTTAGGACTAAAGCCATGGAAATTGAGCTATGACACCATATTGGAAGCTAAGGGAATTGTGAGCGTAGAAGGAAAAAGTTTACAGTCTGTGACAGTTGAAGAAGTTAAAAGTCAGTTAGTCATGAGTTACATGGGAACCGCATTAATTAGAGTTTCTTGTTGGAGATAAACGGGATGGTAACAACGAACACTCGAGTATTTACATCAGTTCACTAAGATATGTAATGGCCGTGCCCGTCAGAAATCATTGCAACAGAAAATAATCCATCATTTTCCGATTCAGCCAATTTCAGATGTTATGTATATAGATAAACATGCATTTATATTGTTATATTTTCGACCCCACTTCAGTGCTTATCTTCCAAGCTAATACCTGTCTTTCAACTGTAATAGCCTTCTCAATTATTTTAGTTTTAAAGGTGAACTTATCTTGCAGGACACTGCACAGACTCTTTTTCACCACTTTTCTTCTGGGAATTTTGGCTAGCATAATGCTACCATTGATCCAACCTGACTGAATCTGGCCCACTTAGTTTAGGCATGTAATTAGGTTGGGTGTAGAATATTGAGATCTCATATCTGATCATGATTTTGATGCTCCACTACCAGAGTCCAGATCCTCTGTCCAATTTTATGGTGTCTTATTGTGTCTAATGAATCTCAGTCATTTATTTATATAGATCCCGCATGGATCCCGCATAAATAAACGCAGGTCCCGTATAAGTGAATGACTGAGATTCCACAGGACACAATAAGACACCATAAAACTGAACAGAGGATCTTGTCTCCCACTACCCCGGGCTCTAATACATATGACTAAATTATGATTATAAATAAAATAAATAAGTACTAACATTCATGAAGCTAAACTCATAAACTACCATTTGAGTTAAATTATGCAACAATAAAGTTCACTTTCGAATTAAAAATTATGCCCCTCCATTAATCTATCAATTTAGGTTAGAAAATTTAAATTTAGTTAAAACTGAGAATTCTATTCTAAACTTAGAATATTAGGAGAAACCATCTTCTCTCTGCCTCTATTATATTATTAAAAAATTGCCAGAACACTGAAAGCATGTATGAATGTGATTCATTATATATGCAATCTACTTTGATTTATTTTGGTATAGTATGTTACTATCATGATGACTAAATTCTCTTAACCGAATTATTTTTGTTGTTAGGCCAGAATTAAAATAAAGTATGGTTTAGACTTGTAAGGTTTCGATCACACATCTCATACATAATATATATCAAATATACAAACAAAACCTTAAAAATCATATCTACACATGTATATAGATTTAGAAAACAAAAACATGAAATGTAAGAAGTTTACATACCTTTTCGACGATCTCCTTCGTTCTTTAATCTTCTCTGCATTGGGCTGTCATAAACCACAACGATTAACCTATACCATCTCTAATGAAAGTCCACAAGAAGATAGAAGCATGAAATCTCATTAAGAGATGGCTAGAATTCTTTCTTTGTGCTAGCAAAGACAAGAACTCTTGTGAGAATGAGAGAGAAAAAGAGTGTGTGTGTGTTAGAAAGAACCTTTCTTTTACTTCTGTCTTACATAAGATGCACGAAAATCATCTCTATTTTCTCCACCATTTGGCCTTCCATAACTTCCATCACTAATGGAGAGTTATAAGAAGTTAATGGTCATGAATAACATGAATAATGGAAGTTATGGGAAGTTAATGACTATGAATAACATGCATTAATGGAAGTTTGGGAAATTAATGATCATGAATAGCATGCATTAATGGAAGTTTGGGAAGTTAATGACCAAATTGGCAGCCAACAACACTTGTTTCTGATCCATTCCATGCAACGTTTTCTACCACGATCACATCGCGATATAATCCCAAAATACTCCCATATCTTGAATCACCATTCAAGACTATTTTACTCATCTCTCGAATCTCCTATGTGTGTGATCCATTAGGTTCCCAGTTATGTTGGTCATTTGAATTAACATTTAATTAAAGTAAGTTAAGAGCAGTATCTAGTAACACGTCATGACCCCCAATTGACCAGAAAGTTAGTGGTTTGACTACAAACCCTTCCATATGCAATGTTGTCAAGCAATTCTTCCTTTCACCATCTATACCCCATTTGGTTTAAAGTATGGTAAAAGTGTCAACTCCTACTAAACTGACTACGTCACATCTAATCCAAGTGATATTAGATCTTATCCTAATGACCTCATGACTCTATGATCATTTTTATGACACATATCTGCTCTAGCCAGAGATTCCTGAGTAATGACCCCGATAAGAGGTCGTGGGTATCATCTCCTTCTATCAGGAGTGGTGAATCCTTTATTGACTACTGAATTACCTCTGAATACCTCAAACTATACCCAATCGCCACCCTATGAGTAACCCCTAAAAGGCACCAATGAATGGAATCAAAGCATATGATCAATATCCAAGATATCCTTGAGCACCTCAAGTTAAAGGATACTTACGCCATTTTTATGGTGAGACTATCATTGACATTGGAATAGAATATTCATATGATTGTCTTATAGTAGGTCAATCCAATATACTTACTACCCTTAGTAAACATCCACATGTTAACTCTAAACAACTTTTGTCTACAGCTTATGAGATCTATTGATTGATCCAATCAAGGTATAACATGTGCTAGTCTATCCGGATTAATGATATCTCATCTCATTAATCCTATGACTAGGGAAAGTTTAGACACTAACATAATTACACATGATAGGAATCTCATTATCATGATCTCATCATGATTTCCTCTATGATATCTTTTGTATCTAGGACTTCATTAAATCAATTTAAGATCAACATCAAATCTATAAATGTATGAACATTGAAATAATAAAAAATGTCTTTATTAATCGTAAAATGATTTTTACAATAAGTGCTACAGGTGATTGTCTTTAAAGAACTTTTGTAACACTAAAGCCAGTCACCTTGATATCTAATACCATAGGCGTGTACATATGACACAAAACTCTTTTGGGTAATAGGCTTAGTTAGCGGATCAATTATATTCTACTTGTTGGGAACTCTCTCTATCTTGACATCATTTCTACTAATGATTTCTTTAATCAAATGGTAGTGCCTGAATAAATGTTTGGACTTCTAATGAGACCTCAGTTCCTTCACATACGCTAAAGCCCCGTTGTTGTCACAATACAACTGCATTAGGTCAGCGATGCTCGGAA
Source organism: Erythroxylum carthagenense (assembly GCA_026413575.1). Taxonomy (NCBI): domain Eukaryota; kingdom Viridiplantae; phylum Streptophyta; class Magnoliopsida; order Malpighiales; family Erythroxylaceae; genus Erythroxylum; species Erythroxylum carthagenense. The sequence goes on along the minus strand of JANZLD010000008.1, from coordinate 39,390,629 downwards.
TCACACCAGGTTCTATAATGAACTTCTTGATCCAAACCGCTTCATTTGCTGCTTCTGAAGCTGCAATGGACTTCGCCTCTACAATCAAATCTACAGTCGTCTCTTATTTGGAACTTTTCCAACTGACTGCACCACCATTCAGTGTGAATACATATCCGGACTGAGATCTGGAGTCGTCCCTATCAGATTGTGCTCTTTCAGCCACTAGACCCTACCTCCGACTAAGTCGTTTCCAAGGTGAGTGGGCTGTTAAACATAAAAGATAACTCTTCTTGAGGCCTCAGTCGATGTCTCCACTTACCACAAGATCACCTTCTTCATATACCAAGAATACATCCTTAGTTTTTTTAGATATTAATAATATATTAAAGAATTAAGGGGTTAACATAAAAAGAGGTGTGCCACAAAGATCCCTTAATACACTAAAACAACTAGGTTAATACAAAAAACTACAATATAAAGAGTAAACCAAAGTTATGTTGTTAATGCAGAAACGATGATGCAAAGAGGAAGCCTCGAATATATTGTTATACAATTAGGTATAACTAATTTCTGCTTTCTCAAAGCTTTTAGAAGCTTCTCGATTTGGGTGGGTGAGAAGAATATCGCAGATGACGAGGGTAGTGACATAGAAGTTCTGCTTTTCTTCTCCTTCTTTATCCGCACATAATGGAGCTTATCTCTGGTAAGTCTCATCTTTAGAATCACTATGATTCTTAGCATTTTAGGGCATAAATAACCTTATTCCCGAAATCTACAGACATGGCTCACCAAAGGAGTGAGCGATGCACTCTAAGGAAATCTCACTCAGGTAGGCATATCAAGTAGATTTTCTATTTTATGTTATTTTGAACTCATTATGACTCTTCAATTTGACAAGGAGGTACCTTTGACGAAGGTTGAGAAGGGAGCACTACTCTGCTTTCAATAGGTGAGTCTTGATCTCCTATACCCTTGTATTCATAAGTAGAGGCGTGATTTGTATTTTGTATTCTCGAGTGATTAAGGCCTTGATTTCTGATATGTAGTGAGATTGAACTTTGGTCATAAATTTACTGAGTAATATGGAGTGGGGATTGGATTCTCCATGTAAGAGCTATTCCTCTGCTACAGTGAGAGTTCAACTGATTTATAATCAGTTGTTCTCTTATGCTAACTATAATAAGCTCTACAATAAAGAGTAGGGAAGCAGACTTCTGTTCAAACCTTTTGTAGTTCCTCTCCTTCCAAATTACTTGAGTGTAAAGTAGCAACCGAAATTAGAATAATTGCTCTATCAAATTTAGAAATATGTAGATGGGGTAACTCTAGTAGGAAGTCATAGAGTTTGTTTAAAATTGGATCAACAGCACTTAGTCTTAAGATTTTTGCCTAAATTTCTTTAGAGAAATCACACTAAAAGAAAAGATGATCTCTAGTTTCTTCCTTCAGATTACATAGAATACATATCTTTGAGGAGGGCAGGAATTGTAGCCTATCCAAAGTGCTGAGTCTGTTCAACATTACTAGCCAAAGAAGAAAACTAGTATTAGGTCTAAAAACATTATTCCAAACCATAGAGTACCATCCCACTCTGTTAATTATCCCATCCACCATTTTTTTTGCTTCTTTTAGCATTATTTCTGAAACTAGAACCCCTTTCCATTGATAAGTATCCCTTTCTCTGAGACTTATGAACTATGGAATGGACAGAAATCTATTTTCATCAATTGAAAGTGACCAACTTCCATTTATGACTATTTCTTTAAGCTTAGCATTCATAAGAAACCTTAACAATAAGGTTCTTACCAACTGATTTTGAAATAAAGCTCCTTGCCCAGTCTAATTATCATACCATCGGAAAAATCTTTCTCTAATCCCTATTTAACAAGAAATGTTCTATTGAACTTCATCTTTCATTTTCAAATTTGGTTAAAGAATTAAGTGTAACTGTCTTTAGTTCTTAGAGCCTAACAACTCCCATCTTTTAATATGTAAATGTGAATCCATTTGATCCACATTGACTACTTATCTCTACTGATTCTTCAAATTCTCTTAATCATAAGTAATATGTTCTTCTTTGTTATTGTCTCCAGACCCAATCCCCCCTCTTCTTTTGGTTGACATATACTTTTCTAGATGATTTTAGCTTTCCTTTTCTCACCATTCCTATTCACCCGTAGGAACTATGTAACATCCCGTTACCGAAGTGACGGGTATAGCTGTAAATTGGATCGGGTCAGGTTAAAGTACAGGCAAATGTGAATTGTGCATGCATTAT
>JANZLD010000008.1:39248935-39265625 GCA_026413575.1 Erythroxylum carthagenense | reverse complement strand
GGAGCTAGCATCGTGGAGAACAAAATTCAAAGGTAAGGGTTTATAAACTAAGGAAAATAAGGGTGTGTTTGGCAATTAAATTGCCTCAAGATCAATCCGAACAACCTCAATCCAATTTCTTATTCTAATTCTCCCGAATTCCAATAGCTCTAAACCCTAATTCCTCGAATCAAATTTCTAATCTTTCTGTGCCATCGGATAATCAATTTCGGAACCGAAAATTCAATTAATTAGCTATTAGGTCAATTTTTCCAGTTCGAACCTATTACTCCGAAAATTCTTGAAAAATTCCTATAAATCCTCAAAATTAGAAAACACCTAATTGCATGCTCCAATTTCATTTTTCAAATTCCTAAAATCTCATTTCTCACTCCAATTCAATTTCTCACAGCTCAATTGACCTAATTATCTCCAAATTACCAATTTACCCAATTAAATCGGGAATATGTCATACATGTATCTACTTTCATATGCTAGTGCAATAATTGCCCAATTATCCAATTATACATAACTAAATAATGCATGAGCATGCCAAATATGAATGCAATCTACTGTACCCATCCCATCGGTGACGGGATGTTACAATTCTCCCCTCCTAATAAAAATTTCGTCCCGAAATTTCTTACCTGACTGATCGAACAGATGAGGGTACTACCTCCTCATGCGCTCCTCAGTCTCCCAAGTAGCCTCCTCAGTCGAATGGTTCTTCCAAAGGATTTTCACCAATGGAATAACCCTAGACCTCAACTGCTTGACCCGCGACCCTACAATCTGAACAGCTCCTCTACATAACTCAAATTATTGGCAACCTCAATCTCCTGAGTCGGAATCACATGGGTCGGGTCAGAACGATATCTCCGAAGCATTGGTGAAATATGCTAGTGCAATAATTGCCCAATTAATCAAATATACATAAGCTAAATAATGCATGTACATGCCAATTCATGAATGCACACTCACTACACCCACCCCATCGGTGACGGGATGTTACAACAATTTGCCAATCTCTCCCTTGTTCTCTCTTCTCTCTAACTCCTCCTCTTCATTCTCTCCCTAATTTTCTCACACTGCTTAGGTTCTGGGTATAATATTACCAGGAGGTAAGCCACCTCTAATCGGCTTCTCTTAACACCTTTGCACATTGGCCTTTTTGCCACAAAACCAACAAGGCTCTTGCCTTGATGAGCTTCCAGTTGTCAAAATAGCTACAAGGAGATTCCAAACACTTCTGCTACAAAAGCACCATCACCAGTTGCAGGAGCGACTATTATTTAGAGCCAATATCAACTTCTTACACCAAGATTCAATAGAAATAGCAAAGGGGCCAATTTCTTTTGGTACATTATGTAATGTGTGATAAAGGACCAAACAGTAGAAAAAAAAGAGATATTATAGTTGAAGGTTTGACTTAATAAAAATTCTCTTAACTTATTTTAAGGTTTCAAATTTAAGAAACAGAGTTATCGGGTTAAATTTATTTTTGAGATATTTAAAATTAAATTATTGCAATTTAAAATTAATAACTGTATAATTTTGAAAGCTTTTTTATTAATTATGCCCTTATAATTTTTAAGATATATAAAATAAAATATAATCCACTTTATTTGTCTCTTTTATTTTCATCAGTCCAATCTTTAAAAGTATAAATTACATATCTTTTATTAATTATAGCCTATCTAAAAACCACATCTTCCCATAAAATAGTGAAATCAAAATACCAAAGCTTTACAACATCTATGATCGACTATGAAATTTGCAAAAGGAAAGAAAATATCTTTGAAGCATGGAACTCAGTGTCTTAAACAACAATTAATCATCATGATAAAATATTTGTATTAAAGATAATTTCTTCTCTTCTTTATGATTTTTTCAAAATTAAAAAAATTAATTAAGATATTGCAGTTGAGTTGAGTACAAAATGAGTACCAAATAACCAACTATTTGAGTTATAAAAAATTTTTAGTTAAGAATCAACTCCTTTTTCGTTGCCTACAAACTTTTAAAAGTTTTGTGTCTAATCAATAGGAAACTGTGGAAGGAAAGGGGAGAAATAGGATGATCGAGAGATGGTACGTTAACTCCTATAGTTAAGTAGGTGACCTCTATCGATATAGAAAATGGAAAAAAAAGCCTTTATTGATAATAAAATTCAAGTGTACAATTAAAAATAAAAGAAAAAACTTTAAAAGGATAATAGCAAAAAAGAAAACAACAGTTGCAACTCAAGCAATTCAAACTTCAACCAACACGGTGTCAGCTGGATAATTTTAAGCAAATCCTTTAACAATCAAATGTAAAAGATTGACATAAAATAAGTGTAGTGGCAAAGTGGAATGGTATGAAGTGATCTGGCATCAAGAGCTATTGCTTAGCTCCTCATTCATTCCATAGCTACCTTAAACAAGTTTAGGACTATGGATAGACTTTCTTTCTTAAATTCAAATAAGGTTTGTATCCTGTGTAACTTAGGACAAGAGAATAAGGACCATTTGTACTTTGAGTGTCCCTTCTCTAAATACATTTGGTCTTGGATAAGACATAAATGTCTATGGTCCCTAAGCGCACTTCAATTGACAATGATACAGGTGTGGTTTATCAAACTAAAGTCCATTTCCCATCCTAATTCTATTATCTACCTAATGCCCTTTGCGACTTGCATTAAGGAAATATGGGCCAAAAGGAACAAACGTAAGTTCCAAAACATCAGTAGAAATTCACATAAGATAAGAGAGTGTATTTTTTCTAAAGCTAGTGAACATATAATCTCCTCTAGCTCTATTAAGGAGTGCTCATCCCAACTTGCTAATGTATGGAGAATATAGAGAAATATGCAAACCAAAAGTAGCAAGAAGTTTTTTGAAGCTAACATTTCTGTGATAATATGGAAGGCATTGGAAGGGGGGCTTACCGTTCAGTTGATAAAAGGGAAATGCCATCGATGTTGGAAATAGTGTTCGGATATTACCGACGGAAAATCTAAACATTCCGTCGAGAACGCAGTTTAGTGACGAAATTTACTGACGAACAAAAACATCGTAGAACAATCATAGGTAATAATTTACTGACAGATAATAAATTTATTAAAGGACATTTATGTAACCATCGATGAATATACCGACGGTTGTTTGTGCGATCAATCATTGGTAAGTTTTTGATGGTCAAAATTTGTCCATCGATAGATGTACTGACGATATTGGTTATTTCATCGGCAATTTTATTACAACATTACCGATGATTATGTTTGTTCCGTCGGTAATGTTGCCGAGGGTTATTCTGCGACAAATTCTATCAGTAAAGTTAGCAATAAAATTGGTTATTCCATCTGTTACTTATTGTCAATATTACCGATAGTATGTTTGTTTCTGTTTGTAAATTAAATTGATTTTACCGACATACTTTTGTCTTTTCATCGATAAATTAACCAAAAAATTTAAAAAAATTCCCGTCATTAAATTTTGTTTGATGATCTTATGATTGATGTGTAATTTAATATTTTGATTTGTTTATACATTTAATTTGTTTAAACAAAAAGTTGATTGATGACATAAAGTTAAAATTATCTTAATTAATAATAAAAAACAGTAAATTGTACATAATAAGTATTTGTAATTCAAATAAAATAACTACAAGTACACTATTGATTTGGTGACCATGGATGCTTTGATTGTTGCGATGAGGTGCTACTCCTTCGCTTCAACTCATCCATCTCTTTACAAAGCTGAGTTATGTACTCCATATACTATTGCAACTGAGTTGTCAATGTCTGCGCTGTGCTCTGAAACTCATTGACTTCATTGGCCATCAGACGCCTAGTAGATGTTGTTGTATTGGACATGGAGGATGGCAAATAACATGTGTTTGCAAATGAACCTAAGCCGAATATCCTTCCAGGATGGTCCCTACCACCCACTACATGAAGATAAGTTTGAGTCTCATTAACATCTTCAGACTGCTGAGACTATCATTGAATGCTTTCTTATATTTGGTCCTATCAGAAGGTAATGTTTATATTAGTAAGTAATAATTAGTAAGCATTAATATTAAACCATAAATTTCACATACAATTAGTTCTTTATATCGGATGTTCAAGAATATCACACCATCATGCTTCTTCGTGTGAGTGTACTAAAAGAGCCGACGAGGTGTAAACCTCATGCCTATAGACTTTTCCTGAATAAGAATAAAATGTTATAAGTGAAAAAAATTTATAAAAATATCAGTAGGGTTTCCTCTATTTTTATAATATTTACCCCCTATTGAACAAAGAAAATAACTCAACAACACAACCATATGTGGCACCAGACATTTATAACATTATCATTCTCCATAAGACACATATTTTTGTTCCAAAATTCACATATCAATTTAAATTGAAATACAGTAAAGTAAAAAAAATTAGAATATAAATGTAAAGTGTAAATACTTACAAGTCTCTCTACATGCTCGTGGTGAGTAATAGATCCTCCCATATATACAGGAAGACTCTCTCCCTTTGGTCCTCCACATTTGTTGGTTGAATTACGCTCTAAAATGGACATTGCTTCAAGTGATGTCCAATACTACTGCCAATGACTCCATATTTGTTCAAAAATATAAGGTAGTCGTACACCAGGTTTGTCCATCATACCAACAAAGTCTCGATAATGTGTAAGTGCTCATCTCTCCCATACTTTATTAATGACCGCGTCAAATTTAGAATCTCGAAAAAATTTCTAAAACAAAAGGAAAAACATTCAATATATACTTATAATGCAATAATATTTATCTAACTAATGTATAAAATCAATTTAAAAGAAAATTATATTATTTTTTGTACCTCAAACTCCTGATAGTAAAATTCCTTTATGGCCTGAGAGATGTTCTTTCATACATAACTCTCAAGATCAATCTTCTCCTTAAATTTGGATGTTATGTTTCTTGAGCACAATCCAAACACAATCAACCTAATATAAAAACAAATAATTTTATACTATTTTTAAAATTTAAACCTATAACTTAATTATAAACATATAGTGTTTCATGTATTTTCTCTTACAGATTATCGACAATTGTGATGTAATTTCTTCTATCAGGTCCCTCAGCTCTAGATTAGTGATCACCTCCTTCATTTGTATCGTTTACTCTTGATATCTCTGTCACTATAGGGGTAATGAATGATATAGGGGTGATGGATGGTGTAACAACAGGTACAGAAGGTGATGCCTCATTTGTAAGTATAGTAGCTAGAGGGGGAGGAGGTGATTCAGTTCTAGTTACAGAATGTGACGCTTTACCTTGACAGTAAGTAGCTTCGAATTATTATCTGAACCTTGGTCACATTATCTTTTTTTTTCTCTTCAATGGCATATTTCAACTCAAAATTCATATTTGATTGAATTTTCGAGAAATATAACAATTTGAATTCAATATTTTACATAATATATTGAAAAGGAAATAATTGATTTTTTTAATATAATATCCAATTACAAACACAAATTAATCGCCATCATCACTTAATTGTAAATCAAGATCATCTTCTTTTTCTGAAGAATTAGAATCAAACTCAAGTTCCTCTTCAGATCTCTGGCCCTCGTCATCCTTTCCAGATGAAATTTCAACATATTTATTAGATGGATTGTTCAAAGGTTCATTATCGTCATATATGACAGATGTATTTATTTCATAAACATCTTCTGGAAACACTTCACTTTCAATTCTCTATTCTCCTTTTCCATATGATTCAAAAACACCTCTAGGCTTAACTTTGCAAATGGCTAACCAATCTGACTTATCTCATCATAATCTGAGAAAAGAGACATAATACACTTGGATCACTTGCATTGCCAACATGAAAGGTTCAAATTGTCTAAATCTTCTTCACTTGTTGATTTCAACTAAATTGTATCAACTATACACTTTTGTACCAACATTTGGAGTTGGATCAAACTAGTCACACTTAAATATCACACTTTGCTTTATTGGCAATGCAGGGTACTCAATTTCAAGTATCTCAATAATTTTACTATAGTAATCCATCAATTCTCCCTATAGGCAAACTCCACTACTTATTGTTGTCATACTATGACCATAATATTCAATATGATATTTATATCTATTAACGAAATACACCACATATGATTTAACAGTTTGCAAATGTCCCCTCGCCAGATCACATATGAACTTGTTCTGTATTGAATTTTCTAAGGCCTACATAAAAGAAATTAGCATATTAAACAGTATAATGTCATTTGAATACTTAAATCTTATAATTCAATCATTTCAATATTTGTACATGAAAACTTACATATTTCTTGAACCACTAGAGAAAATGTCTTCCAACTTCTTTATTGTTATCATCCTTTGTTTTGTCAGGCATTAGCTTGCATAACAATTCCTTGTATAATCTAAACACATTATTATGTATTTCAGTTATGAAAAACAATAAATTTCAAAACCAAAATTATCAATTTCAACTTACTATACAAAAGGTTGAATCTCTTGACAGTTCAATAAAATATAACCATGGGCAGTGTCAATTTCTTCCTCTATTAACATTCTTCTTGTTGAACGTCCATATGTTCATCCAAGATATGTGAAAATGGACAAATTACCATCAGCATCACTCGTTCCTCCCCTATCATCATTATGAGGAAATTTTCTTTCTCATGTGTGAACATACGACTCAAAATAATGTGAACAAAATGTACTAGTTTCTTCCACTAAATAAGCATTACATATTGAACGTTCAACTCTAGTATTATTTTTGACATTTCTCTTCAAGTGATATAAATACCTATATTAGTAAATAGGGCTATTACAATTTAGTTGTTAAAATATGTTATTACTTCAATTACAATCATTTTTTTTAATTACCTCTCAAATGGATACATCCATCAATATTGCACTGGACTGGCTAGTTTAGTCTCATGTGCTAAATGCACAAGTAGATGCTCTATATAGTCAAAGAAGCTTGGAGGAAAAATCCCTTTTAACTTGCATAAAATTACTAGAATCCCTTTCTAGTTTTTCCACTTCTTGTTAAACTTTTGAAAAACAAACTTAATTCTGTTATTACTTTCCAAACCTTATTCGGTAGTAACTCCCGAAATGCAATTGGAATTAGCCTTTGCATAAACATATAGCAGTCATGACTTTTCATTCCAAATAATTTGTACTTCCTTATATCCACACACCTTGCTAAGTTTGAAACATAAACATCGAGAAATTTTAGACTTTTCAAACATTCACACAATATTTTCTTTTATTTTTCGTCCAAAGTGTAACATGCTTTTAGATATTTGCTAGTGTGAAGATCTTTATGTAACTCATTTCTTCTACAAAAAAGTTTCACATCAGCTCGTGATTTTGCATTGTCTTTTGTCCTCCCTTCAATATTCATTATGGTATTGAACAAATTGTCAAAACTATTTTTTCAATATGCATCACATTTAGATTATGACATATCAAATTAGTTTTCCAATATGGCAAATCCCAAAAGATGCTTTGTTTTCTCCATCCAAAGTTTTTACTAATTCTTATATTAACTTCATCAGCTTCAAATTTTGTAACTTTCAGCAAGCCTAATTCCTCAATTTCTTGCAATATCTCTTCACTAGCTTTGTGAGGGGGAGGAGGTGTTTTTGCCATCCTATTCTTAATGAACTTTTATTTATTACGTCTAAATGGATGATCTAGATAAAGAAATTTCTTGTATTTGCCAAACCAACACGTTTTACCTCCGTTTGGAAGATAAAATGCATCAGAATCATTTCCACAATAAGGACAACCCAATTTTCCTATTGTGCTCCATCTAGACAATATGGCATATGCTGAAAAATCACTAATGGTCCACATTAAAGCCTCTATTAACACAAAATTTTGTTTCAAAGACACATCATATGTCTCAACACTATATTCTCAAAGATGTTGCAATTCAGATATTAATGGTTGTAAGAATACATCAATTTCATGCTTTAGATTTGTAGGCCTTAGCACAATCACTGTCGAGAACATATATACCTCTTTCATACACATCTATGGGGGCAAATTATAAAGAGTAATTATGATTGACCATGATGAATATTGCTGGTCAAATTGACTAAAAGGTTGGAATCCATCCGTCAACAATCCTAACCTAACATTTTGATTTTCAGCTACAAACTTATAATAGGTGTCATTGAACTGTTTCCATGCCAATGCATCTGACGGATGATTCATTATTCCATCTTTCTGTTCATGTTCATTATGCCATTTCATGTGATATGCAGTAACATCATAAGCATATAGTCTTTGAAGTCTGGGAGTTAGTGGGAAAGAATACATATGCTTCTAGGGTACTAATTTTTGTTTCATAGAACGCTTTCTAGGCTTGAACCTAAATTGACTATAAAATTTGCACTCTTATAATTCCATATCATCTCCACAATACAACATACATCCCAATTTGCAATAATCAATCTTTTCAACAGCAAACCAAGGCCCCTAATAAGTTTCTTCATATTGTAAAAACTATCAACCATTGTATGATTAGGAGGCAATGATTCATTATACCATCCAAGAATTTTATCAAAACTAAGATCAGAAATATGTCCTTCAAACTTTAAGTTCAATATTTGAACAATTGAAGACAATTGAGTCATCGTCTCACAATTTGGAAATAATTGTTGCTTAGTTGAGTACAGTAAGTCAAAAAAACTATTTTATATGTGGGTTTGGTTCTTTTTCAAGATTTTCTATATTTTCCTGAAAGGTATAACCAACTGCATCATAAAGTATTTACATGTAAGGATTTTCATTTTCATCCACATTATTTGTTCTAAATCTAATCCCCTCTGCAAGATCATTTAAGTTCACTGACAATTGTATTTCATTACTCCTTGAGGTGCTACAAATCAATGGTTCCCTATCTCATGTCCACTCAAAATAATTTGGGACAAAGTCTTTCCTTAACAAATGCCCATTCACTTCATCAAAAGGAAGGAAATCAATGTGTTTTCACTTTTTATATGGACATCTGATCTTTGGTCCATCCATATATGAAGGCTGATAACATGCATAATGAATAAAAACTTCAACTCTCTCAACAAACTCAGGATTAATGAAACCATCAACTGTTAATCGTCTGTACATCCAAGATCTGTCAACGTTACTCATTTCTGCAAAACTATTAATTTCAAACAATGATTCTATAGTTAGTATCCTTCATGTTCCCCAAAGTTTACAGAACATCTAAACTTTATATAACATCCCCTAAGTATTAACCAAGTGAATTAATCACCTATAATTGATTTCAAAACTACGGTACATGACATTGTTTATACTTGTGAATTAAGAAAACAAGTTCTTCTTGTGACTCCTAGGCTTATGTAATTTTTCTCAGATAAGCCTCACAGGAGTTGCATCACTGATTATAGGTTAAGATAAAAAATTAATTAATTAATGTATGGATTTTGAGTTCCTCTTTAATATTTTTAGCAACTTTCTTGTCTGTATTCTCGAATATCGCAAATTTATTTATTAACTGAAGATCATTTTTTTATTTGTAATCATATTTGTTAGAAGAGATTTCAAAGACGCATTTAAGGACGTGAATGGGAAAAGCAACAGCTGTTTGCTTTGGTACGAGAACCGTGCAATTACTAGCATGAATTGATCTATTAGTAACGTTTCATAGAAGTTAAATGTATTTATTATTAAATTTTGTATAGTACTGAATGTTTTAATAAAGTAAATAATTTAACTATTATTTAAGTTATTAATTAAAATTAATAAATTTAAATTATATGGAATATATTATTAATAACATAAAATGAATTACTTAATTTTATAAAGTTGAAATTTTTAATTGAATGGTTTAGATATTGTTGTTGAAATTTAAAATAAATGTTAGAAGTTTGATATTTTACCTAAGTTAATTATGTACTAGTAATAAATATAATAAGTAAAGATAAAAATATAAATAATTTGATTAATAAAATATTGTAACATTTAAATTTTATCTAATATGTTTAGAAGAGAATTATTATTATATTCAAAAAGATGCGTGTAAAGATTCATACATGAAAAGTAAAGAGAACCTAATCAATTCAGAGATCATCAATGAAATAACCCATTGACAAAATTCAAATATTTGGAACTATAATTCAAACCCATCCTATATTAATTAATTGATAAACTGAACTTTAAGAATGCAACAGCCAAACACAACCAATAAGAAAATGTATTAATGATAAAGATTAACAATATTTAAAATTTAAAGCTAATAATTTAGATTAACAATACATAAAATTTAGATTAACAAAACTAAAATTTAGATTAATAATACTTAAAATTTAAGCCACAAACCGAAGTTCGTATCATAAATAAGTTTCGGTTAGTGCATGCCATTTATATTAAAACAATCTTGTTCAAATGGGAGGTTCAAACCACAAACAAATACCCAAATTAAACCAAGTACACAAAAACCTAGTAAATAACAAAACTCACTTACCTCAACTGACATGCAGAAGAAGTCACTGAAGCACGTGAAGGAAGAAGATGATGGAGCTAAAGTGAGTCGACGACCAAAGAAGTAACCAATATAAAGAAAAGAAGACAATGACAATCAAAGCAGTACATAAAACACAATAACGAACAAAACTCAACGACATCATATAAAACAATCAAAGAATAAAATGTTACCTCAACCGACGATTAAAGGAAGATGAAGATGATGACACCTAATGGTACAAAAGATCATCCTTAAATGATATGGTGTACATATTCAAATTCTCACATTTTATTTAAAAAATTAGATAGGAAATCCTAAAAGCTAGAATGAAGGTCCAATTGATAGAATTAAAAGCTTTGAAATAAATAATCTTCATATTGTAACTTTGGTTAAGTGTTTTCTTATAGTAGTTTATAGACCTAGATAATCTCATCATGATTTAAAAACCTAAAGATTTAACAAATTAACTCATAACCATGCTATATATTCTCATATTAGCATAAATGAATGATGAAACATTACATATTAAGTATATCTAAAATGACAATTTAGCAACTAATATTATATTTTACTACCAAATCAAAAACAAAAACCCGAGCTCTGAAATTCCATTTCCATAAATCTCTCAAATTCAATCTCCTCCACAAACAAACGAAGAAGATTAAATGAAATCACCATCACAATGTCACCGGTAAAAAACACAAAATACAAATCACCATCCCAACTGCATAATGATGCAAAAAAAGAAACAAAAACCCATACAATCAAAGTACTACATAAAAACCAAATACAACAATGTCACCGTAAAATTAGATGACCATTTACCCCAACGATGTAAAATGATAGTTAACTATACTTGAAAGCAAAAGATCATCATTAAATGATACGTTGTACATATTCAATTTATCACATTTTATAACAAAAAATTAGATAGGAAATCCTAAAGTAAGCTAGATAGGAAATCCTAAAAGCTAGAATGATGTGTCAATTGATATAATCAAAAGCTTTGAAACAAATAATCTTCATATTGTAACTTTAGTTAAGTGTTTTCTTATAGTAGTTTATGGACTTAGATCATCTCATCATGATTTAAAAACCCCAAATTTTAACAAATTAATTCATAATCATGCTATATATTCTCATATTAGCATAAATGAATGATGAAACATTACATATTAAGTATATGTAAAATGGCAATTTTAGCAACTAATACTATATTTCACCACCAACTCAAAAATAGAAACCCGAGCTCCAAAATTCCATTTCCATAAATCTCCTTCACAAACAAACGAAGATGATTAAATGAAATCACCATCTCAATGTCATCGATAAAAAACACAACAAAAATCACCATCCTAATTGCATAATGATGCAAAAAAGAAACAAAAACCCATACAATCAAAGTATTACACAAAACTCAAATACAACAATGTCATCGTAAAATGATATAGACCACCACTTAGCTTAAAGATGTTAGGCAATGGAAGAAGAAAGCAAAAGATGCAACAGATGCAAGGCCACTAAAAGCCAACAAAACAACACATGCAAGGTCACCGAAAGCCACCAAAAAATGAAAGAACTAAAAATGAAAGAACCCAAACCTTTAATCACGGAGGAGAAAACAAAAGAAACGAAAACACAGAGAAGAGTATGGGGGGCTTTGAGTGTTAGGTTTTTATAATTATCAAACAACATCATTTTACAATAAATTTAAGAACATTGCCGACATCGTTTGAATGTACCGATGGATTCATTTTTCGTCGGTAAATGTCATTTCTGATTTATCCCAACAAACCTTACCACCAAATGACGTCGTTTACATTTTATTAAAAACATTGCAGTCGAAGCAAACAATGATGTTTATTTTTCAATTTTACCAATAGAATAAAAAGATGACGCTTATTTTGCCACCTATAATTTGCGCCTCTTTTATTGATAGTGATTCCTAGACCATCGCCATATTCCATCGAAAAAATTATCGGGATAATTTTTCTCTAGCTTTACTGACAAATATTTTGTCCATCGCAAATTACCATTTCTTACGACAATTTTACCAATAGAATTTGATTTTCCATCACTAATTTTCAACGGTATTATTTCCATTGGTAATGATCCGCTAGCAATCAGTAATTTTCTTGTAGTGTGTCTTAACTTATTTTAAAGGTTTCAAATTTAAGAAACAGAGTTATCGGGTTTAATTTGTTTTTGAGATATTTAAAAGTAAATTATTGTAATTTAAATTAATAACTCTATAATTCGAAAGCTTTTTTATTAATTATGCCCTTATAATTTTTTAAGATATATAAAATAAAATATAATCCACTTTATTTATCTCTTTTATTTTCATCAATTCATTCTTTAAAAATATAAATTTATATATCTTTCATTAATTATAGCCTATCTAAATTAATTTACCCTTAAAAAACCATATCTTCCTAAAAAAGAGTGAAACCAAAACACCAAAGCTTTGCAACATCTATGATTGGCTAAGAAATTTGAAAAAGGAAAGAAAATATCTTTGAAGCATGGAACTCGGTTTATTAATCAACAATGAATCATCATTATATTAAAGATAATTTCTTCTCTTCATTCTATTTATTGATTTTATTAAAATCAACAAAATTTAATTAAGATATTGCAGTTGAGTTGAGTACAAAATAACCAACTATTTGAGTTGTAAATTTTTTTTAGTTAAGAATCAACTCCTTTTTTGTTGCCTGCAAACTTTTAAAAGTTTATATGTCTAATTAATAGGAAACTATGGAAGGAAAGGGGTGAAGTAGGATGATCAAGAGGAGAAAATAACCAAAGTAAGGATGGTACAATAACTCCCATAATTAAGTAAGTGGCCTTTATTGATATAGGAAATGGAAAAAAAAACCTTTATTGATAATAAGATTCAAATGTAATTAAAAATAAAAGAAAAAACTATAAAAGGATAATAGCAAAAAAGAAACACAACAGTTGCAACTCAAGCACTTCAAACTTCAACCAATATGGTGTCAGTTGGTTAATTTTAAGAAAATCCTTTAACAATCAAATGTAAAATATTGATATAGAATAAGTGTAATGGCGAAGTGGAATGGTATGAGGTGGTCTCATATCAAGAGCTATTGCCTAGCTCCTCATTCATCCTATGACTCACTACCATAAACAAGGTTAGTACTATAGACAAACTTTCTTTCTTAAATTTAAATGAGGTTTGTGTCTTGTGTAACTTAGGAAGAGAATAGGGACCATTTGTTCTTTGAATGTCCCTTCTCTAAAGACATTTGGTCTTGGATAAGATGTAAATGTCTGTGGTCCCTGAGGACCATTTGTTCTTTGAATGTCCCTTCTCTAAAGACATTTGGTCTTGGATAAGACATAAATGTCTGTGGTCCCTGAGCGCTCTTCAATTCACAGTGACACTGTAGTGGTTTATCTTACTAAAGTTCATTTCTCATCCTAATTCTATTATCTGCCTAATTTCCTTTGTGACTTGTATTAAGGAAATATAGGTAGAAAGGAACAAACGTAGGTTCCAAAACATTAGTAGAAAGTCACATCAGATAAGAGAGTGTATTTTTACTAAAGTTAGAAAACAGGTAATCTACTCTAGCTTTATCAAGGAGTGCTCATCCCAACTTGCTAATGTATGGAGAATATAAAAAAATATGCAAACCAAAAGTAGCAGGAAGTTTTTCGAAGCTAACATTTCTTGATGATATGGAAGGCATTAAGGAGTGCTCATCCCAACTTGCTAATGTATGGAGAGTATAGAGAAGTATGCAAGTCAAAAGTAGCAGGAAGTTTTTTGAAGCTAAAATCTATTGATAATATGGAAGGCATTGGAAGGGGGACTTACCGTTCAGCTGACGAAAAGGAAATGCCATCAGGGTTGGAAATGGTGTTTGGGACACTCAACCAATGTCCTGGTATATAAAGAGGGAAAAAGGGAAGCTTCAATCATTTTGCATCGGTCATATTTACATAGAGAAACATAGGTTTATGAAGGATCTATCTTACCTTTTAATCATCTAAGGATAAGTTGGAGCATTCATGGTACAAGGCTAGGCAGAAACCTAATTGCTTGGACATTCATCTGATCTGTCTCTAAGCTCACTCTCGGCACCTCAAGAGGGTGGAGATCACCGATTCTTCCAACCCTAATCAAGAAAAGTTTGAAGGAGAATTGTAGGGATTGGGATTTCATTTTCCCATTTTGGTCTAAATGATGAGTTTTAATTTGTACATCAGAGCGTTGTCGTTTATGTGGGGTTGTTACTATGGTGTAACATTGTCGTTTTTGGTTAATGGGTGAGTCTTTTGACTTCCCCCAAATTTGTATTCATCTTCTATCATTAATCAATATTATTTTTTAATTTCTCAAAAAATTATATGACAATAATTCACTAGCAACATGAAGCACTAATCACAAATAGCAATTTGGAAAATGACAAACTCAAAATTTCCCAAATTCAAACAAATGTAATATGAAGAAGTCACAAAGACTAAAACCCAAATAAAAACCAACTAAATAAAACAAGCCTGTGAACACTAAGAAAAAGAATTACCAATTTATAGATAAAATTATGGTCAATTGAATTATGATTTAGGGATTGAATTGGAATTTAGGGATTTCAGGTTCTTGTTTCTTTTCTCTATGTGATATTAGTCTCTTGCTTCTGTACTTCTCATTTTTTGCTTCTCTATATTGTCTGATTTTTTATTAGTATTTATTAATAATAATTACACTTTAATTGAAATTATTGGATCGTATAATACCACTTCCACATGACACTATGAAATTCTCATGGATAGAGATAATAGTTGACCCTTTTTGACCTAAAGTCAATTGGTCAACCTCATTCAAACTAAATTTTGGATCAAGCTCAAACTTGGAAAGCTAGCTAGAGGCCTAACTTGATGGTTTGAACAGATCACCTCTTAATTACAAAATGATATTATTTAATTATTTAAATTTAACTTTAAATTGAAAAAACCTTTAACATGATTATGTTTTTGTTTGTTACTAATATGACACTTTTTATTTTTATTAGTCAGGTTTAAACATGGTGATAACATTGACCCCACCTCTCATTAATTTGGACATAAGCCCACTTGAACTATCTAAAACAATGTTTGTTGCCATATTTAAGGTTGCACTAATTTAAAGTTAAATTTAAATGGTTTGAACATTATAATTCTTTTAAAATACTCCAAAATATTAGCATTCACTTAATTATAATTTGGGGATTTCAGGTTAGACTTCTTTTCTCTATGTTTTATTATCGTTTTTCATTTATATTTTTTATTTTGTATTCCTCTCTCCAAATTTTTATTAGATTTATTAATAACAATTTAGGTTTAATTTGAATGAGTGGATCCCATAATACTAAGTGGCTTCTATATAATATGAGACCTACATGACTAAGGATGATAGTCTACCCATCCTGACTTAAGCCAATGGGTCAAACTTGTTCATATCAAATTTTGGAGCTAACTAGAGGTTTGGCCTAACGGTACAATAATTCATCTTTTAGTTACAAAACAATACATTTAGATTATTTAAAATTTACCTTAAATTGATAACACCTTTAATGAGAATATTTTTCATTATTAGTTAAATTTCAAGTTAATATTGGCATACCACTCTCTTTTATTTTTATTAGTCTATGTGTAGGAATGGAAAAAATGTTGACCCGACTCATCCTTCGTTTGGATCTAATACTGCTCAAACTATCCGGACACAACGTTTGTTGTCATTTTAAAATTTTCGTTAGCTTAAAGTTAAATTAAATGATTTTGCATAATGATGGTACTTTTTAAATACTTCAAAATCTTATAATTTGGCTTTTATTTTAACGTAAATGTTAGACTTTAGAATTTTTTTTTTAAAAATACCTTTATGTAAGAAGAGGGCATGGAAGTAGTTGTTATTACCATTTATTGAGTCAATCAACTTTAAATATAAATTTGGGCAATTAGGCTGCGGCTTTGCGCTTTCAACGCCACTACTTGAACAGGTCGTACGGAATTTCTTATGGATCCTCCAAGTTACATTGTTTTATTTCAGTACAGCGATTGTCACATGGACTTGCTCCATAAACTCGGCATAAGAGTTCTATGAAATAGAAGAAATAATAATTCTTAAATTTGATGTTGTTATAAAAGATAGAAATAATATGGTGTACCACTAATTGTAGATGCACCATTTCATAGTTAGTGTACATATGGATT
>JANZLD010000008.1:39219879-39240103 GCA_026413575.1 Erythroxylum carthagenense | reverse complement strand
ATTTAATTACTACCATCCTAAATAATGCTAACTCAATTACTTAATTAGTCTAATCATGCTTAATTAATTAAAAAAAAATTTGGGGCTAACAAGTAGTAGTAGTGGTAATGGTGGTAGTAATAGTAGTGGTAATAATAGTAGTAATAATAGTGATGGTAGAAGTAGTGATGGTGGTGGTAGTAGTAGTAGGCGGTAGTAGTAGTGATATTAGCAGTGATAGTAATAGTGTAGTGATAATAGTAGTGGTAGTTGTAATAGTAATTGTAGTGGTAGTAGTAGTGGTAGTAGTAATAGTGGTAGTTATAGTAGTAGCAGTTGTAATAGGAGTAGGAGTAGGAGTAGAAGACGTAGTAGTAATATCAGTAATAGCAGTAGCAGTAGTACTAGTAGTAGGCTAGCAGCAGTAGTAGTAGTACCAGTAGCAGCAACAGCAGTTGTAGTAGTAGTAGTAGTAGTAGTAATAATAATAATAATAATAATAATAATAATAATCATCATCATCATCATCATCATCATTATTAATAAAAATAATGAAAAATTGAGTTCTTACTACCAAAGATGTAAGCACACTAAAATTGGTTAAATTTCACTAAATGTTCTTATGTTCTTGTTTGTTTTTATTATACTACTTTATTCTTACTATATATTATTTCTCAATAAGGAGTAATAAAACATTATCAAGTAACAATGCATTTTGTTGCAAAGTTTAAACTGGAAAAGACTAATAGAAGTGAGAATTCAAATCATAGAAAGGGAGAGTGAAGGATTTGATGGCAGAACAAAACTTGTTGAAGGAATTATATAAGAATAAGTTAGAATGCATAGATAAGCTTGATTGGGAGGAGCTACAAGCATGAGCAACTTAAGCCATTTGGCTATGTCTAACTAATGAGGTTATGTACCATGACATAAATGTTGTATCACCTATGGAAATATAAAAGAAGTTAGAAAGTCAATATATGTCAAAATCTCTCACAAACAAGTTCTATATGAAATAATACTATATAGACTAAAGATGTACGAAGGAATAAACCTATAACAACATATTAATGTATTCAACCAAATAATCAATGATCGTCTAAGACTCAATATTACTATTATAGATGAGGGTAAAGTAATTATTCTACTTTATTTATTACCTCCTTACAAATATTTGATGATCACACTCAAATTAGGTAAGGAGAAAGTTAGTACTGGAGACATAATCACTACACTTTCAGCTCATAATCAATATAGACAAAATACTATTAAAAGCTCTCAAGTTGAAGGATTGTATGTAAGGGAAAATCAAGATCGTGAAAAAAAAGGAGAGTAAAGATGGCTAGTTTAATAGAAGTTTTAGCTCAAAATCCGAGGGTGAAAAGGCATTATGATATTATAAGTGTGAGGGCATACTAAGAGGGAATATCCAAACAAGAAGAGATAAGGTGAGGAAAGGAAGTTTGATGATTCTAGGGGTGGCAAATAGGCTCCAGCCTGACCTGACTTAATCCGAAGTCAACAAACTAGGCCGATCTTTGAGCCGTATCTTTTTTAAAAATCAAGCCTTAAGCTGGCCTCAAGCTCAGGCTACCTAGGCTCAATCCATATCTTGAAGCTCAAAACTTATAGGAAAGTAGATGGGTGTTACATAGAAGAATGCGAGGTCTCAAAAGATCGGGGAATTGATTACACCTTATTAGATCATGTTGAAGAAAAAGTTCACATTTCTAAGAATGACTTGTTGACAATTGTAATTATCGCAAAGAAGTTAAAGCATTGCTTGGGCTTGATTAGTGTCTTGATGTGCTAGAAAATTTATAAGTCAACCTATGTAGAGTATATTCACCAAGGTAAATATTATTGAATATGGGGCATATACACAAACACGCAATATTAGAGAGTTTATGAAAGAACACGGGCAGTTCTTAAAATTATTTTAGTAAATACAGTCATGCAGACGATCATGTGTAGGAAGTGTTCTTTTCTAAAATATATAGGGGAGACACGAGTAATTAAGAACACGATTGGAACATAAGCATGTTAAAATGGCGAAAGATTTTATGAATGACAACCTGAAATACGGGTATGCCAGTATCTATGTCTATATGCGGATAGACATAATGAGTTACATAACTTGGAATGCAAACATACATATACTCATATTCTTCACTGGAAAGAGTCTTAAAGAAGCGATCAATTATACGGGGATACCTATGTATATGTAGAATTGTGAAAAGAAATAACAAGTTACATGACATGTCTTATCTAGAAACTTTTTCTTTTTGTGAATTTCAAGTTTTAGAAGGATTTATGTTTTATGAAAATCATGCTTAAAATAAGTTGAGTTTGCTAAGGAGTAAGTTTTTTATGATTGCACCAACTAAAAAATTTACATAGTAACATTATTACTAATAAATAATGAAAAACAATGATTCGAATCTCTTTAAAATTTTCTTATATTCTTGTTTGTTTTTCATACTACTCTATTTTTGTTATACATATTATTTCCCAAGACTTATCTAACATGTGGGAATACTATTCTTCAATATGAAAGGTGAATAATTTCATAACCTAATTTACTCAAAACAACAAGGCGTTGCCTACTTTCCAAATTGCATCTGCAACCTTTAGGAATTCATAAAAGAGATAATTAATCGTATGTAATATGTGCATATCTTAGTCATACCTGGCAAATGATGTTAATATATATTTATGGACATAAAAAATGTGAATAGAACAGTACTTCACAACCAAAATGAAACAATCAAACAATCGATTGATAGCTACATCCTAATTCTATAAAATAGTAATAGTCGACTAAAATGATTGGCATTTTCACGTGAAAGAAACAATGATCCCACATCCACATGCAATGCCTAAAGCAATATCCAGGAAACACGCTTCCCTGAAATTTCCTGTGAGCCTCTTCACCTCCTTTGCATACCCAAATGAAGCTGCCACACTGCAATTTCTGAGCTGTCAAAGCCAAGTATTTTCTCAAATTAACGCACAAAGACCATCGTATTTATTTTCCTCCGCTCTTCTTTGACATTTAAGTTCTAACCCAAAAAAGATACGTCATGTGTGGAGCACGTGGTCGCATACAGGACGGCGCTATAAATTAATGAAGACACAGTCAACTCGTTTACAGCAGCCTGAGAATAAATCCAACTCTTCATTGAATGATCTCTTGCAGACCAACTCCACACCCTCCCTCGATTACGTAATCTTTTACTCCCTCGCCGGTTCATCCATCTCTCAGAAACCACTTTTATGTTCGATTAGCTTTCGGTCTTCAACTCTTCTTTTTATTTAAATCACCGATAAGCCACGCGTTTTCTTCTTGTTTACTCCAAGCTAACTTGCACTTGCAAAGACAACATCAACTCATTCTCCTTCGCTTACAGTCTATCTCTGTGTGTCTTTGCTCTGATTTGCTTCGTATCTCAAGTGGATTTGACGTAAACAGACGAGTTTAAGTTTACCGTTTGGTTATAAATGGATGGTTGGTGGTGGGTATTGAATCGGGCCAAGCTTAGAATGGCTTTCTTGGCGGTGATGGTCCTACTGTTTCATCAAAATTTCAGCTTTTGTTGGGCTCTGAACACGGAAGGTATGTTACGTTACAACTTACAATTATCAAGCTTTGCATGTCCGTACATTTTGTTAAAGCGGGAAGACAGACATTGACAGTAGCATGTGTAGGTTTGGCGCTTTTGAGATTTCGGGACGAGATTTCCGAAGACCCTTTTGGAGCGTTGTCGAACTGGGACGAGAAAGATGAGAGTACCGATCCGTGTTTCTGGTTCGGGATCGAGTGTTCTGATGGAAAAGTTGTGACCTTGTAAGAAATCCTTTTTCAATGCTTGACTTTGGCTTCTTAGATTTGAGTTTCAAAAGCGTATGCTGATACGCTTCTCCAAAGTTTATTTTGATCTCTTATTGAATCTAGTACTGGAGATAGAATTTATCTGGGTATTGGTTTGGTTCAATAAACCACCCGACACTATTC
Source organism: Erythroxylum carthagenense (assembly GCA_026413575.1). Classification (NCBI taxonomy): domain Eukaryota; kingdom Viridiplantae; phylum Streptophyta; class Magnoliopsida; order Malpighiales; family Erythroxylaceae; genus Erythroxylum; species Erythroxylum carthagenense. The sequence continues at coordinate 39,236,109 of JANZLD010000008.1, read as the reverse complement.
ATGTTCTTTGTATGGACATTTCTTCGGATTGCCTTTTAAGTTAAACATAATGAAAAGATCTTAGCAAACATATGGATAAGATTAATGGAACAAGATTAATGTGTGCCTCTATGGAGCATTCCACGCAATTATTATGTTTCCTCAATTTTATTACGCCAATCACTTCCCCCTTTAGAGTAGGGTGATAATTGTTCTTGTATCATGTTTGTTGAGCAAATGTTTGATATAAATGTGTAGTTTCAAATTTAACATGAAATGAGGGCTCAGTTTGTTCTGTTGCACAACCTGATGGCAGAATCGTACAATTTGCAGGACTCTGAAAGATTTATGTCTCAAAGGGACACTGACACCAGAACTGGGGAGGTTGGGACACTTGAAATCTATGTAAGATCAATCTTTGGGTCGTATATATATCGATTCTCATGCTCTTTCATGCCTTCGATTTCCCTCATTTACATTTTCTGTGAAGAATTTTGCGCAACAATTCCTTCTTTGGGAGCGTTCCTAAAGAGATTGGACAACTTAAGGAGTTGGAGGAGTTGGACTTGGGATACAACAACTTAAGTGGACCAGTTCCAAATGACTTCGCCAATAATCTGTCACTGACTACCCTGTATGTCAAATGTTCTGGCTTTCTAACACATATTTGTACATGCCTTTGTCTAGGTTGCTTTTGCTTAATAACAAGTATCTGGATCTTATTGCAGCTTACTTGACAATAACAAGTATCTTGGTAAGCTATCTCCTGAACTACATGAGCTTGAGACCCTCTCTGAATTTCAGACGGATGAGAGTCAACTCAGAGCCTCTTTTAATTGCAGAGATAATATTAGGTAAATGGGCTTATTAGTATTGCAATCTTGATGCTCCTTAATCTTTTGATATGAGGAGAGATGTGGTTAAGTGATGAATGGCATTAGAAAAAGCAACCATAAATGAATTAGCAAAGCCTGTAATGATGCTAGCTCTTAAAACTGGTTTGAAGGATCAGATGCTTTACATTGACCTGTAAAGAATCATTTATCTTAAAATTTTAGGCCGCTTATTCTTTCATCCAAAACCAAACTTGCAGATGGAAGTGGTAATTCATGATTTGGAGCAACTTTTAACGATTCTAGTCCCTTTCTATGATATATTTGTAGATCAAATGATTTCAGAACTATGCAAGCCAATATCTACGTGATTATTGGACATCTTATGTACACCTGTCTCTGACAGAACTTCTTTTCTTTGACAGAAAAGTAGCTCAACCTAAAACTCTAGTTCAGCGGCATCTGCTGCAGGTGGCTAATGCCCCAAATTCACCCAAGTCCGGCAACAGTAAAGCACATCAAATTCATTCTGAAGCACCTTCTCCTTCTGCATTGACACCGTTATTATCGCCACTCAGATCTCCATTATCACCATCAGTTTCACCCTCAGACCCTACATTGCTGTCACCGTCATTCTCCATCTCACCATCTATAGCAGAATCTCCATCATTTCCCCCAGAGCAATCCTCATTCAGTTTTCACTTATCTCCTCCAGCTTCACCCTCTGAAGCTCCAACTCCATCAGCAGCTGCTCCAGTTACGTCAACATCTAGGAAAAATGATGGATTGAAAATGGCACCAGTTCCAAGTCCAAATAAGATTCTAAATAATGATTCCAAGACAAGAAATCATGTTATTCTTGTTGCTGGAATTGTTGGCAGCTCTCTGCTCCTGATTTCAGCCATTGGATTAATTGTCTTTATCAGAAGTAGTAAGGTAGTCACAGTCAGGCCTTGGGCTACAGGGTTGAGCGGACAACTTCAAAAGGCATTTGTAACAGGTTATTTTTCTCTATTCAAGGGAAAACATGTGAGCGCACACTTCCACATGCAAATATGGACATGCTTAGGTATACAGACACACACAAAACACAGAGAGTGAGAGAGGCAATCAGTCTGATTATATATGCTATGGTGCTGTTCTGTATGATTCCGTACTTTTCTAATAATGTACTTTACAGGTGTACCAAAACTCAAGCGGTCCGAGCTTGAAGTTGCTTGTGAAGATTTCAGTAATATAATTGGCTCATTTTCAGATGGTACAGTATACAAGGGAACTCTGTCTAGCGGGGTTGAAATAGCTGTGACATCTCCTGCTATCAAATCTTGTGAAGATTGGTCAAAGACTTTAGAAACACAGTTCAGAAAGAAGGTATTGAAACAGAAGTTTGCTAATTTCTTGCATTCTGTTTCGGAAATCTAATTCTAACTTTTTTTTGTATTTGTTTTCAGATTGATACATTGTCCAAAGTGAACCATAAGAATTTCATTAACCTAATTGGATACTGTGAAGAAGATGAGCCTTTCACGAGAATGATGGTTTTTGAATATGCTCCCAATGGGACTCTCTTTGAACATTTGCACGGTAAGTTCCTTTCCTTTTCAAGTTCTCCTCTTGATGGATAATTTGCTTTCGGGTATACTAGTCTGGTGCTAATATAACTTCCCAGGGAGTGACATTCTCCTGAATTTTCAAAGTGAACTGGAAACTTTATGCAGTTTTATTTGTCAAAAAGTCAAATAATATCTTCATATTGAGGGCTTTCTTATGCTTGGAGCATGTTGACTTCTATGCCAAAGAGCTCTTTTTAAGGACACTAATTACTTTCACATGATTTACATAATACTTGATGAATTTGCTTGAGGTGCGAGCTAAGATGTATAAAACATTTAGATTGGGAAGGATTGTTTCATTGATGTACTGAATCTATAGATATAATGATGACATTGAATTGCCCATTCTTTCAGTAAAGGAATCAGAACACTTGAACTGGGGTGCAAGACTACGGATAGCAGTGGGCATGGCTTATTGCATCGAACACATGCACCAGTTGAATCCACCCATAACCCATAAAAGCCTTCAATCGTCCTCTGTATATCTGACCGAAGATTATGCGGCTAAAATATCTGATTTTAGTTTCTGGAATGATGCAACTGCAGAAAAAATGGGATCACTGTCAATGGAGCTTTTGGAAAACTCATTGGCAGATCTTGAGAATGATATTTACAGCTTTGGAGTTATTTTACTTGAAATGATAACAGGAAGAATGCCTTTTGTGATGGGAAATGGCTCTCTCGCAGATTGGGTGTCTGGTTGTCTCCAGGAGGAGCAACCATTGAGAGAAACGGTGGATCCGACTCTAAAAACACTTCATGAGGATGAACTCAGGAGATTGCTTGAACTGATAAAGAGTTGCATTCATCCTGACCCAGAGCATAGACCGACAATGAGAGAAATTGCCGCAAAGCTTAAAGAGATTACATCAATGGGACCTGATGGTGCATGTCCAAAATTATCCCCTCTTTGGTGGGCAGAACTTGAAATTATGTCCACTGAAGGAAGTTGAGTAAGTCATCTGCTGCTGGAAGTATGAATGAGTGAATGTTCCTTTTTTCAACTAATTTTTAGTGTTGCTATCCCATCAGCCCCCATACAAGAAATGCTTCAGTTATCTTTCTAATCTCAAAATCATAGCTTTCAAGTGTATAGATAATGTATCTAATTTTAGAATGACATGGAGATATTTGTATATAACCAAGTTGGAAAGACCTTCATTGTGTCCCTTGAAAATTATTAAAAAATCGGTTGTCTAAATCAAATTGTATGAACATATCAAATAAATGGTGTGTTTTTGAACTCTTTTTATTATTCAAACTAGTATGAAAAATAGTTTCAGCAAATGAATGCTTGTAATCTTCTTCGTGTAGACGTGCATGCTTTAGGGTGCTGGGGAGCATTCACTATCTACAATTGTACTTTTACAAGGATAAAAGTCCTACTTTAATTATCTGTTGAGTTTTATATTGTTGTGTCTCGAAATCACTAAGAATGAGAGTGCCCAGAAGGTGTTTGACGGAACTATGCCACTATAGTGTTTGACGAATTACCGCTGAAAAATTGATTTGTGATTGCAAACACAGTGGATTTGGGTGCATAAACTAGGCTTAGTTTGAACCTTATATTAACTGGTATAAGAACATGGTTGAAAGTCATTTGTGATGCAAAATAGTCGTGGGCTAAATGTGAAAGCAAATAGGGAGAGGCTTACCTTTTTCAAGGAATAGCATGTCCTTGGTTGCATCATAAAAGATGAAACTATAAGAAAAAGTGGAAAAGAAATGCTTCAATTGATGTGTTTAATCAACTCCTAATCAAGTAAGAATCTAAATGCGATCTTCATGACTATGCTTTAGGATTCTATAGCTTATAATTTGTAACACTTTACCTTAGATTGGAGTATAGATACTAATCATACTCAATTTGTTATCAATATAATTGACCTTAATTCTATTTAGTCCTTATTTAAATTGTTATCCAATTTTCACATATCTTGTAGAGATCAAGTTGTGATGCACTTTTTCATAGAGAAAGTGACACTCAACCTCAATATGTTTAATTCATTTGTAAATCACATGATTAGAATGAATATGCAAAGCAATTTTATTATCACATCATAACTTTGATATTTAGGCTATTAAACCAATTTCAATTAAGAGTTTATATAATCACATTATCTCACAAGCTGATTTTGTCATAACACTATATTCAAATTCTATACTAGACTTGAAGACAAACATTTTGCTTCTGCTTTTCAACAAGATCAGAATTCCTCCAACAAAGACACAATAATTGGTAGTGAATTTCGGTCAATCTTAAAACCTACCTAATTTACATCTTAGAAACACCTGATGTGAGTATATCTATGATTTTCATACCTCATCCCTGGTCCAAGAGTTCCCTTTTAAGTAATATAAGATATATTCCACAGCAACCTAATAATGAACAATTACTAAAAAGACATGAATTTACTTACAATACTGACAGAATATGCAATATCAGGATGAGTTACTATAAGATAGTTTACTTTTCTAACTAATCTTTTACATTTTTTAGATTCTTCAAATAAGCCTCCACCTTTAGTGAGTTGTAAATTAGGGAGTACCAGGGCACTACATGGCTTAACCCTCTTCCTTGCCTCCAACTTTCTCATCTCAGTTAATAGATCATGTATATATTTCCTCTTAGATGAGAAAATGCCTTTTTCATTTCTTTTTACCTATACTCCCCAAAAATACTTCGACACTCCTGAATCTTTTGTATGGAATTGACTATGAAGAAAGGACTTCAAAGATGAAATGCCTATAGTATCACTTTTAGTAATAAAAATATCATTCACATAACAAGAAGAGTGACGATAGATGTACAATGTTCATAAAAAACTGAGTTGTTTGATTTGCATTTATTCATTTATGACATTTTCACTACTTGACTAGATTTTATAATTCAAGCATGAGAATTTATTTTAAGCCATAAAAAGACTTTTAGAGGTGAAAAACTTTTCCACACTCGTCTTAAGTAATAGGCGATTGCCTTCGATATCCTTTCTCTTGAAGGTAACTATGTAAGAAGGAATTTTTTTTTATGTTTAACTGATGTAGAGGCCAATCATAAGCAGATATTATAGAAAAGAATAGATAAATAGAGGTTATTTTAGTAATAAGAGAGAAAGTGCCAGAATTGTCCATATTATAATTATGAGCATAACCTTGTTTTAGAAGTTGCACCTTAATTCTAATCACTATTTCATTATAATTGCCTTTGACTACGAATACCCATTTACATCTAGCAGTTTTCTTTCCTACAAGATAGTTCATTAAATCCTATTTATCATTAGAATCTAAACCATTTATCTCCTACATTATAGCTTCACACTAATAAGGATGGGATAAAACTTTATGAACAACTTTTAGAATAATCATAAAATGAATGGAGGCAATAAACGAACAAAAAGTAGAAAATAAGGGATCATAAAAAACAAAGATGAAATAGGATAACAACATTAAGGTTTACCTTTGCAAAGAGTTATTGACGTTAGCCCCTAATAGCACCCAAGAGGGGGTTTATTAGGTGTTTAAAAAATTCAACAAGTTTTTCTAGCCAATGTACTCAATTAATAACAATCAATGCAACCAAGGATGTGGAAATTACTTAATATAAATCAATTAAATAATTGAATTTAAATTTAAAGATGATAGGGACGAGAGAATGCAAATTGATTTATAGTGATTTGGTAAACAACCCTTGCCTATTTCCACTCCTGGGACTCTTTTTAGAATTTCACTATAATTATTCTTTCAAGACGAAGAAATACCTTTGTACAATATTTTTTGGTAAAGAGAAACCTTTCTTATAATCTTCTTCCAAGGTAAAGAGAAGCCTTAATTCCACTTGTACACCCCCCGTACAATAATACATTTCAAAACCAATTATTCTAACCCATAGTTTCTCACTTATTTACTTGATAACTCTAAAATGGCTCACTCACACAAATACAAGAAAATGATGCTCAAACGATTTTTTTAAAATGTATTTTTTGAAATGTGTGTTTACAACTCTCAAAACCTTTTTGATGCTAAAAATAATGAGAAAAACACTTATTTATAGTATTTTGAGACCCTTTCTAGCTTTGAAGCCAGGAACTAGTCATTACAACGGCTAAGCACTGGTAAACTAGTATACTATACAGGTTAACCAGAGTTCATTAAAAGCTCTAAATTCACTAGATTGGTAGACTAATAGGTATATTACCAATATGACACATTGGTGAACTATTACGTCAATTGATATTATAGCAAACTTATGGTACATCAAATTTAACAAATTTAACCTTTATTGATTGACCACTAACCTATATAAGAAGCCAAGAACTAGTAATTACAACGGCTACATATGAAGCACTGGTAAACTAGTATACTATACAGGTTAACCAGAGTTCATTAAAAGCTCTAAATTCACTAGATTGGTCGACTAATAGGCATATTACCAATATGACGCATTGGTGAACTATTACGTTAATTGATATTATAGCAAACTTATGGTACATCAAATTTAACAAATTTAACCTTTGTTGATCGACCACTAACCTATATAAGTTGACCAATCACCTTAAAATGTTATTTTAACACCTTCAAATGCTCAAAACTAATTTTTAAAATCTAATTATGATTTAAACACTGCCCAAAATGTTCCTATAACTTTTTTTGGAAAACCAATAGGCTTTTATATTAAAACCAAAAACTTCAATGCCTCTTAGTGAATGGAAATTCTTATTCAATAAAGTAAAATCAAAACAATCCCTATTAAGGTTAATATGCATAAAATACCTCTTAAATACTAGTCTTATGAGGGATTGAGTTAGTAGTTTCTTGGGCGTCCCTCTAAATATGGATGAAAATATAGCAAACATTAAAAAGATGGGTAATGCAAGGGTATTGGGCCTCGCTTGATTCCGAAGCCCAACCGCTTGCTCTAATACTGGTGTGCATAGAAGTCGAACATAAGAAAATAATACCTAAAAGCATTCCTTTCATGAAGTATAATAATTGTTGAGAATTAGTGAAGGATAGAATTCTTTTATCTTATTCGTGGAAGCCTTATATGAAAGAAGCAATCAAAGTTTGGATTTTTAAGAGGAATAAGAATGAAGAGGGAAGTGGAAGAAATCTAAATCTAGAGCCACCATATACCTTTAAACAAGGTGTTGAAATATATATAAATGGTGAAATTCAACAAGAAGCATATCCAATTAACACTAGAAAAATAGTTAGTGATCATGAGAATCTTGTAGGAGCAAAATAGGAAAAGAACAAGAAGATTTCAAATGAAGGAGCAAATATTGTTAATATCAACGTGATGGAATTAGTAGTGAGCAAAATGGAAATTCTCCATCCTTCAGATAGATTGATAAAATATGAGACAACAAGAAGAGTCAAATTTAGTAGGAGATATCATTACACGAATTTAGAAGACAGTTAAATAAAATAACTCAGAAGAAGCTCTAAATAAATAGAATTCCGAGCAGTCAAAGGATGGAGTAGATGTAATAACAAAGGTTGACAGAATAGAAACTCCAAAGGTAGTTGTAGATACTAAAGAGAGTTTTGATGGGAAAAGTGGCTCTAAGTAGGAAAAAGATGAGTGGCAAGCATTAGGGAATGGAAGTAGAAAATCCAGGTGGAGGACTAAGAATAAACAATCCTTATGGTTTGCATAATATGGACTGTTAGAGGAAATAATTGTCCCGAAAAGTAACTAGCTTTAAAAGATCTTATTTAAGCTAGCCAAGCACATTTTATTAGTTTGGTGGAAACCAAAATGAAAAAGATGTTTTGTAATAGTCGGCTTCCAAGACTAATGAGAGTTAGAGTGTTAGATTACTTAGTCACATGAATTACATCATATTAGAATGAATTTGGTGTATTTAGGATATGATTTTATGATTTCATTCACATACATAATATGAGCATACATATATACAAATGTTGATTTAGAAAAATTACACTCAATTGACATGTTACGGGATATAAAAGTTTCTAAATAATTGTGACATGATTGTGCATTTATAATGTCTTGTATTTTGATTTAAAAATTGCACTCAGTTAACATGTTCCGGGGTATGAAAGTTTCTAAATAATTATGACATGATTGTGCATTTCTAATATCTTGTATTTTGATTTACCAATAAAAAGGATTCATAGATTAGAATTGGTGATTTGGAGTTATTTGTCATTATTGGAAGATTGATGGATTAAAATATACATTTAGACAAGGAAAAATGTCAAGTAGCAAGTCAAGCTAACATTTGGAAATTTAGGATGACTAAACATATACATTGAATGACATATGATAGTGGAATTAAGTGACAAATGTCCTAGGAACTAAGTGACATATGGTAGCCTAAAGTGAGGACATGTAGCTGTCCTAGACACTTGACAAGTGTCCTTAAACTCATCCTCCACTCACACCACACAACACACATATGGCAAAATTTACTTTCCCTCACATCTTTATGTTTCTACCTAAATTATATTCAATTTTCACACCAAAATCCATGAAAAAAATCCTTTATAAAGATAGTTATAGAAGTAGAGCATTGTTGTATTTGTTGTCGTCTTCTTATCTTTGCTAAAACCATCCTACACCTACCTTGTTCCTGAGATGATCTTGTATGTATGAGAGGGAAAGCAAGCTTGAAACATTGAGGTGACATTTAAGTTGAACAAGAAAGTGAAGTTCTGATCTATTGTGGCATATGTAAGCAGAATTTTATGATGACTAATTAGGGATGGATTGAATTTAGTGTTGATGTTGAAGTCGTGCTGGAAAACAATAAATGAATTGGTAACTTTTATGTTTTGTTCTTGGATGCATTAAAATAGTAGTTTATAGGTTTTTATATGGATGATTTAAGTTAGGATTTGAAGTATAATTGATGATGGATTCATGCTAAAGATAGGTGTTATTGAAGTGTTTTAAAATATGGAAAATTTAGGACTGCATGTAAGATGGTATGAAGTGAATGGTAATGAAGCAAGTGAGTAGATTTTTACAAGATTTAATGTAACCAATATGGAAGCTAGACTAGCATGAAATGAAGTAGCTTTATAGGACATAAATTTTGAAAAAATTCAAGTAGTAATGATGTCTCTAAATGTGTGAAATTCATAGAGAATTAAGGAAGAATGACTGTGCACGATCGTGGTTTGATTACTTGCCTTTTGTCACGATTGTGGCAAGTTCCCAAATGACTGTGGGCCTAGTTCTGGATTGATAATTTCTATTTTGTGTACATGTTTAACCAGCTGAGGAAAAGTCATCTAAATTGATGTATTTGGTCTTGATTGAGGCTCAGAAGGAACCTAAATTGTTGCTTGATTAATTGGATAAAGAGCTTGATAAGTTTAGGTTATTAATTGATGCCATAACTTAATGAATGGACTATTTTGATATCTATGTATCCAAATCTGGATATTATAAGTTGTTAAAGGAAAAAAATTATTCTTATGAATGCAAATATGATCTTAAGGACATGAGTAATATGTTTGAGATAATTGGGAAATTGTATGCATATACATTGTTAGAAAAGTTTGGTGAACGTATGATTAATGAATTTGGAGTAAATCAAGCTTACTTAAGGTATAAACCTGATTGCAAACTAGTTGTATACAAGCTATAATATTTGAATAGTTAAGAAATTTTTATAAGAATAAATACTCAGAAAGTCAATTGAGCATGCATTGAAACATAACACATATACAAGTGCATGATTGTTTATTCATAAGATTAAACAAATTAGTGATTTGTGAACTATGTATATATTGCATGATGATAGACGCGTAAGGTGATCGTCAACATCTAGACATTGCCAGATCATTAAGGCAATAGCTTTTCTGGAGCATACTGTGAGTCAATTTAGATGAGTAAACTCAATTATATGTGCTTTTATATGAATTAAATGTTTAATATGAAATGCGTGTACAAATGATTGATAAATGTAGGACTTAGATATGAGGAGCTTGGTATACGATATGTGTATATTGAAATTCCAAAGGTTGAAATTTATCCATGTAGAGTGGATAGTTTTGAGCAACTATTCTAAGCACTTAAATGTAAGAGTTATTGTAGCAATAGATCTAGCTCACCTATTAATTTCCAACTAGTTTTCACTGAGCAATTGATTTGCTATGAACTAGTGCTAAAATTAGTCAATGTGCATATAACTATAACAATTGTATATTCATCTAACTGAGAATTTTAGTGAGCTTGTCTATGGAACGATTTATAGGGAATTGACTCCAATATCTTTATCCCTTGGATGGTAGCTGGAGACTTCAATTGTTTGCTTTCCTCATCAAAATCCTTAGGTGGAAAAGGTGTTACTTATCTAGACACTAGATATCTTAGTACATTAAAAATTATCATAGGACTTGTGGATCTTAAATTTCAAGGCCTATATTCACAAAGAGTAATCACCAATAAGGAAATAAACTGGTGCAGAGAAAGCTGGATAGGTATCTAATAAACAACAATTGGATTGATCAAATGACAGACAATTTTGTTGTTTTTGAGAACCATTGTTTTCTAATCACACCCCTATAAAGATTTCTATTAATGGTACCTCAATCAAGAAAAGATCACCTTTCAATTTTTTCAACTCCCTACTAAAGCACTTCCAGCTTTACATAAGCTTTTGGAAAACATATCCAGGGTTCTAAAGCATTCCAATGCCTTCAAATGTGGAAATAAGTCAAAGTTGAATGTATAAAAAATGCTTAGGCATTGTACTAATCCTTTAAAGCTTAATAAGATGCAAGCTATGGAGAATCTCTCTATAACTTAGAAGAAATTGGCTGCTAATCCCATAGATGCCTCACTAATGGATAAGGAAAAAACAAAATTGGGTAAATACGTATAGGTTGTTGGAGACTATAGAAATCAGTTGTGGCAAAAATCTAGAATTTAATAGATTCAGTAAGGAGACAGGAATGCAAATATTTTTTAGTGTGTTTCAAGGCAGGAGAAACATAAACAGAATAATTTTCCTTGTGGATGAGAATGGCAGACTAAAGCAAGGTCAAGATGATTTGAAGCAGACAGTGAGGAGATACTTCAAAGAAATAAATGAAGTATCTTTACACATTTCTTGTCTTCCTAATAAACTACTTAACAGAATGGCTAGTTCCATAAATTAGAATTAACATTTTACACTACACAAAGAGGTCACAAGTGAGGAGATCAAGAAGGTTTTATTTTCATTTCATCTAGACAAGTCTCTAGGACAAGATGGCTTTAATGCCATATTTTTTCAAGAAAAGTGGAACCTCTTACAAACACCAATGGTGAAAGCAGTATAATAGTTCTTCAGTAGTAGTAGGTTACTCACTGAAATGAATAAGACTTATCTATTCTTAGTGCCTAAAGTCTCGAATCCTAAAAAATTGAATGATTACAAACCAATTACTTGCTACAATGTGATCTATAAGATTATCTCTAACATTCTTTCTAACAGATTGAAGAATAATTCACCATGGTTAATCAATTCTAGTTAAGATACTTATGTCCTTGGTAGAAGTATGGGAGATAAGATAATATTAGAACAAGAACTGTTCAAGGACTACAATTCTAAGGAACATGTTAGAAGTTGTGTTCTTAAAATTGACTTTACCAAAGCTTACGGCCCAGTGGAATGGAACTTTATCATCAATTCACTTCACACTTTTGGATACCCTAGCAAATATATCAAGTGAATATATTCTTACATATCAAAAATATCATTCTAAGTCACAAAGAATGGTGAACCTACTCGACTCTACAAAGCAGCTAGGGGTTTAAGGCAGGGAGATCCATTACGTCCCTCCTATATGCTATTGCTATGAAAGTTCTTCAAATAATGACATAACTGTGTATCGCAGAAAATGTGAATTTCAAGCTCCATTATAGATGTAAAGAGCTTAATATCTCTCAAATTTCTTTAGCAAATGATTTGCTCATGCTATACGCTAACAATACTACTTCAATTGAAGAAATATTAATCTCCTTGCAAAGATGTTAAGAAGTATCGAGGTTTGAGTTCAACTCAAAAAAGAGTTTTGTTTATCTTTCTAAACGAAGTGGAGAAGACTCATTAAGTGTGATTATAGGTGCAGGACTTACCATTCACTAATTACCTCTGACCTATTTGTGAGTTCTAATCCCCGCAAGGAAGATGAAAGAAAATGTATATACATCACTCATTGATAAAGTTAAAAAAAATGCTAATTGAAGTAATACATTTATGTCTTATGGAGGTAGCTTATAGCTGACCATTTCCATTTTCAATAATCTACACATCTATTGGTTGTCTCATTTAGCAATTTCCAAAGGAGTTATGAAGAAAATTAACAAAAGAATAAGAGATTTCATATGGTATGGGTTGAATGTAAGTGGTAGAAGGATATCTAAAGTCAAATGGAGTGTTATCTATCTTCCTAAAATAAATGGTGGATTAAGGATCAATTCAACTTGTAGAATGAATACGATATTATTAGCTAAAAGGCTATGGATTTTAGACATTCACACATCAAGCATCATATTAGAGATGGAAAAAAAATACAAATTTATGATTTGATAATTGACATTCTCTAGGTCCTTTATGTTACACTCATAACTTTTTAGTTTTAAAAAGCTCTATTTTAAAATACACCAATATGCAGATGCTTATTCGAAATAACTATTAGAATTGGCCATTTAATACGACTGGAGGAATCAGGCCAATTATAGAACAAATGCCAACATACTTACTAAATTAGATGTAGGAAGATAAGGTTAGATGGGACTTACACAATTCTCCTAAATTTACCGCCCAATCATGTAAATAGTTATTGCTTGGTCCACTTATGAAATCCCCTCTTTACAAGCTAATATGGGGATCTCGAATTCCCTAAACTCATTCTTTTATACTCTGCTTAGCAGTTGGGTAGAATCTAGGAAATAGAGATAAGATAAAATTTTAGATTCTAGACTTAACGTATCTGTTATGTTCTACAGATGATGAGATGATAGATCATCTCTTCTTCAAGTGTATTCATATAGGACAACTATGGAGAAAATTTCTCTACATATTTAATCTAAAGGACATAAATCTCAACTGGAAAGGTTGTTTGATTTGGGTGAATGGACTGAACTAGAATTACAAAGAGGATCATAGAGTGTTCAAAGTTGGTTTTGCAATGTTATTACATTTCATTTGGACAATGATAAACATAAAGATTTTGGGGAAATTAGATGATTATAAGAGATACAGCTGGATGGATTTCAATCTCAAGCTAAAAATGGCAATCATATTAGCTCTTTCTCTACAATTCACTTCTAATCGGATCAGGCAACAATTGAGGATATAGAAAAGGTTGGTGCTAGGATCTTCAAGCTGCTTATTTAGCTAGTATTTATACAAACTCTAAATTTAGGATTTGTAATTCATCTCTCTTTGTAATTTCCACCTTTTGAATGAATATATTACTTACTTTCCAAAAAAAGATGTCCTTTTTTTCCTTTATTCACATTATTTTTCTAAGATGGTGCATCAACTTATGAGGATTGATGAACAATGTCATTCTGAATCATCTAGGTTTGCAATGATGAGGAAAAAAATTCTTTAATATTATCACTTCTTAAAGTATGGAAAGAGGCATTAAAGTGTGCTTTCATTTCAACATAAAACATAACTAAATAACTAAATAATTTAAAATAATTATTCATTAAATAAAGCCAAGTCATATAAGCAAAGTCATTAACAAAGGTAAAAAAGTATCAAAATCCAATTTTTGATGAAATAGGATATGTAACCCATCAAACAAATTGAATACAAACGACGATGTTTAGCAAGCTGACATTATTTATAATCTAAGTAAGATATATTAAGAAATTGAGGACTTTACTTCTTTAATAGAGATTAGGAGGGATGTTGTAATTGATAGTAAGGTTTACAAGGAGTTAAGATATACAAATAAGCAATGGAACTTGGCATCTGGGTATTTATAATGTAGATAACTTTTGATTCAATTCCTTTACCAATAATCTTCTTCATCACAAGATCCTAAAAAAAGAAAGTGATCAAGAAAAAATAAGATGCAACAACTTAAGGCACAAGTGATTTTACTCACAAATTAAATTAAAGAAAAAGCTTGATAGATTTAAGATAGAAAGCAGTGCAAGTAATGGAGTATGATTAACAATGCTAGAAGCGAAATCAAAAGATGTAGATTCATCAACTTAGTTAATAGAGGAAGAAGTGTGTTTCGAAAAAGTGAAAAAAATAAGACTAGAATTAACTATCATATGATCTGAAGCACCATAATAAATGGCCCATTAAGAGGAAGAGAAAAACAAAAACATAAGTGTGTTACCTAGGTTAGCAATAACGGTGATATAGTGAGATGAACCTTTTAATGCTTCTTGATACTAAGTGAATTTAGTAAATTATGCTATGGAAACTATAATTATCTTCTTGCTAGATCAGCTAGTTTTGCCACCAGTACCTACAAAATAAGCTAAATGGAACTTTTAAACTTTGTTTTGCAACTTTTGACACATATTTTTGATATAGCTCAGCTTGTGACAATCTCGATAGATAGTTCATCCTACATCTTGAATTTTAACTTCTTAATTTCTTGTTGCTCCTTTGTTATTATTTTTATGATATAACTTCTTAGTGCCAAGTCCATTATTATGATTTACAAGAGCATTAAGAATTTGAATATTGGTTGTAACAAACATGCTGAGATCTATACAAAGTATCTAGGTAAAGACTTAATACAAGAAGGAAATCCCAACACTAGAGAAACTTAGTAATCTCAAACTTAGAGTTAAGACCAATTGAAAAAACTCCTTATTGGCATCTGAGCTTGCTAAACAAGATATTCAATTCGTCATAGGTCTTTTTTGAAATTCATAAAATGTACTTGAAGAGATTGATCTTATTATTCATCTTGATTAAAACCCTTGCATACTTCATAAATACAAGAAAATTTCCTTTTTTTTTATATGAAGATTCTAAATATTTCATCAATTATTTAGCATACTCACAGTAATTAATTATATTGGTAACCTTATTATCAATAGGATTCTAGAGTTTTAAAAATAATTAGGCATCTTTTTGTATCCATTCCTTATAAGAATGGTCTAATGGTGGATCATCAGTGAGGTAATTGTCTTTAAAACTACTTCTTAGGTAAATGTTAATAGTTTTACACCAATCTGGATAATTAAGACAAGTCAACTTATGTTCTATGATTTTAGATAGCTTAAAAGAACATCAATAATAACTAAACTATTTATTATTTAGCCATAAAGACAAAATAGTCAAGAAAATCAAGAAAAATCAGAAAAGTTCAAAAGCAAATATAAAGTTAACTAGATATGATCCTCTAAGTAAATAAAAAATTAATTCTAAGCTAGATATTTGTAAACTAGTAAACTTATGGTGCTTGTAAACTAAAAGGAACGGTTCAACAAAAAAGGATATAGTGGTAAGGGAAATTAAACAAATAAACTTTCCAATCAAGATACTGAAGGAACCAGACACATATGAGTGGCAGAGGTAAAGAGGTGATGCCAAAGAAATTGATTGGAGAACGAGGCACTATCTTACGTATTACCATACATCAATGTGTAGAAGAAGATGTAGAACGTAAAGACAAACTTACTTGTAGAGCTTTTGGTGATTGATCTTTGGAGAGGTTGGTCGATGATACTGGTGTTGACTGTGAAAGCTAATGATCACCTAAAAAAAGTAAGCCAAAAAAATATAAAATTCTACTCATTAGGTGGAACTGAAGCGAGAGGGAAAAGAAACTGGAATATCCAAGATTAACTTTAGTAC
>JANZLD010000008.1:39196702-39207886 GCA_026413575.1 Erythroxylum carthagenense | reverse complement strand
TTGAGTTTTGTACTGAAATTGACTGCTGTAGCCTACCATTCTCGTGTGGCGTAGACTCGGATATCACCCACGATATCAGGTTCGGGTCCTGCGGGATTGGGATGCTACATTAACATAGGTGTAAACATAAAGAGATTTATGCTCTAAATTTTATTGTGTTAATGTTATTCATGAGTTGTTTGATAGAAGCATTTATGATGATTATTTAGTGATTGATTGATTATGAAATGGGTGTTTGAAATGTGCTGGACGTTGATGAATAAGTGGATACATCATGTTCTATTTTTGTGTAAATGATAAATAACAATTTATGAGTTGTAGTATGGATGATTTTGTATTTAAATTGAGCTAAAATGGAAGTAGGAATGAAGAGGAAATAATGAGGACATAAGCTAGAAATGTTAGATTAAGAAAAAGAGATGAACTAGGATGAAAATGATGATGAAGTGTGCTGGAATATGTTAGATGGAGTGTTTTCCTGGAACATGCATATGTATTTTAGCCATATCTTGATTTGTACATATTCAAATAGGATTATTTTAAGTGTAGATTAAACTAGAGATAGATGGATATATTTTTCATGAAGGAATCAAATTTGAATTATGTCTTTAAGGGTTTCAAATTTTGGCTTTAAGTTGAGTACAGTGTGTTGTCACAGTTTGGGAATAGTCTATAGTATTTTGGGTATAACTTGTAGAATACTAAATCAAGCTATATAAAATTGGTGTCATTAGAATCTTAGACATAAAGGAATATTTTGTTTAAAAGAATGTATTGCCTAAATACCTCATTTTCTTTATCAAAATGGGCATGCAAGATTGATCCAAAAATATATTTTGAGAAAAGCTAGATTGATTCTTGAATAAGGGATCATCAGGTAGTGCACAATCGTGCGTGACAAAGAGGAAACATCAGGGAGTTGCACAATCATGATAGAGAGGAAACATTAGGGAGTTACACGATCGTGACAAAGAGGAAATAACAGGAAGTTGCACAATTGTGCACAAGCACAATCGTGACAGAGAAGATGCACTTCTATTTGACAACTTTCAACACTCTTCACTCTTTTGACCATAACTCCTTCTCCAAACCTCCGATTGACTTGAAGTTTGAACCACAAGCTCCTCACACATTGTCCTTCCTCTCTACCAAATTTCATTGTCATCTGAATTCACTAGGAAAGGATTGGTATATGGTTGATTGAGGAATTTAGGAAAATCAAGTTTTGCAAGATATGATTTATGAATGATCATAAGATGTGAATTAAGGAAATATACCCGAGATATTGTATATAAGGATGAAGTATGTAACTCTACAATGTACATTCGATTTTATGAAATAAAAATGAGGAATTAGGTTTTTAAAAACTGTGATATTCATGTTTTTAAATGATGATGCCATGATTAAGTTAGTGACATGATTACTCTGACATGCCACCCTTATGGAGTACGTACTCAAATATCCTTCAAAATGTCGAGTATCTGTCCCGTGAGAGTGGGGTGCTACAATTATTATTATTAATTTTCTACTAATTATTATTCTTATTAATATTAATTTTAGTATTATTATTGATTATATTTTATTTTTGTTATTATTATTAAATTCCTTATTATTATTATTATTATTATTAATTTTATTCTTATTCTTATTATTAATTTTCTACTTATTATTATTCTTATTATTAATATTTTAGTATTTTTTATTAATTATATTATATTTTGTTATTATTATTAATTTTCTTCTTATCATGTGACTTTTCAACATTTTACAGTGGTTAAGTTTTCCTAGTCCAACTTATGTTAGCATTCATTATATAGTCTCAATTACAATATAAAATAACCATGTAACGATATTGCAAACAAATATAACATAGGGCTTTAAATTGCTAAAAAGTTATTTAGTTGAACAAAAATTAAGTTTGAGCCCTATTTTAAATAACTAGACAAAATATTTAAACTTCAACATAACCTTCAAAGTGTGGGAAGAAACGTCCTCACCCACTATCCAAACCATGCACCATATTGATCTTCACCACCTTTATTTAACTCACCTACACCTTCTTGCCTTGCCATTTCTTCAAGAATATATGCAGCAGTTTGTGCATCATTTCCAATGCACGATCTTCTCTATAAATTCCAGTCAATTCATTATAGAAAGGAAAACTCTTCCTTTGAAATTGAGCACCATCTTTATGACTCTGACAAGATGAATAAAACATCAATAATTTATGTAAATGACAAGAAAGTAGTTAAAGAAAATACTTAAAACAAGTTAAAAGTTCAATACTTACACTTAACGAAGTCACTACGTGTATGACTAACATTTAAGTTAAATGCTAGTCACAAGAGTGACTTAATTAGTCACCCCTGTGTGTAGCTAGGGACTTAACTAGTCACTCCGTGCAAATTTGTGGACACTAAAATGAAAGAAAGGATTTTACGTATGCTTGAAGTAAATGAAGTTTTGTAACTTACATGTTTTTCTTTTTACAGTTTAACATAAACATAATTGTCATACTAAAGCATTTTAAGAATTTTTTATAACTTGTTTCAATTGCTAATAACACCATTTATTCAATATTCAATTTGAATTTCCCTATAATTAAGTTAAGTTATAATATGCTATTCTAAAGAAGTTAACTTATGAGTAGTGGTTTACATCGCAACAGTTACTTATATGTGCATCTAATATCCCTTTACATATATACTACTATATATATCCCTTTACTTATGCTTGAGACTATGTAATGCTATGTATGCCTTACATTTATTTCTTTTCAACTTTAAGCTTATTCTCTTTTTTCATATCTAAAAACCAACAATAATTTATCAATGCTCCAATAAGTTTGTCGATGATGAACTTCTATTAAGACCAGTAATAATCTTCTCTCTGAAGATGATTAACAAATTTTCCTATCTTCCACAACTTGAAGATAACGCAAGGAACCACTAACTACATTCATACCATATATAGCCTATTGAAAGAAATAAAATTTTTGTCAATGGTTAAATTCATTCATTATTAATTTTAACTACTAGGGGTCTCCTCTTCTAGTTTTTTCTCTATCGTAAATCTATTTGGAAATAAACTCTTTTAGTCAGTGCAATAATCTAGATAACGCAGACACTCTACGAACATTTGGTTTCCTTTTACAAATTGGTCAAGTTAGGTTTACAAGAAAAATTGAAGAAACAAGCAATTACTGGCGACAAATGTTGGGGGAAAGGTTATGCTTACTAATTCAATGCAGCCAACCGATAAGTGTTGGAGAAAACAGTTGACACTGTGAAGAGCAAGAGCTAGAGGCGAGCGTGAACTAACACAAGCCAGAGAGAGGAGAAAAGAGACAAGAGTGTGAATAGGAAGAGAGAACCACAGGCCGTGAGTGAGAGCAGACAGATTGTGTTACTGTATGAGTGAGAGTACCGTGGGAGGAGGAGAGGATGAAGTTGTAATATTTAACATTTACCTATTTTGGACATGCACGAAATAGGTAAAGACAAGGGTTAATTATCTTTACCTATTCTCCTTTGTCCAGGAATAGTTAATCCACATAATAGTTATTCTGTGGGTTTTTTTTTAAAACAAACATAGAATACCTAATAATTAGGAATAGATGGGTAATAGGATAACTATTATCGTGAACCAAAGTACTATTAAGGTATTAGTTTCTTGGCCTTTCAGTCTAAAATCAAGGGAAAAATGTAACAATCAATTTGAGTTTTTCCTTAGTTTCTCCTTAGCAAGTTATAGGGACATATGAGAATTCATTGTGGTTTCCTTGTAGAAGAGTTTTATACGTTTCTTGACATGTTGAAGTTTCTTTATCAGCTGATAAGATTTGAAACCTCTTACATCATTTGCTAGTTAATTTTTATCAAATGTTCAAATCCTTGCTCTTTTTTGTTAGACGATTAAAAAATCTTAAAGGGGCTCTAATAATCCTACTGCTAGTTAATCCTTGAATTTCCATTTAGGAGTGATCAGAGCTTATTGGTTCTCTAAATAGTGTAAAGGAATTTAGATGTTTGATTAGCCACTATTGATTCACCATAAGTCTATCTAATTTTTTCCTTATGAAATAATCCCCCTACTGCTTATTATTCCAAGTATAAAGGTAACCTACATGGGTTAGATGTAACAACCCATTACCCGTGGAGAGGATAAAACAGTAAATATGAGAAATTATTGAGAGATTAGAAAATGCATATGATGTTCATGCATTATATGATATAAATATACACGTTAATATATATATTTTTGTACATGAAAACAATTGCACATGCATTCATTGACAATTTTTGGGTATAATTACTTTATTTATGTGAAATGAGATTCTTATTAAGAATCATGGTTTATGTGTGTTGAAAATTTAATTGGAAGGTGTGTTTAGTGATTTTGAATTTTGGTGAATTTAGGAGTAATTTCCAAAATTGTTGATTATTATTGTACTAGGAAAAATGCCACTTGACAAGCAAGTTGAAGGCTGGAAATAGAAATAGGAGTTAAATAATATTGGAGAATTGTTAAAAATGACTTTAGAGATTATTGAGAAAATGACTTTGAAAATTTCGGGGATGACTTTAGAATTTGTAAGAAGATAATATTGAAAATTTTAGAGATAATTGGAATTAAAAGATGAGAGTTAAGGGACTAGTTCAATAAGAACTTAGTTAAAGCCTTAGATGTTAAATAAGTGACAAGTGCCACTTGTCTAGTTCAAGTTTTAGCATACAATTACTTTGAAAGACCAAGTCCCTTAACACAGAGTTTTTCATTAAACCCCCACTAAAGTTAAACCTTCTTTTCATTTGCTACTCCCAACTTCAGTTTTCTTCCATTTGCCTCAAGGAAAATCAAAACTTGCCAACCCTAAAATGATATACATAAGTTGTGTGAAGATTAGGGCTTCTTGATTTTTTGAAGATTGTGGAGTTTTATCAAGTAGTATCTTGTTAATCCTTTAGAGTTGCTAGTTTATGAAACAAAAGTGGTGATTTATCGTCATGACATGAATAAGAGAAAAATAGGCATTTTTCATGTTCACCATGAATATAGTATGAAAATGCGGATTTGTTGATTTTTCAGTTTTGATGACCATTATGCTATAAGATAGTGTAGAAATGATTTTGGAATTGAAACATCATAGAAAACTTAAATGATTAAGTGCAAAAAATTTAGGAGAAAAAAACAAGTAAATGCTCTGTTTATGGTTGTATATTCACTATGTACGTGAGTTTTGAGAGGAAATTGGATTTGTTTGTGAATGATTTTATTTGAATGGAAGTTTGAGAGGAAAATGCAAAATGTGCATGAAATGGAAAATTTTCAACAGCAGGAGGAAACGTAGAAAATGAGAAAGATGAGTGAGGGATTTTCTGTTTTTAATGTTTGTGTTTTAATCTGAATGTTGGAGTTGATTATAAATGTTTAGAGTTAAATGAGAATCGAAAATGAAGAGAAAATGAGATTAGAATTAAATTTGAAACATTAGATAGTGAAAAAGAAAAGAAGAAAAGGTGTAAAATGCAAAGAAATGAAAATATGCGTGGAGATTTCTAGTTTTGAAATTTGGTGTTACTTCTTGGTTTTTGATTTGTTTTTGAATGTGTCAGGTTGCATGGATGTCGAAAATGGGGTTAAGATGAATTAGAGAAGTTGGTTTAAAAGAAAAGAGAGAAGAAAAAAATTCTGGGTTTCAGAAGAAGAAGAAGGCGAAGAAGCATGATCGTGCAAATTTCGGGAAAAATTTGGGAAAGCACAATCATGCTTATACACGATCATGAATTTCTGCAAGAGACAAAAATCTCATGATCGTGACATTTCTAAATTGTTGAAAACTCATGATCGTGTAGATGCACGATCGTGACTTCTATAGGTGGAGACAGATGTGAACATCCCTAAATCTTTTGGCCATATCTTCTTCTCTAGACCTCTAAATGACTTGGGACTTAAACCATTACACTCGAAACACATTGTTTTACACCTTCACCAAAAATTATAACAATATGAAATCATTTTAGGGAGACTGAGTGATAAAATTAGGGCGAGAATTGGATCTGGAGATTAGGAGTGCACGACTGTGTGTTAAGGTTACATGGATGTGACTTGTTTGTTGTTGTGCATAGGTGTGTGTTATGGTTGCATGCCTGTGACTTGGTTATTTTAGAATGCATGGCCATGCACTAATTTTTCACGACCATGACTTAATTTAAGTTGGGTTAAACAACTTAAAAGTGCACAATCGTGCACCCAAGAGCTTTTTGCTCACTAAACATCCTTCCTTCTTTTGTCTATAATTTCTTCTATAGTCATCCAAAAGGAATTAATTTTGAATTGGAGTCAACTAGAGACATAGTTCTAAAAATTACCTAAGAAATCAAATTTTAACTTGGTCTTTAAGAATTTCAATTTCTAGATGGAGGTTGAGTATAATGTACTGTCTTAGAATGAGAGTAGTCTAAAAATATTTGTAGTATAACTTTCAAAATATTGAACCAAATTGAATGATTTTCATGTCATTAGAAACTAAAGTTGTAGGAGAACAATTTGTAAGAAGAAATTATTGCCAAATTATTTCATTTTCATTTTCTGATTGATCGTGAACAGTAGACCCGAAAGTATGTTTTAAGAAAATTCTAAATTTGACCAATGAGTTAAGAATGGTGATCCTAATGGTTTTATTAAGGTATAAACCATAAGTATAAGTGATACTTATGTGAGTTTGGATAAATAAATGTTTACATGATGAAAATGATAGAGTGATACCCGAGATTATCATGAACATGCATTGTGTATATTTCATTTACAAACATGTGCATTATTAAACACTTATAACTGCGCAAATTATGATATGTGTGTGTTGTTTGATATAGAGAAGCAACTTGAACCTCAACATCTAGATGTTGCCGAAACTTCCAAGTAGTAGCATCGGGAGCAACTTGTGAGTAGCCTAGACAGTTTCTCTCAATTAACTGTTTGCTTAAAAATATGTTTTGAATGATAAGATGAATGTGATTGATTTTGTTGATGCCAGAAAAAGTAGGTCCGAGATTAGATATATTAATGTGATAATGAAGTGCCACTTGTATATGAATGTGAAGGAATATATGTTACTCAACAATGAAGTTGAATGTCGGACCTTGGGTTTAATGGAAAATGTGATTTGACTGTGAATGTGCAAGCATGTGATCGATTGAGCATATGATATGTGAAACATTCCAATACATGAATTGATGTATGATAAAGGAAGTTGTGACTAGAGTTAGCAGGATAAAGAGTTTAAAGCTCAGAGTGTGATTAGAGCCTTAGGCTCAGTTGAGAATGTACCCGGTAT
This sequence comes from Erythroxylum carthagenense, assembly GCA_026413575.1. NCBI lineage: Eukaryota > Viridiplantae > Streptophyta > Magnoliopsida > Malpighiales > Erythroxylaceae > Erythroxylum > Erythroxylum carthagenense. The sequence continues at coordinate 39,200,550 of JANZLD010000008.1, read as the reverse complement.
CCATTAAGGGATATGGGACATAATTTGACGTAGCTCAGTATCCACTAAGGGATATAAGCTAGTAAAAAGGCACTCGGTCACAACGACAATAATAAATAAAAGTGAGTCTCACGTGCATTGAATTTATACTTGATATGTGTATTTTTACATAAATGAAATGACCATTATGATTGTTCTGAAAGTGAAAGGTGATGTTTTATGAGTATACAACAATACGTGAATAATATGTTATATGTATTGATGTGATGCATGAATTAAGTGAACCATCGATGACGGTTAACTTATTTAGTTCGCAAAACTCACCAAAATTGCAATGTTGATTTTTCAGGATCGAGAGACAACATTAACTACTGAGGGACACTACAAGCAATGTAGACTTGTACTTTTGGGAAAAAGAAGAAATGGCTCAAAGGTCGGTCAACTGGGTTTTGGTCAGGTTAGATAGAATTTTGTGTAATTTCCTCTTTCACATAGCACATTTTGTGTTAGGCTATGATGATGTACATGTATGGATGTTTGAAAGATACATTGTATAACGTTCGGTTTTATGAAATGAAATAGGAAATTTTGGTTTTAAAACATTTTGACTTTCTTGATGATGACTTTTAAGAGAATAAAAATAGATGATGACATGCTAAGTTAATGTTGTTATTGAACGTAACACACCATTATCATAGGTTATATACTAAAATGTCCTTTGGGTGTTTTGGTATGGACCTATGGTAGCAGGGTGCTATAATTTGGTGGTATCAGAGCATGGTTTGACATCCATAGGGACATATAGAAATGTTAAGCATGAAGTATCATGAGAAATGCAGATAATGATTGAACTTATTGTTTATTATAGGTCATCTGCCATAGGTGATCAAATGGGCCAATCAACTGACCTAGGATCTGTAGGAGCAAGTAGGGGTTCTTTGGTACCTCAACTAGAGGAGATGCCTCCTAAGTTCCTGAGAGAAAGGAGAGGAGGTATGATAGGTTATGGAAGCATGGGACTATGGACTTTTATGGAAGCACTGACCTTACTAAGGCTGAAGGATGGTTAGAAAGGATCGAAAGTGCTTTTGTTCAGATGGACTGCGAGTCGAGTGAGAGGTTGGACTATGCAGTGTCCTTACTACAAGCCCCAACTTATCAGTGGTGGAAGACTGTCCCAAGCAGTACCACCAGGCCTTGCCACCTGAATTAGGAAGATTTTCTAATGGTCTTTAAGGAGAATTACATGCCTAAGATCAACTTGGACAGGAAGATGAAAGAGTTCCTAGATTTGAAGTAAGGTAGGATTTTAGTGGTAGAGTATGAGATCTGGTTCAATAAGTTAATAAGATATGCTACTGCTTTGATTCCTACCGAAAAAGACAAGTGTAGGAGATTTAAAGATGGGTTGAAAATGGAAATCAGAACAACATTAGCAATTTCAAACCTGAGCAGTTTTACTAAATTGAGAGCTGCCTCAATTAGAATTGAGCAGCTACTAAAAGAGGGCTAAGTAGAGCATGGGCAAGGATCCAAGATTAAGAGGTCTAGTGAGAGTTAGAGTGGTTCTAGTAGAAGATTCAGTAAACGCCAAAACTAAGCCTTCAGACCACCAATTGGGTCAAGAAAGTTAGGATTCAAATAGAGGGGTGGTTTTGCAGAGTTTAGCAGTGGAAGAGGTACAATGCAGAGTCAGTTACCCCTTGTGAGCACTGTAGGAAGAAACAAGGTGGTGAGTGCTGGACTTTATCAGGGACCTATTTTAAATGTGGCTCTCTGGGGCACAAAATTAGAGATTGTCCTATTGTTGCTGGAGCCCAGTCTGGTATAAGTGGGAGATTTGGGAGTGAAGCTACAATCTAGTAGACTCGTAGTAGTGGGATTAGACAAAGAGGCCGTGGGAGAGGTAGAGTGAGCTCTGGGAGTCCTTCTATCAGGATTGTGATGTGAAGCAGCCGACCACAGTGTCAAGCCAAGGTCTATGCTATGACTAGGCAGGAGGCTCAGGAATCTCCGGATGTCATTGCAAATGTGCTACTTATTTATGATTATGAAGTATTTACATTGTTACATCCAAGATCTATGCATTCCTTTATCACACCATATTTAGCATCTAGGCTACATTGTGATAGAGAGCTATTATAGTATGGTCTAGATGTGAGTACACTGATAGGTAGTACTATATTTATTAGACAGGTCAGCAAGAGGTGCTTGATTTGGATTAATCAGGCAGAATTAGAGGCAGACTTGATTATATTACAGCTGAGAGAGATAGACATTATCTTAGGCATGGATTGGCTTACTGCTCATAGTGCTGTCATAAACTGCTATACTAAGGAGGAGGTACTAGAATCTCCTGGTTAGCTGATAGCAGTTTTTAGAGGAATTAGTCAAGCAGTGCCAGCTAGGTTGACATCATTTGTGAGTGTATTGAGGTTGATGCAAGGACGATGTGATGCTTATCTGGCCCACGTCATTGATACAAGAGCTGAGCAAAATGCGTAGGACATTCTCGTGGTTAGAGAATTCCTAGATGTATTTTTCGTCGAGTTATCTGGTTTACCTCCAGATTAGGAGATGGAGTTTACGATTGATTTAGTTCCGGGTGCAGCTCCTATATCCATTCCTCTATATAGGATGTCACCTAAGGAACTTAAGGAGTTGAAGGCTCAGCTATAAAATTTGTTAGAAAAGGGCTTTATTAGACATAGTGTTTCGCCTTGGGGTGGCCTCTAAGGTTATGCATCGATTATAGGCAACTGAATTAGGTAATAGTGAAGAACAAGTACCCGTTGCCTAGAATTGATGATTTGTTTGATTAGTTATAGGGAGCTCAGTTATTCACCAAGCTGGATTTGAGATCGGGGTACTATCAGCTGAAGATAGCAGAGGTTGATGTACATAAAAGTGCATTCAATAGTAGGCATAAGCACTTCGAGTTTTTAGTTATGTCGTTTGGATTAACTAATGCCCAAGCAGCATTTATGGCCTTGATGAATAAGGTTTTTCATGCCTACTTGGACCATTTTGTGATAGTGTTTATCAATGATATTTTGTTGTATTCGAAGAGTAGGAAAGAACATACTAAGCATCTGAGAGTGACTTTACAGATCATGAGAGAGAAACAGTTGTATGTCAAATTTAGTAAATGTGAAATTTGGATGGCTCAAGCAGTGTTTTTGAGCCATATAGTGACTGGACAAGGCATACAGGTAGATCCAAAGAAGATAGAAGCAGTGATGAATTGGGAAGCTTCAAGAAATGTGTTTGAAATTTGAAGCTTCCTAGGATTAGTTAGATATTACTGGAGGTTTGTCGAGGGGTTTTCTTTGATCTCAGCCCCTTTGACAAAACTTCTAAGGAATGTGGTATTTAGATAGAATGAGGAATGTCAGAAGAGCTTTGAGGAGCTGAAATGTAGCACCTCACTCCCGCATAACCCGAACTCGACATCGACAGTGATATCCGATTCCGTGTCCTGTGAGAGTGGCATGCTACATCACTTAGTCAAAACTCAGTATAAAATTTTTGAAACATAAACATACACAGCATATATATATATATATTATGCGGAAAACAATTTACGTACAATCATTAATATGTACATTGGCCGTGGGGCCCTTTTTATGAATACAATTTAGTTTAGTCTGTTAACTTTACAACATGACCTAATCATTTGTACAAAAAATTCAGAAAGTACAATTTTTCTTAGACACTAATGCAGACACGAGCTGATCACGACTTCTTCTAGCATTATACGCTCGTTGCCTAACGGGGTATTCTTCTGAGTTCTGAAAAATAATTACAAATTTTGGGTGAGTTTTGCGAATTCAGTGAGGTAACCATCATCGATGGTTCACTCAATTTAT
>JANZLD010000008.1:39165193-39178254 GCA_026413575.1 Erythroxylum carthagenense | reverse complement strand
CGCCACTCTCACGGGGCACGGACTCGGATATCACCAACGATATCGGGTTCGGGTCTTGCGGGAGTGGGGTGTTACACTACGTGTTCCTAATGTGGATGATTTGAGGAAGGAAATTCTAAAGGAAGCTCATATGGCTACCTATGCTATGCATCCTAGTACTACCAAGATGTATAACAGCTAAAACAACATTTATGATGGTTTGGAATGAAGAAATAAGTGGCGGAGTATGTTCATAAGTGTATGACATACCACCAAGTTAAAGCTGAGCACTAGGCTCCAGTAGAGAAGCTGCATTCGTTGCCCATTCCAGAGTGAAAATGGGAATGAATCACTATGGACTTTATTATGGGACTACCTAAGACTCTGAGGCAAAACGATGTGATATAGGTTGTAATAGACTGATTGATTACGTCGACCCATTTCTTATCAGTGAGAGAGGGTAACTCACTAGATTAGTTGGCCCGAAGATACATGAATAAGGTAGTTAGACTACATGGGGTTCCAGTGTCCATTGTATTAGATAGGGATCCCAGATTTACTTCAATATTTTGGAAGAGTTTGCAATCTGCTATAAGCACAAAGTTGAAATTTAGTACAACATTTCATCCTCAAATAGATGGGCAGAGTAAGAGCACAATCAAGACTGTTGAGGATATACTTAGAACATTTGTATTGGAGTTTCAAGGAGCTTGGGATCAATATGTAGCATTGATAGAATTTGCTTACAATAACCATTACCATAGTAGTATCAGAATGGCACTGTACGGAATAAAATGTCAGTCACCACTGTATTGGGATGAAAAGGGCTTAAGAATGGTTGAGGGCCCAGAATTGATACAAGACAGGATGGATAAGGTGAAATTGATCTAAGGCCAAATTGAAGCAGCTCAAGATAGACAGAAGAGTTATGTGGATCAGCACAGAAGGAACATAGAGTACAGTGTAGGAGACAGAGTATTTCTCAGAGTGTCACCTTGGAGAGGAGTATTGAGATTTAGTAAAAAGGGCAAGTTAAACCCTAGGTACATTGGTCCTTATAAGATCATTGAAAAGATAGGACCTTTGGCATATAAGTTGGCTTCACCAAATGAAATGTCTCAATTGCATAATGTGTTTCATGTGAGGATGCTCCAAAGATACCGATCAGATCCGACCCACAAGATACTGGCTTAAGATATTGAGGTTGCTAGTGACTTAAGCTATGTTGAGGAGCCGATCAAAATAGTGGGATCTTAGGTCAAGCAGTTGAGGAACCGAGTCATTCCATTGGTGAAAGTCCTTTGGAGGAATTACTCAACTGAGGAAGCAACTTGGAAAATGAAGGAGCTTATGAGGAAGCAATATCCCCACCTGTTCGAACAATCAGGTAAGAATTTCGAGGACGAAATTTCTTTTAAATAGGGGAGAGTTATAACATTCCATTATCCGTGGAGAGGCTAAAATAGTAAATATGAGAGATTATAAAATGCATTTGATGTTCATGCATTATATGATATACACATACATGTGAATATAGATATTTTTGGACATAAAAATAATTGTACACGCATTCATAGACAATTTTTGAGTATAATTGCTTTATTTATGTGAAATGAGATTCTTATTGAGAATCATGGTTTATGTGTACTGAAATTTAATTGGAAGTTGTGTTTAGTGATTTTGAATTTTGGTGAATTTAAGAGTAATTTACGAAATTGTTGATTATTATTGTACTAGGAAAAATACCACTTGGTAAGTAAGTTGAAGAATGGAAATAGATATAGGAGATAAATAATATTAGAGAATTGTTAAAAATGACTTTAGAGATTATTAAGAAAATGACTTTGAAAATTTTGGAGACGACTTGAGAATTTATAAGAAGATGATATTGAAAATTTTGGAGACAATTGGAATGAAAAGATGAGAGTTAAGGGACTAGTTCAATAAGAACTTGGTTAAAGCCTTAGATGTTAGATAAGTGACAAGTATCACTTGCCTAGTTCAAGTTTTAGCATACAATTACTTTGAAAGACCAAGTCACGTTTTTCTAAACTTTGAAAGGCTAAGTACTGTTCTCTTGTCTTTATCTTCCTTGTAGCTTTCTTCCTCAATTATTTCCTTAACACAGAGTTTTTCATCAAACCCCCACCAAAGTTAAACCTTTTTGTCATCTATCTTTTTGTTACTCCCAACTTCAATTTTCTTCCATTTGCCTTAAGAAAAACCAAAATTCACCAACCCTAAAATGGCATATGTGAGTTGCATGAAGATTAGGGCTTCTTTAGGTTTTGAAGATTTTTGAGTTTTATCAAGTCAGTACCTTGTTAATCCTTTAGAGTTGTTGGTTTGTGAAACAAAAATGGTGATTTATCATCATGACATGAATAAGAGAAAAATAGGCATTTTTCATGTTCACCGTGAATATAGTATAAAAATGTGGATTTGTTTATTTTTCAGTTTTGATGATCATTATGTTGTAAGATAGTGTAGAAATGATTTTGGAGTTGAAAGATCATAGAAAACTTATATGATTAAGTATAGAAAATTTTGGAGAAAAGAACAAGTAAATGCTCTGTTTATGGTTGTGAATTCAATGCGTACGTGAGTTTTGAAAGTTTTTAGAAATGAAAAAAAAAGAATTTTAAGTAGAGGAAATTGGAGTTGTTTGTGAATGATTTTATTTGAATGGAAGTTTGAGAGGAAAATGCAAAATGTGTATGAGATGAAAAAATTTCAGCAGTGGAAGGAAACACAGAAAATGAAAAAGATGAGTGAGGGATTTTCTAATTTTAATATTTGTGTTTTACTCTAAATGTTGGAGTTGATTATGAATGTTTAGAGTTCAATGAGAATTGAAAATGAAGAGAAAATGAGAGTAGAATCAAATTTGAAACGTTAGATAGTGAAAAAGAAAAGAAGAAGAGGAGTAAAATGCAGAGAAATGAAAAGATACATGGAGAGTTTCTGGTTTTGAAATTTGGTGTTAATTCTTAGTTTTTGATCTATTTTTCAATCTGTGGGGTTGCATAGAAGTTGAAAATGGGGTTCAAATGAGTTAGAGAAGTTGGTTTAAATGAAAAGAGAGAAGAAGAAAGTTCTAGGTTTCAGAAGAAGGAGAAGAAGCACAATCGTGACTATGAGAAAATTTTGGGAAAGCATGATCATGACTTTTCGTAAGAGACAGAAATCACATGATTTTGCTGGAGCACGATTGTGACATTTCTAAATTGTTGAAAACTCACGATCGTGCAAATGCGCGATCAAGACTTCTATAGCTGGAAATAGACGCGAACATCCCTTAATCTTTTGGCCATGTCTTCTTCTCCATATCTCTAAATGACTTGGGACTTAAACCATTAGACTTGAAACACATTGTTTTACATCTCCACAAAAAATTATAACAATCTGAAATCATTTGGGAGAGATTGAGTGATAAAATTAGGACAGAAATTGGTTCTGGAGATTGGGTGTGCACAGCTGTGCGTTAAGGTTACACGATTGTGACTTATTTATTGGTGTGCATGGGCATGCATTATGGTTGCATGCCTATGACTTCGTTATTTTGGAATGCAAGGCTATGCACTAATGTTGACTTAATTTTAGCTAGGTAAAACAACTCAAAAGTACACAATCGTGCTTTTTACTCACTAAACATCCTTCCTTCTTTTACCTATAACTTCTTCTATAGTAATCTAAAAGGAATGATTTTTTATTCAGAGTCAACAAAAGACATACCTCAACAAATTTTCTGGAGGAATCAAATTTTAATTTGGTCTCTAAGAATTTCAATTTTTTGATGGAAATTCAGTACAGTGTACTATTTTAGAATGAGAATAGTCCAAAAATATTTGGAATATAACTTTCAAAATACTAAACCAAATTGAATGATTTTGGTGTCATTATAAAATGAAGGGTAGAAGAATAATTTTTAAGAGGAAATTAATGTCAAATTACTTCATTTTTATTTCCTAATTGATCATGAATAGTAGACCTGAAAGTGTGTTTTAAGAAAAATCTTAATTTGACCAAATGAGTTAAGAATGGTGATTTTAATAGTTTTATTGAGGTATAAACCATAAGTATAAGTGATATTTATGTGAGTTTGGATAAATTAATGTCTACATGACAAAATTGTTAGGGCGATACCCGAGATTGTCATGAATATGAATTGTGCATATTTTATTTACATACATGTGCATTATTAAAGACTTATCATTGTGCAAATTGTGATATGTGTGTATTGCTTGGTATAAAGGAGCAACTAGAATGTTAACATCTAGATATTGCTAGAAATTTTAGGCAGTAGCTTCGGGAGTGACTTGTGAGTAACCTATACAGTTTCTCTTAATTAATTGTTTGCTTAAAAATACATTTTGAGTGATAAGATGAATGTGATTGATTTTATTGATGCCAAACAATGTGTGCCCGAGATTTGATATATTAATGTAATATTGAAGTGCTATTTTTATGTGAATGTGATAGAATATATGTTACTCAACAATGATGTTGAATGTCAGACCTTGGGTCTGATTAAAAATGTGATTTGACTGTGAATGTGCAAGCATGTGATCGATTGAGCATATGATATATGAAACATTCCGATACATGAATCCATGTAAGATAAAGGAAGTTGTGACTGGAGTTGCCAGGATAAAGAGCTTAAAGATCAAAGTGTGATTACAGCCTCAGGCTTGATTGAGAATGTACTTGGTATCCACTAAGGGATAAGGGACGTAATTTGATGTAGCTCGGTATCTACTAAGAGATGTGAGCTAGTAAAAAGGCACTCGGTCACAATGATAATAATAAATGCAAATGAGTCTCACATGCATTGCATTTATACTTGATATTTGTATTTTTACATAATGAAATGACCATTATGATTGTTCTGAAAGTGAAAGGTGATATTTTATGAGTATGAATCAATACGTTAATAATATGTTACATGTATTGATGTGATGCATGAATTGAGTAAACTATCGATGATGGTTACCTCATTGAATTCCCAAAAGTCACCAAAATTGCAATGTTGACTTTTCAGGACCTGGAGACGACATTAGCTACTGAGGGATGCTACAAGCAGTGTAGACTTGTACTTTTGGAAAAAGAAGAAATGGCTCAAAGGTTGATCAGTTAGGTTTTGGATAGATTAGATAGAATTTTGTGTAATTTACTCTTTCATATATCACATTTTGTGTTAGGCTATGATGATGTACATGTATAGATATTTGAAAGATACATTGTATAATGTTTAGTTTTATGAAATGAAATGGGAAAATGTGGTTTTAAAACATTATAACTTTCTTGATGATGTCTTATAAGATAATAAAAATAGATGATGCCATGCTACGGTAGTGGGGTGCTACATCAGATCCACCATATTGTTTGTTTGAGTGATTTCAACTAGCTCTCTATCCACTCCTTCTATTTTGATTATATTGCCTTCCATTGCTATTGGAAATAGGATGCAATAATAATCTCTTACTATAGCCCTAGTTCTATTGAGAACTATCAACAGCTCCTTATAATTCACAATTACTGTGAATTAAGAGAAAAATGAAAGTAGTATGCAAAGTTACCTATTCTGAATTACAGGCTATAATTAACCTACCATTATAGTGATACATTTTATTAGAAAGTATTTTGCATTCAGCTCCCAAAAAACTTAGGCAATACTATAGTTGAGGTAACGTTATTTTAGTTTCTAATAAGACTAATAAACAGGATTTTTTTCTCCATCTCAATCTCCTTTAAATTTAGCCTTTTAAGAGGGTCATTCAACCCTTTTATATTTCATATAAAGAAACTTATACAAGATATCAAGTAAGAGCCTGAAGAGATCTCAACCTGTTCTTTCCTTTCAATCTTTTTGATTTTTCTTCTTATGTTTAAAACAATTTCAAACTCCTATAAGGCTTTTCCTTGAACTTTAGCTTCCTCTCCCTTTGAATCCATTTCATTTAGAGCAATTATTGGATCAATTACATTGGTTATCTCCTCATATGAATTGGTGGAAGCAATATGTTGATTATAGATATTAAGCTCCTTGTCTCTAACTTCCTCATGTTCAGTCACTATAAGAATGTTTTCTATCCCTAGTAACTCAAAACTTGGATTAACTTCCAAGTGTCCTCCTATAGGTTCATCATAAATTCCATTTGTAAAAAGTTTTCCTATAAGCTTCCATTACCTACTGAGTTTAATCTCCACCCTAGTTAGCTCATCAGTTTTACCCTGCTTCATCACAGAAATCACTTCAATCAGTTCACTATCCTTTTGTATTTCAACACATACTTTAGCATAGTAGATTCTATCCATTCAAACAGTTTGGGAGTTCATAGTAAGTGGTTTACCTAGTGAGCTTGCTAAGTAACTTAGTCCTTTAATTGTCCAAAACTCGAATGGGACATTGTGAAAATTGATCCATATTAGAAAGGTGCCGATATTACTTCTATCTAATTCCATTCTCAGTCTCCATTTCTATAGGAAAATAGGCTGCCTTTAATGTGCTAGAAGCCTAGTTCAAAAATTTCTTTTAGGTTGCAGTCAGGAGCAAACTTGAAGATGAAAGTGTCCTATTCAGTGAGCACAATCTTCTCTAGGCCTTTCTTACACCATTTAGCCATAGCCTAAGCTTGAACTTATGGAAAGGAAGGTCTTTTATTCCCGAAGTATCTAACAAGAGTAGCAGACCATATATCAATACCAACATCTGGCAATTCCAAACGGGGAGTAAGTAATGCGAGCGAAAGAGATGTGTGGATTGATGATGGTCTGTTCAAACTCTTTGGGAGAATGAAGACGCGTCGACTTTGTAGAATGATGAAAATTTCTTGACTCTTTTAGTTCAGCTATGATGTTTTTCAATAGGATAGAATTAACGCAATTGAAAAGAAAGGGATAAGCAAGGAATTTTGTTGGCCTTCAGATTTTTTCTCTCGTTAAGCATAATTTAAATAAAATTTATGGTTTTGCTAGATAAATCATTATTTTTGGATTTAATTACCATGTTAATGTTAGTAAGATTATATGACATAGGATAAGTCAATTAAAGTGTTAAGGTAGTAAGAATGTTTAAGGGTATTTTTAGAAAATCACTTAAGGGTATAAGACATAAGGGATTAGGGAAAGGTAAAATGGACATTTTATACCCATTAAGGATAAAAAGGGGAGAAGAAAGGTTGTCTTGCATTTTGACGGAAGAACCAAAAACGTGTAGAGAAGAAAGAACACAAGATCGTGGGAGAAAAGAGGAAGGAGAAGAAAAAGAGAAATCAACTTGTTCTTGGTAAGTTCTATCATCTTTTCTTCTTGTTTGGATAGAAAAACAAAGGGATTAGTGAGAGAAATGAGTTTGTGTTGGAAGAAAGAAGAGAAACCCTATATGGATGTTTATTAATTTTGAAACCAAGTTGAGTTTTCTAATCTAGGCAAACTATCTGAATGGTTAAATGAAGAATTTATGATGATTGTTTGAGGTTAAATGGCATAAAATGGTGTCTCGTGTTTGATGAATGTGAATGATCAATAGATGATGTAAATGTCTTGTTTGTATTTATAAATGATATTGAGTTGAAATGGAGTAGATAATGAAGTATAAATGAAGTAGAAAGGATGATTTTTATATAAGATGTGTTAAGTGTAGACGTTGAATGTGAAAAATCTAGAAAATGGGATGATGGCTGGAAATTTCATAGGCTTCTAGACAAGTTCGCCATGGCGAACTCCTAACTTCGGCGCAGCGAAGTCAACTTTCCTGCATGAACATGTTTTGGTATTTTGACGATATCTTGTTCTGTAGTTATCCAAATGTAGTGATTTTTAATTTGGAGTAAACTAGAGATATAGTGCTACAAATTGTCTAATGGAAGTTGAGCACAGAATACAGTTTCAGAATAAGAACAGTACAAAAATATTTAGGGTATAACTTTCAAATTTCTGAACCAAATTGAATAATTTTGGTGTCATTAGAAATTTAATACAATGAGGAATATTTTTCTAGAAGGAAGTGTTATCAAATTTCTTCATTTACTTTATCTAAATGATCATAGAAAATTGGCCCAAAGGTTTGGAATTTTGGAAGAGTTTGAGTATTTAGAATTTATCTTAGTGAATATGCTATATATGAGTCCTCATACTGTATTCCTATTGAATGGAAATTTTTTTCAGTAATAAAGGGAATCAAGGAAGGCAAGAGGATCAAAAGGAGAGGCACCTTTGAGCAAGGTTTAAGCAAGGATTTCTAAGGTGGGTTTCATGTTTAAAATAGAGTTACTGAGCCAAGAATGTTTTCTTTTAAAGAAAGAGAATAACATGATTTCAAATTGCTTCATAATTATTACATTATTTCTTTTAAATAACTTGAGAAATTGTTATATGAAATTGGTTGATGGAAATGCATGTGAAATATTTCATGTTCATGAAAAATTGTGTTTCTGAAATATTCTGAAATATGCCTTTGTGGCAAAATGCTAAGAAAATCATGTTTTCGAATTGTGCCATTTGGTCAATATGTTTACAAGATGTGAAATGCATGATTATATAGGTTTGTGGTGGTCCCCTAAGTTAAGTGAAATGCACTTTGACTAAAAGGTTCTCCTACCTGCCCGCTAGTGGCATAGAGCTCTTTCACGGACTCCTATAAGTTCATGGCTACGCAAGACCATTATATGGGATTGTGATAGTACGTTCTGTTCATAGCTATACAGGACCATCATGTGGAAATGTGTAGTACACTCTGTTTTGGGCTACTCAAACCATTCTGATATGCTTATGTATTTATGATTTTGTTAACAAGTTGATGAATGCATAAATTGTGTTGTTTGTGAATTGGATTACATGAAGAGAATTTGACAAACAAGTGCTTTATAAATTCAATATGAATTTTCTATGACAAATTAATATTTTCAAGGTTTTGCTTGTTTCTTCGTTATAAACCTTTTCTCCATTACAAATGTTTTACGCACGAGCTTTAAGTTCACCCCCATTCCTTCCCATCTCCAGGTGACGAGCAAGAGATCGAGTGATTAATAGAGAGGTATGGCATCACTCCATATTTTCATCTTTTCGCATTTTGAAGTAGTTTATGTAGAACTCAAGGCTTTAGTAGCATTTCAAGTATTTATTCACTCATGTATATTTTGGTTATTTTGTATTTTGGATTATGAAAACAAGGATGTATTGTGGCTTGAAATGCCTTTAAAGCTTTGTAAAACTATATCCTTTTGAGCTTAATGAAATATGAGTTTTTGTATGGATGAGGGTGAGTTGAAATTTAATGTACTTGAGGAAGTTATAAATTTGAAATGATAAATTTTGAATACGAATTGTTGTTACATATAAGGGAGATGTGTTATGAAAAAGAAAAATAAGAATTTGTGAAGGATGAGAATTAGTGGTAAGTAAGGTATCAAAGGAGTAGAGATTAGAGAGTTTTATGAAATAATGTTGGTAGTTGAATTGTCATGAAATGATGTTGCATTAGAGGAAGTGAAATTGGGAAAAGTTAGAGTGAAAGTAAGGTTAAGATAGATGGAGAAATCTAGGGAAGGCTCTTAAGTGAACCCTTCCCAAAAGGTATTATTATGGTTAATTATGCATCTTCTTCTCGCCGCGTATTTATCCAAAGAGATGTTTGGGTCTAATATGGGAACTTCGTCGCGGTAAACTTTTTCTGAAGGGTCTCCGCAAAAGTTCTGATCTGTTCGCCACAACAAACCCACCCAACATTTATGGTATCAAAGCATGAAGATGAACCGATGATGGTTAAGGAGATTTCATTGGATTACACTCACATTTTATGACTTTGAAGTTGGGCTCCGAAAATGTGGTCTAACAAACTCACTCCTACTAGAACTCAGGGAAACCCGCTCCAAGCAACCTAGATGATGGGAATTAATTCCAAGAAATTGAACTAAACAAACATGCCACAATTTTGACGAAATTGATAAGTTAATTGTTGATTCCTAATGTAATAAGAAAAAGAGGTGAAAATCCTCACTTTGTGGCCTGCAGCAACACAAGAATAATATGATCTCAAAATTATCTTCAAAAACCCTAAAACATAAGTATTTATACCTAGGCTTAATGCTAAAAGACTTGGGCTTAAAATATATGGAAGCCCAAAATATAAATAAGTCCAAAATAGATCATAAGCATGAGCCTAAAAGTCTAGTCTTATTGAGGTGACAAGTCTAGTCGAAGGCGCGCCTCCTCTTAGGCTTCAAATGGCAAAGAATAGCCCAACATAATGGTCTTCAAGTTCCAAGTGAATCCGGTCCAAGGATTTGAGACAAGTGGATCAATTTGGGCTGTGGTCCAACTAGCTCTCCTCCAATAGGCTTGGCTAGCTTCATCCTTTCCATAAGTTGGCCCATATGCACAAAGAGAGTCTCTTTAAATTTTTCAATCCTAGCTCTAGACATAGGTCCAACTAGAATGACAAGCTCACCCCCGTCATGCACGGCATCTCCATGGTGATCCTTACTCCTGCTCACATCAATCCCTCCCTCCTCAAGAAGATTCATCCTCAAATTTGAATCCATATCAAAAGGAGAAAGGTCAACAACATTAAAGGTAGTAGAGAAATTGTACTTACCTGGCAGATCAATCTTGTAGGCATTGCCATTGATCTGTTCCAACTCCTAAATTGGACCATCACCCCTAGGATTTAACTTGGACTTCCTTTTGGTAGGAAGACGTTCCTTCCTCAAATGCACCCAAACCTAATCACCAGGTTCAAAAGTCACTAGCTTTTACCCCTATTGGCTTGCTTCACATAAACCTTATTTCTATGCTCGATGTGCTGTCTTGCCTTCTCGTGCAACTCCTTGACCATCTCAGCTTTCCTTTCGCCATTTGTATTAGACAACTCATGCAAGGGTAAAGGTACAAAATCTAAAACAGTTAAAGGATTAAAATCATAGAAAAGCTCAAAAGGTGAATAACCTGTTGTGGAATGTACACATCTATTATATGCAAACTCAATAAATGGAAAACAATTACCCCAAGTTTTCAAAGTTTTACCAACTACAGCATGCAACAAGGTACCTAAGGTTCTATTAACAACCTTAGTCTTTCCATCTATCTGTGGATGACACGTAGTCGAATAAAGCAATTTAGTACCCAACTTTCCCTACAAAACACGTCAAAAATGGCTAAAAGATTTCACATCTCTATTTGAAACAATAAACCTAAGAATACTATGCAATTTAACAGCATCCCTAAAGAATAAATCAGTAACTTGCATAGCATCATCAGTCTCATGGCATGTAATGAAATACACTATCTTACTAAATCGATCAACAACAACAAAGATACTATCATACTCCTTTATTATAGGCAATCCTAAAACAAAATCTATAGAAATATCAACCCAAGGTTCAGTAGGCAAATATGAAGGGGTATATAATCCATGGGGTTTAACAGTAGATTTTGTCTGTCTACATGCAATGCATTTGGTACATACACGCTTAACATCCTTGCGCATACCAGGCTAAATAAATGTTCATGCAAAATATCCAAACTTTTAGTAATCCCAAAATGACCTATCAAACCACCACTATAGGTCTCATGCACAAATAAAGCATGCAAAGGACAATTAGGCACATACAGCTGATTACCACGATACAAATATCCATCATGCCTATAAAATTTCTGGAATGCAACATGCTCACAAACATCATATATAGTAGCAAAATCATTATCAGAAGTATACATGTCCTTAAGCTACTCAAATCCTAATAATTTAGAACTAAGAGTAGAAATTAAGGAATACCTCCTAGATAAAGCATCAACTACCACATTTTCCTTCACTTGTTTGTAATGTAGCACATACGAAAATGTCTCCAGAAACTCCACCCAAGTGGCATGTCTCTTGCTCAGCTTGCCTTGTCCCTTCAAGTACTTTAGGGACTTATGATCTGTCCTGTTGGACCCCGTCTCCGAAGCCCAACATTCGGAAGCATAAAAAGCATAAAAGACCCAAAACCGACAACTTACTGATCACAATTTGGGGAATTTCCAATAGATATTTCAGATCCTCTTCTTCAGGACAATTGTTCCTCATATTCTAATGATTCCAACGCCGCCAAAAACGCTCAATTTGGATTAGAAATGGAGAAGTTATGACCAAAATACTATCTTAAAGAAAACAAACCAAGACTGGATACTCTACCCAACTTCATGTCAGAAATTGAAACTTTTAGCGCCCAAATTGGAATTTAGTTCCTTCAAGTAAGTTATAGCCCCATGTCTCTATTTTAATTTGGAACAAGGATCACCTCATTCGGATATCTACAGGTCAAGATATTCAGATTTTTTCAACCGATCATCATACTTTGTTTCAATCCACCTTTTTCAATTTAATAACACTACCAATCAACCAGGTATGGAGAGATAGAAAAATGTCTTAGGAGTCCAACGCTTCAAAAATCAGGTCGATCGGAGGTCGGATTAAAAAGTTATGGCCAAAAGAAGGAAGAGAGGTCGATCGGCCAAGAACCAACCCCAAAGGACGCGCACCAGGCATGCATGGGCACGCGAGCCCAGGCGAGCGCTAGGGTGCGCGCGCGCACCCTCTCGAGCGAGGGTCCAAGCGACCTGCCAAGCGAATCCGACCCTTCTGACTTCTAACCCTCATATCTTTTGGCACCGAACTCCAAATTTTACAAACTTGGTATCGATGGAAAGATCAAAGATAGACCTACCATTTTCAAGAAGGACTTAAAAGCAAGCTCGGTCTCTAAAGGAGTCAAAAGTTTGCTTCAAGGTGACTGATCGACAAGCTCCTCAATAGTACCAAAACTTGCAAACATCATAACTTTTAACTCAGAACTCCAAATTTCACTAACTTGGTGTCTATAGAAAGATAAAAGAACGTTCTACAAATTCCATGAAGATCAAAAGAGCAACTTCCAACTTTAAAAGGGTCAAATATGGACTCAAAACTTCTGTCTGAAATTTGCCATTTTGGCAGCACCTGCACTCAAATTTAACAACTCACACTTTCCAATTAACACATCCGAAAATAGCACATTATGCATCATTGGAAAGCTCTAAAGCTCCTCTGCAACTCTCAAGAA
>JANZLD010000008.1:39154000-39165093 GCA_026413575.1 Erythroxylum carthagenense | reverse complement strand
TCATATGGCTCTACACTTACAAGCCTACTACAATATAATCCAACTTAATCCTAACCCTTCATTCTAATTTCAAATTTTAATTCCCATTCATAATTGCAATTTTCAAGACTCAACTATATTATATATATATATATGTATTAATAAAACAATTAAAGCAAAAATAAAGAATAAATAAAGTAAAAGAATAAATAAATAAATCAATAAAAAAAATAAAAAAATTCAGGGCCCAACATGTCCAAATGACAAACTCTCTGGGTTAAAGGTAATGTTGCCATACCTCCAATGGTCTCACCACAACATAAAGCTCTTCGTCATAGGTCAGATAATTAAGTTGTGCACCACTCAATTTTTCACTGAAATAAGATACTGGTTTGCTTTCTTGCAAAAGCACAACGCTTATACCAATACCAGAAGCATCACATTCAACCTCAAAAGCTTTCTCAAAGTTAGTTGAACACAAAATAGGAGCATATCACAATTTTACTTTCAACAAATTAAACGCGTGCTCTTATTCCTCACCTCATGTAAACCCTTTCTCCTTCTTGACTATTTCAGTCAAAGGAGCAGCAATGGTAGAGAAATCTTTCACAAACCTCTAATAGAAACTAGCAAGTCCATTAAAATTTCTCACCTCACTAGCACTCTTAGGCGTCGACCATTCCTAGATAGCCTTCACCTTCTCCTCATCAAATCTCAACTCCCCTAGAACTGACTACAAACCCTAAGAATACAAGCTTATCAATGCAAAAAGTACACTTCTTAAGGTTTGCCTTTAATTTCCCATATCTCAATACATCCAAAACACATCTCACATGCATGTTATGCTCATTAAGATTAGTGTTATATATCAAGATGTTATCAAAATAAACAACTACGAATTTTCCAAGAAATGCACGCAACACATGATTCATTAACCTCATAAAAGTGTTGTGTATATGAGTTAAACCAAATGACATAATCAACCACTCATACAACCCATATTTAGTTTTGAAAGCAGTTTTCCATTCATCTCCTGGTTTCATTCTAATCTGGTGGTATCCACTTTTCAAATCAATTTTGGTAAAGATATATGCACCATGCAATTCATCAAGCATATCATCTAACCTAGGAATAGGATGTCGATACTTTACAGTGATTTTATTGATAGTTTTGCAATCTACACACATTCTCTAGGTCCCATCTTTCTTTGGCGTCAATAACACAGGCACTGCACAAAAGCTCAAGCTCTCCCTCACATGCCCGTTTTCTAGTAATTCACCCACTTGTTTTTGAAGCCCCTTTATCTCCTTAGGATTACTCCTATAAGCTGGGCAGTTTGGGAATCTAAGCTCCAACCACAAAATCAATCTAGTGCTCTACACCTCTCAAGGGTGGCAATCCCTTAGGCATCTCCTTAAGAAAGACATCAGTATAATCTTGCAAAAGAGAAGCAAATACACTAGAAAAAGTATCAAGAGGGTTAGTTTTAGAAACCAAACACTCTCTGTATCTCACAACCACTAGTGCTTTTTTCTCTTCAATTGCTATTCGCAAATCTCTTCCCTTAGCAAACAAGCTCACTTGTCTCTCTTTCTTTCCACTCTTCCTTTCACTCACTGAGCTCTTCTCTCCTACACATCCCACTTTCTTTTCCTCACCTGTGCAGCCACTCCACTTTGACCCTGTCTCATTTTTCTTTTGGGCCTCTTTTCTCTCTTCAATTTTTTTAAGCTTCTAACTGATCTCTCCTCACTTTTACTTGCTTTTAACTAGTCCAGGTACAATTCATGAGGTGATAAAGGTACAATAATGAAATTCCTACCTTTATACTTAAAAGAGTGCCTATTGGTATACCCATCATTTGCTAGCATCCTATCAAGCTGCCAAGGTCTACTAAGTAACATATGACCAGCCTCTATGGGTACGACATCACACAACTCCTCATCCTCATATCTACCCATTGAAAATGAAACTAACGCCTGCTTGGTCACTTTCACATCAGCACTATTATTAAACCATTATAACCTGTATGGCTCTGGATGTTTCCTATAAGATAATCACAATTTTTTCACCATAGTCACAGTAGTTACATGGGTATAATTACCACCATCAATGATCAGGTTGCACACTTTGCCACCAACTATACACCTCAAATGAAATAAGTTTTTGCTCCGATCAAAAATCTCATCTCTAGGCTGAGTACTCAATACTTTCCTAACTACAAGTAATTCACCCATGTTAGCCCTCTCAACACAATCATCATCATCATCACAATCATCACAATAAGGCAATAATTCGGTATCACATGTATCATCATCATAATCTATCACCTTATTATCCCTCATATACATTACTTTCTTATTAGGGCATTGTGATGTAATATATACCTAACCCAAACACCTAAAACATTTATTGCTAGAATGTTTACTAGAAGAAGCTTAGGCATTAGGTGTACCTTTAAGGTCTGACACTACGTTCGGCTTTTTAGGTGTCTCCTTAAAGTTTAACCCCTTATCTTTCGACTTCTTTTCTCTCTTGGGTCATTTTGAACTCCATGATTGGCTAGAATTTGCTCCACTCCTTACTGCCACTCTAGTTTTGATTTGCTTCACCTTCATGGTTATGTTCACCATATCCTCAATCTCTACATAGTGTTGCAATTCTACCACATTAGCTATCTTCCTGTTCAAACCACTTAAGAACCGTGCCATGATTGCCTCCAAGTCCTCCTCTATATTGGCTCAGATCTAGCTATCTCTATCTCTTTATGGTAGTCTTCCACTAATTTAGACCCCTGAGTGAGTCTCTGAAGATTCTAATGCATCTCCCTATAATAGTATGATGGTACAACTGCTTCCTCATGCAAGCCTTCATGCTTGCCTAAGTAGTAATCAATCTCTCCCCATTTCGCCTCCTTGAAGTTACCAACTGGTCCCACCATATCAATGTATAGTTAAAAAAACTCAATAGCAGCAAGCTTTACCTTTTTGTCCTCTAAGAAATTGTGGCACTCAAAAATCAAGTCCACCCTCTTTTCCCACTCCAGGGAAGCCCCATCATTCCTACCCTTGAAGGCTGGAATTTGTATCTTGATGGATTTGAGGTCTCCATCTCGCCTGTCATGTGGCTCAACTCGTTGTGTTCTTCTAGGCATACGCACCTCTAGTCCCTCCTCCTTATAATCATACACGTCATCCTCATACTCATACCTAGGTAGTTGATGACAAGGTGGTGGTAGGGGCTGACGTCGCACATCATGCCTTTCTTAGGGCTCTCCTTACCCTCCACACCTAATCTCTGCAAATTCCTGGTCATGTCTCGTCAAATCCTCCCTCAATTCATTGAATCTCATATCCATTCTCTCGAAATGTTGTTTCATAGCTTTCAAAGTGAAAGCATTCAACTCCCCTCCTTGTTTACCCTCATGAGATTCGTCTTGAGATATTTTAATAGCTAGTTTCCTGCAAAACAAATGTTAGCAATAAAACAACCTCACACACTTCCTCACGTGTTTCACTCAAATGAGGTCACTCTCCTCATGTTTTAAGTCACGACAATGACACCCTTAAATAAGCTCTCACACTCTGCCTTTTACCTCTCAATCTCCTTTGAAATCCAAGTGACACTTTAGAATTCAAGCATCAACTGATTAATAACCCAAAATATGGAATGCAAGTTCGAATTTAACAATCAATAATATTCCCAAGTAATGATCCTAATGCGTAAAACACCAAGTCGAGATAAGACAATGTAGATTTCAATCCAAATCAAACAAGTAACAATCGAATTTCAAGGCCTTTTTTTAAATATATGCACAAAGTTCTTTTCTTTTTTTTTTCGTTTTTTCTTTTTTTATTATGTTCGTCGTTGTTTCCTTTTTTCGCTTTTTTATTTTTTTGGCCAATTACAAGAAGATAAATAAATCAAGAATTCAAGAAACCCTAGGCCGAAATTTTCACACCCTAGGTTTGGTTGAATAGTCGACGGTATCAAAGAAGAACAATGAGCAAAGGTGAACAATCCCTAACTGCGAAAAGAGGTAAATAGGAATTTACCTTGAGTCGTAGCTCTAATACCAAAATAACGAGAGCGAAAGAGATACGTGGATTGATGATGGTCTATTCGTGACTCTGGGTGAATGAAGACGTATCGATTTTATAAAATGATGAGAATTTCTTGATTCTTTTGATTTGGCTAGATGTTTTTCAATAGGACAGAATTAACGTAATTGAAAATAAAGGGATACATAAGGAATTCACTCCTACTAGATTTCAGGTAAACCCGTTCCAAACAACCCAGATAATGGCTATTAATTCCAAGAAATTAATCCAAACAAACATGCCCCAATTTTGACTAAATTGATAAATGTATTGTTGATTCCTAATTTAGCGAAAACAAGAGGTGAAAATCCTCACTTTGTGGCTTGCGGCAACACAAGAATAATATGATCTCAAAGTCGTCTTCCAAAACTCTAAAACATAAGTATTTATATCTAGGCTTAATGTTAAAAGACTTTGAGCTTAAAATACATGAAAACCCAAAATATAAATAAGTCCAAAAAAGATTATAAACATGCGCCTAAAAGTCTGGTCTTATTGAGGCGCCAAGTTTGGTTATAATCACGCCTCCTCTTGGGCTTCAAATGATGAAGAATAGCTCAACATAATAGTCTTCAAGTTTCAAGTGAATCCAGTCCAAGGATTTAAGACAAGTGGATCAGTTTAAACTGTGGTCCAACTAGCTCTCCTCTAATAGGCTTGGCCAACTTCATCTTCTCCTTAAGTTGACCCACATGCGCATAAGGAGCTTCTTTAAATTTAAGTCTTAGCTCTAGACATAGATCCAATTGGAATGACAAGCTCGCCCCCATTACACACGTCATCTTCATGGTAACCCTTACTTGCTCACATCACTAAGGATCCCATCTACCAACAGGTCCTGGTAGTGAGTGAGCTTGTTTCTTTCAGGAATTCCAAAAGATTAGCGTACCAAGTCGAGGAAAGCAATGACATTCTTAGTTTTTACCGGCCAAATAATTCTGTTCTGTAGATAATATTAACGTGAAGAATGTCGAGTATCTGTGTCCAGTCCAACAAAACGTGAAGAATATCGAGTATCTGTGTCCAGTCCACCATTTGTTGGTGGTGTTTTTAGAGTTTCCCGTCTCCAATTAACTAATATCCAAACAGATTTATGTAATTAACATATCAAATACCAAAAGGAATAATCCTTGACTAGCAGGTGGAGTCGAGAATTTTTTACCGTCGTGTTTTCAGAGAAGGCAATGCATTTCATCGAACAAGCATGGAAGACGAAAGAATACGATCCCCAAGTGAAAGCACCAAAAGAAAGACATTTGGATTTGGCTGGATAATAGAGACTTATGGATTTGGCTGGATAATTCCGAAAGCCAACTACCAAAGAGCTTCAATCCCTGAAAAACTAGTTTATACAATCCCAGAAGCAAAACATAGGGCAGTCCATGTCCATTCATACATAGGGACAGTCAATATTTACTTGAACGCTGCAAAAGCTTGTTATTAAGAAGAGAATACATATGTAGAGAAATAGATTACACTCGTGTTTGACATTTAACTTTACTTTTGTTACACCATCTAATATATATGTACAGGTATCTCTACATTGCCTAAGGAACAGGAAGCCTGAAATGTACTCAAATTTCTCCTGCATTAAAAGATCCCTTTCATCTTACTTTACTGCACTGCTCCGAAGGCATTATTAATGTCTATACAAAATTAATTTCAGTAACTTGTGCGATTATACTGTTGTGGCATCAACTCTCAGCCCACTAAAAACAGGCTTCTGAAAAAGACTCCATTTTCACCAACCCTAAAGAGCTTACAAATGCGGCTTCATTCAAAGCGCTTTCATTATCCAGAGCTTATATTTCTTCAAGTACAGATACACAAGGGTAGGTCCAATTAGATTTGCAGCAGATAGGCGCTTGCAAAGCTTTAGGTAAGCTTCAACATTTCCCCATAGGTGGATACTTTTCCTGAGTCCCTGCATCACAGCAACCCTGTCCAAATAATCAGGACACAAACTCATATCAAGCATCTTCATTAGTGCTTCTGCAGCATCTTCATAATGTCCTCCTTTAATGTAACCTCTCAACAACCAAGATAATGCCTTCTTCTTCCGCAGAGAGCCCATAACCTCTATTCTTGTAAGCAATCGTCCTACAGCATTGGCCTCCTTTTGTGAAGCACAGATAGCTAAAACAACATCGTATAGGTCTTCATCAGCCTTCTTACCTGCAAGCTTCATTTCCCACAACTGTCTTTCAGCATCAAGTCCACGCCCAGCACAAATATACATAGCAAGAAGTCGCTCATGAACCACTCCATGAAGTGAAGGGCTTCCATCCTCAATCACCCAACAAGACAAGAGTATCCCATCAGCAAGAAGATCTGCCTGATAATTCTCGACTAGTCCTACACTCTCTGAATCAAGTTCAGCTACAAAACCTGACTTTGCAAAACCTTTGAACTTGCGGAGAGCTTTAGAAAGTTCATTCAGCTCTTTGACTACAGCTGTCATTGCAATCAGGTAGGAGTAAACTTCAGGCTTCAACCCCGATTCTCTTAGATTAATTACCAGTTTGGCAGCATCTCTGTAGTTTCCATCAACCTAAGAAACAGAGTAATGATCATCAGAATAAGAATTTGATGATAAAGTACTCAACAAAGCAAAGATAAAAGGAAAAGTGAAAAATAGTAAAAAGCTGATTGACATTTACGTGAAAAACCCCAGCAACTAAGGTGTTCAAGTGATATAATGTAGCAAGATGACTAGGTCAAGAAAATCTGATTTTGAAGAAGGGTATATATGCTTGTGAGCTTGTCACCTACGACGCTTTGTGGAAGCATATATTCTTTTAAAAAAGATAGTCACCGTAAATCCATTAAATCAATCAAAAGCCTTGTAAAGTAGCAATATTGCAAACATTTTTATTCTGTTTAGATTTTAAATTATTCCACATAGATGTCTAGTATTGCCAAAATGAAGCATCTATACCTTACATAAATATGAAAAACTGAAGAAAAATCCTTCACAATTCTACTTAAAAGAGTTCTATAAGAATCCTTAACAGGAAACTACATAGAACACTTGAAGTAAGAGAAATCTACAAGGTTCAGAACTAAAGCATTGTTTGCTCACAAACTTATAGAGATGCACCAAGAAGATATTTCAATCTGTCCTGAGAATATAATAGACACATTAATTCTCTTCAAAAAATAATACACATTAGCAACATCTGAATGTAAATTCCACAGTTATCCTAAATTAAGTTTTGTAGATAAGGCCAAGGAGAGTTCCGTTCATCATACGAACAATATCAAGGATGTGTATAATGAATAAGTGGAGAACGATAAAACAAAAGAATCTGAAAACCCAAAGTCTGGCTGAGATTATGCATAGGGGAAACAAAACCTAAAACTAGAACAGCCGCACAAATTTCAACAAAAGATACACTGTCGCAACAAAGTAAGAACACAGGAGTTTACCATTATCTTCCATGCAAGATATCCAGTTGGGCCTCCTTTTGGTCCTTCCCCATCATTCTCCGAATAAGCAACCCCACGTTTCAAAACCTCCTTAACAAACAAAACAGCCTTCTCCTTCTCCCCGATCTCCCAATACAAAGAGATTACCTTTTCCATCATACTAAAACTTGGCTTCAAACCAACACAATCCATGTCCACAAGTAGGTCAAAAACATCTCCAACATCATGCTGTCCTTCAATCAACTTCTTAACCCAACTACACATTATCGAAATCATGAGCTCCATTGTCTCCTTATCAACCCGGTTCTCCTTTCTTAGCCACTCAAATACCTCAAGTGCACACCAAGAGTCTCTCCCCTCTTGAGAGAAATAGACAAGAACCAACTGCAACTCTCGAGCAGACAGCCTATCGTTCATTTCCTCCAGAACATCAGATGGTTCTCGGGTCATTCTCTCTAGCTCCTCAATGGCCTCAAAGAAACCTTCACTCATTTCATCTTCATCGTCACTTGTCAAGAACCGGTCCAATTCCACCGACTTGAGTAGCCTTGGTTCACGGATTTTACCTCTACCCACAACAAGACTTGGGCTTTTTGGGTTATGATGATTGCAAACTACGGCAAAAACCTTAGGACAAGGTCTTACATATGAAATCCGATAAAATTTAGGAAACGGAAACCCGCAACGTAGTTCAGGAGAAACCGAATGAGAAAATCTCATCAAGGAAACAAATGTAGAAGTAGAACCCATTTCTCCAAATTCGAAAGAAAATGAAACAACCGGAAACCGATAACGAAAGAGTTCGTCGACCTTTTGTCTGGATGCCGAGAACTCAGTCAAGTAACAGGTTGCTAAAGCAGAACTCAATGAAAAGCACCAGATAAAGTAAGACGCAAGTCAATTAAGCAAAGAGTAATCAGCAAACTATATAACCAGAACCAAAAGGAGATGCATCTACAATTCGACAGTTAAGGGTCCAGGACGAAGAAAGGAATCATTTCGACACAGGGAAACAGTTAAAAGTGAATAAACCGTAAAGCGTACGAGTTGAGTTCACAGGAAAAGTGGGCGGACAGCGAGCTCGGAAATTTAAAGCTATTGGAAGAGTAATTGAGTTCATAGCAAAAGTAGCGATTGTGCTGGATACGTCACCGCCCGCCTCGACTGAGCTAGAATAGCGGTCTGTGGAAGAGCAGGGAAAACAACGTACGAATTCTGACGACACCAAACGTTAAAATGGGTCATTGTTTGGAGACGACGTGTTCGTACAGAGACTCTACAGTTTATACCCACCGCTAGTTAGGTAATTGTGCTCTGTGTTGTGTTCTATAGGTTATTTTATAAGAAATAAAATATTATGTTAACATATTAATTATAGATGTTGAGTGGCGTATAAAAGTGGGGGCTGCGTTAGCTTTCGAAATAAAGTGTACGCAAAATTTCTATCTTAACTTAAACCGATCTATTTTCGTGTTGACGTAAAAATGTTTAACTATATAAATTTAATAGCTGAAATTAATATATACATATATATATATATATAAGCATGTACAAAGAAGAAAATATTCAAAGTAGGCGTCTTACAAAATATCACATACGACTAAATTTCTCTATTCTATATAAGTTATAATAAATTAAATGTCTTGAAGAGTTTTTATTTTCATATTAAAATTCTTTATTAATTTAAATTTAATTTTATCGTTTTACATATTTTAAACTAATTAATCAACACGCACACACACATATATATTTAAGTTGTTAGTGTTTCTCAAAATATTTAAAATTTACTTTATAAGTTAATAAACTAAAAAATTATAAATAACATATATTTATATTCATATTCATATTTATTTATCTTATTACATAAAATTTAGGTTTAAATTTAATATTCTAACAAATCAAATGTTGCATCAAATATTATTATTTATTTATTTGAAAATGAGTAAATAATAAATTATACTGATTGTTATAATTTTAGCACTTAATTTTGATTAATAAACTAATTGTTATAAATAATTATACCATAACACCAAAAATATTCTACTCATCAACTTTTTAAATATATATATATACACACACACATGGATGGATCCATATTAGGGGCAAGTGCGCTACCTCTAAAAACTTTTACATAAAAATTATTATTTTAAGTTTAAATCCTATAAAAAAATAAAATTTTATCCCTATTAAAATTTTGCCTCCACTAAAAGTAGAATTTTGTTTTCATTAAAATTTTGCCCCATTCAAAAAACTTTCTGGATCCGTCCCTGTTAATATATATAGAATCAATATCTTGTGGAATTGTTACATAAAACCTAAATAATTAATAAATTAAATTTTGTTTTAATTGACTTATGTTAATGTTTGGTAACATAATTAATTATTTTATTTTATTTTTATAATAAGATAAGTTTACTGTATATGTAACAAATATTTCTCTTAATTATTTTTCTACATATTTCCTTCTATTTATTATTTATTTATTTCTCACCAAAACAAATATATTTTTATTTCATCTCTTTTGTGTAGTAAAATTTAGTTAATAATACTATTATTTTAAATTTAAAAATTATTTTCATTTTAATAAACTAATATAAAATATTTATTAAATATTTTAATAATATCTTAAAATATTTAACATTTTAAAAAATTTTAACAAAATGAGGTCTATAATAACAAAATATATTGCTATTAATGAATTTACTTTTAGTGTTATTAGTAGCTCTATCACAATAGAATTAAGTAACCGGTGAATAATGAGGTTTAATAAAAGGATAAATTTTGCAAATGAGTAGATTGAATAAATTGAATAAGTTATGCTTAGAGAAAATAAGTAAAGTATAGGTGCAATATAGGAATCAATCATATTAAGGCTTAATCAAATCATTATAGTTTTATAATCTTATCTTTTTCATTTCAATGAATTAGAAGTTTAAACATTACACAATAATTTACATATAAAATATAATGCATAAATTTTTTTATAATTAAGAGAAAATTTTGTTTTGATCATTAAAATAATTTTTTGAAAAATTTTAAAATAATTTTGAATCAAGACTTAGTCAAAAGATTGTGATTTAATTTTAAAATAACTTAAAAATAGTTACAAACATATTTTCAGACATACCAATTCTTATAAAGACTTTACAAAGAACTCCAAGCTCACTTACAAAATGCCCGAAAGTCTAAGTACAGTAGTTGAACTTTTGCAATTCAACTCAACATTACCAAATCTCTCATGTTTAAGGTATTTCTCACAAAGGTAAAGTAAACACACCAAATTCACGTAGCCAACACAATAGAATGGACAACAATAAGAAGAGAAAGATTGATACAACTTTATAACAAAATTGTCAACCTTTATATTACTCACAATTTTACAAAGGATACAAAGCTCCAACTCTCTCTAATGAATGAAACCTTGCTCAAATTAGCTATTTATATGTTTTAGAAGATTTGTTAGGTAAGAATACAAGAAAGTGGTCTTAAGGCCACTAAGCTATTTGTTGGTGTTAGAGTAGTGCCCTAAAGGCAATCCCCTTTAGCGCATTTTGTTCATAGTCATGTACAGACTTTATGAATAAA
>JANZLD010000008.1:39129951-39153900 GCA_026413575.1 Erythroxylum carthagenense | reverse complement strand
GCCAACATTTCTTCTTCCATTTCTACCCTTAATGAGTCCAAAAAGTCCATTTTACCCTTCCTTATAAGCTTAGGTTCTTTTAACCTTAAGTGTCTTGCCAAAAGCACCCTTGAACATTCTTATAACCTTAATACTTTAATTCAATCAACTTATATCATATAATCTTTCTAACATCAACATAATAATTAACTCCATAAATTTTTATAAAGACCTCATAATTAAATTAAATCATACCTATTCTTAAAGAAAAAAATTTTGGGGGCCAATAATATATCCAAAGAAAGGTTAGAAAGATTAGTAAAGAATGAGATTCTACCGAATCTAGATTTTTCTGGTCCTGGCTTACGTGTGAAATATTAAAGGCAAGCAAACCAAACATAGTAAGAAAGGAGCCATGGGAAGCAGCCAGCTTCTTAAAATAATACACAACAATATTTGCGGACCTTTTGACACTCCGTCCTTTAATGGAGAAAAATAATTCATCATCTTTATAGATGATTTTTTATGGTATGGATATATCTATTTATTGCACGAAAAATCTCAAACTGTAAATACCCTTGAGGTGTTTGTAAAGGAGGTTGAGAGGCAATTGAATAGAAAAGTGAAAATTATAAGATCTAGTAGAGATGGTGAGTATTATGGAAAGTATTATGAATCTTGAAAGTGTCCTAGTCCTTTGCTAAGTTCCTCAAAAGTCATGACATACGTGCACAATACACTATACTAGGCACACCACAAAAAAATGGTATGGCAGAATGGAGAAATAGAACAGTAATGGATATGGTTAGGAGTATGATGAGTAATTCCCATTACCCAAAAGTTTATGGATTTATTCACTTAAATTTGCTATGTATCTGCTAATCAAGGCTCTTAGTAAGGCAATTTCTAAAACTCCTTTTGCGTTATGGGCTAGAAGGAAACCTAGTTTAAGACACCTACATGTTTGGGGTTATTTTAAAGAAGCACGTATCTATAATGCATATAAAAGAAAATTGGATTTTCAAACAGTTATTGGTTACTTTATTGGTTACCTAGAGAAATCCAAAGTGTACAGTTTTTACTGTCTGAGCCATAGTTCTAGACTTGTTGAAAAATCCAATACCAAAATTTTAGAAAATGGTGAGGTTAGTAGGAGTGCTAAAAATCAAGTTGTGGATATTAATGAAATAAGGGTTGAAGTTCCATTACCCTAAATGTTCTTAAACCCACAACTACATCAAATGTTGTTCCTGCTTTTAAAGATCAAAATAATCAAGAAAAATATTTGAATAATAAAGAAGCACCCTATGAAGAACCAAACCTACCTGGTACTGCTGTGACCTACAACCAAATTCAAAAAGAAACTAACTTCTGTTAATATAAATTAATGTAGTAGTGGAAAGTAGGTATTGTTCCCACGAGAAATTTTTAACGGTAAAGAGTTTACAAGTTCAAAACTAAAATAAAGTAATAAAGGGGGGTTTCAATTCACAGAATTTTAGAAAAAGATGACAAAATTCATAAATTAATAAAAGTAATTGGACCTGAAAATTTAATAGACAAACCTTGGTTTCAGGTCACTAATATTATCATACTAATATGGATTTTTGATATAAAATTCAATTCATCAATAAACATTCATTGGGTACTAGTTTCTCTTAAGTTTAAATGAATAGAAACATATATTCTAAGCATTCTTATTAATGAACAACTTAGATACGATCGTAAGTTCAATTGAGTAATAGCTTTAAGAACTAAGAAACTAGTGAACTAGACAACACATGTACAAAATGCATTTAATCAAGATGAGTTTCTTCTTATAATTTCCAACTCTAAAGTAAAGATGGTAATCCTAATTGCCACTTGTGATTAGCAAAATTGAACGTCATATTTCACTAACCTTGTTATTAAACGAATCAATTCCTAGTTGCGCATCCCAAAATTAACCAATTCAATCATAAAAAGTAATCCGGAAGGCACTCAATATTCATCAACAAAACAAACTTTATTGGAACATCTCACACATAATAGATGATAACATGGTTTCCCTCAACCAAGAAAAATTTAGCTACTCATAACAAAAGTGAAAATCAATAAATAAATGGCCAATTGTAAAGTCTCCATCCCTGATCTTTCTTAGAAAATCCAAAAATCCCTAGAGAAATACTGTAGAAATTGAAAGACCTAACTATGACTAACCAAAAACAAGAAGAAGAACTATGGAAAAATTCTATATAAGAAAGTAAAACTATCCCTAAAGTGTTGACATGAACAGTAGCAATTCTCCTCCTCTTATGCTTTTCGATCCTTCCTCTCCCTCCTTTTTTTCAATGATCTTTGGCAGATAATCTTCTCCTAGATTTAGGTGGCAAATCCCTATTAACAAGGATGCATATGATTCTCAAGATTATGAAAATCTCAAGTGAATCAAATCTGCATTTGAAAACAGATTCTCCAGATAGTCTTTGTCCTTGCACGTGTCGACACGTAGTCACTGAATTTTCTAGTACTCTGAAATTTTGAATTATCTTTTTTTCCTTTTCATCTTTTTGATTCAATTTCATCTCTTAAGTGTTGAAAATCATCTGAGAGCAATTAAGAAGTAAATCCATCAGTTTTGAATAATAATTTAAACACATTAAAGAGATTTATATACAAAATAAGCATAAAATGACAAATTAACATTACCACTAGCTCCTGCGTCTACAACAGGTAGTATAGCTTTAAATAAACCTATAATGGTTAGAAAGTTGGCTATTTTTGATGATTATGTGGTTTATTTACAAGAGTTGGATTATGATTGTGGCATCGATAATGATCTTGTTTCGTTTTCATAAGCTATAAGTAGTGATAAGTTTGAAAGATGGATTAATGCTATGAAAGAAGAGTTGAAACCAATGGCTCAAAACAATGTCTGAGATCTTATAGACTTGCTAAAAGGTTTTAAACAAGTTGGTTGTATGTGGGTCTTTAAGACCAAGCGCAACTTGAATGATAATATTGAAAGATATAAAGCTAGACTTATTGCAAAAGGTTATACTCAGAAAATGTTGCACCTGCCTCAAAGAAAGATTCATTGAGAATAATTTTAGTATTAATGGTTCACTTTGATTTAAAGTTACATCAGATCAAAGTGAAAACAACCTTTCTGAATGGGATCTTAAGGAGGAAGTTTATATGGATCAGCCTGAAGGTTCTTTCATTGAAATTAAAGAAAGAATGGTGTGTAAATTGAAGGAGTCAATATATGGACTTAAACAAGCTTCCAGGAAATAGTATATTAAGATTAACAATATCATTACTTCTTTCGGTTTTGAGGAAATCATTGTTCAACGGTGTATTTACCAGAAGATCAGTGGGAGTAAATTTATATTTCTAGTTTTGTATCTTGCTAACATTTTGCTTGTTGCTAATGAATTGGGTTTGTTATATAAGACTAAAGAATTTCTTTCTAAGAATTTTGAAATGAAAGATATGGGAAAGACATCCCATATGATTGGAATTTCAATATTCCGCATGAGGTCAGAAGGATTGATAAGATTGTCTCAGAAAGCTTATATTGAGAAAATTCTTAAGAAATTTAACACTAGCAAGTGCTCAACAAGTGTAATCCCTATTCAAAAAGAAGATAAGTTTAGTCTTATGCAATGTCCAAAGAATGATGTGAAACTTAAGGAAATGGAAACAATTTTATATGCTTTTGTTGTAGGTAGTTTGATGACCTACAAACTTGTACTAGACCGACATCAGTCACTACAAAAAAAAGGTTTTTATGATGAAAATTACTTATGGAAAATAAAGCTTTTTTGTCGAAAAACAATTTTGGCGATTAAAATTATTGACAGAAAAAGAGTTAGATAAACGACCGTTGGTAAATTTAGCGACGAAAGTTTATGTATCCATTGCTACCATTAGCGGCAAAATTTTGGAATTCCATTGTTAAGTTAAAGAAAATTTACTAACGGATTTATAGAATTCTGTCACTACTTTAGGAACAGAATCCCAATATTATATCGGTAAATTTGTTGATGGTAAATCGTATGTTTATCACTAAAGTTACTGACAAATATATATATTTCTGTCTCTAAATTTTTTGACAGACATATTAACCATTGCTAAATTTTTACCAGCAGAGCAATATATTATGT
This sequence comes from Erythroxylum carthagenense, assembly GCA_026413575.1. NCBI lineage: Eukaryota > Viridiplantae > Streptophyta > Magnoliopsida > Malpighiales > Erythroxylaceae > Erythroxylum > Erythroxylum carthagenense. The sequence continues at coordinate 39,149,773 of JANZLD010000008.1, read as the reverse complement.
CGATAATTTATGAACAGATTTATTTTGTCCATCACTAATTAGCGATGAAATGGTATTTTCCGTTAGTAATGTATCAATGAAAGTTATCATTTCATTGTTATTTAACGATGGAATGTTGTAGTTCATTTGAAAATTTTAACTTTGATAAATTTCTACTCTCATTTCTCACTTTGATAAGTGTAACAAAACATCCAATACATTCACTTATACATGTGGTGATGGCGGATGCTCTGACTGCTGCAATGTTATCTCTTCACTTCAATTGATCCATTTTAATACGAAGTTGGGCTATGTACTCCATCAACTATTGCAACTGAGTTGCCAACCTCTCTACTATGCTCTTAAGCTAAAGGACTCTATCATTTGATGCAGACCACCTACTAGATCCAGCTATTGTGGATGTGAAGGATTGCAAAAAACATATGTTTACAAATGAACTTAAGTCGAAAATCCTTTCATAGCGGTCCTTACCACCCACTGCATCAAGATATATCTGACGCTCATCAACATTTTCAAAGTTCTGAAACTGTCATTCAATGCTTTCTTGTATGTGTTCGTATCATTATAATTGTTTAGGTTAATAAGTGATACTTTTTAATAATTAAAATTAAAGTACAGATTTTACATACATGAACTTGTCTGCATCGGGTGTTGATGAAGGTCACACCATCATACTTCTTGGTATGAGTGTGCAAAAAGAGCTAGCATGGTATAGGCTTCCTATCCGTAGACTTTCCTTGCATCAGAATAAATTGTTATAAGTGAACTATAATTTACAAAAATTTTGGCAAAATTTTCTCTATTTTTTTATATATACCCCCTGTTAGAAAAAAATTTAACTTAACAACACAGTCATGAATGACACCAAACATTTATAACATTATTATTCTCCATAATGTACACATATTTTCATTTTAAATTTCATACATCAAATTACATTGAAATCGAATTTCATACATCAAAGTACAAAAATTAGAATATAAGTATAAAGTTTTGATACTTATAAGTTGAATTGCATGCTCCTGGTGGGTTAAAGATCCTCTAGTGTGTCGAAGTAGGCTCTCTCCATCTGGTTCTCTATGTTTGTTGGCAAATTGTGCTTTGAAATGAATATTACCTCAGATGATGCCCAATACTGCTACCAACGACTCCATATACATCTAAAAGTATATTACCCACCTAACGTTAGAATCCGAATTCAAGATTGCCCTTCCTCCTTGTCGTGAGTGGGGTTTTCTTGAGTTCCTTCAATTAAATCATACTCCATTTAATAAATACATTCTAAAAGAAAGGTATAGCATTCATAAAATCATGCAAAGGTAAAATAAACTCTAAACCTAACCTACCCATAAGCCATCTATGTCAGAAAACCAAAACCCTAACTTAGAAATCCCAAAAATCCATAGATCTTACCCTTCTCTTCTTCCTTTCTTCAAATCCTACACAAACCCTAACTTCCATTTCACCCCATTTTCGAACCTATCATAAACAAAGATGGAACTTACCTCTAACCAGTAGATTTCTCTTCTTTCTTCCTCCCTTCAAGCTTCCTACAGCTCTCCCTTTTTCTTCTTGGCCGAAACCCTCCTTTCTTTTGGCTCACGTTTTGCTCTTCTCTTCTTTTCTTTTCTCTACGACACTTGCTTCCTTTTCTTCCTTTAGTTCATTTATATCTCAACTTAAAAGCCTACCTCAAAACTATGTAGTTTTGATACTCCTTTAAAGCTCACTTGCATTTCCTTTTGGGCTCTCCTCCTTCTACTTATTCTATTCTTTCCCAAAGCCCATTCCATCCAATAAGCCCTTATTTGTTTCATATGGCTCTACACATATCACAAGCCTACTACCAATTAATCTAGTTAAATCTAACCCTTCACTTTAACTTCAAATTTCCAATTCCAATCATACTAACTAATTTCAAGACTAAAAAATACATATATATATAAACACACATAATTAAAACAATTAAAGCAAAATTAAAGAATAAATCAATTAAATCAATAAATAAATAAAAATAAAATTTTCGAGGCCCAACACATATAATATGCCATCAACAACTTTCATTCAGTGTACATAGGCATTTATCACATTCATCGAATCTAAGTCCGACATTCAACATTTAGCTTAGCACTTGTAACATCCCGTTTCTATATTAATGGTTAGAATCTTAGATTTCAATAACTGAGAAAATAGCAATATGAGAGAAACAAAAAAAGATGCATTTCATGCTCATGCATAATGTTAGCACACACACAAGTGAATTCGATTATCGTATATATTAAAATGACTGTACATGTATTCATTGACATATTCCTAGTATAATTGATCTATAAATGCGATTATATTCGGAATTATGAATTATATGTTAAAAATTGATTTGGAGAGTAAATCTATTAACTCAGAATTTTTGGTGAAAATTTGATAATTTTCTAGAATTAAGGGTATTTTTGTACTAGGGAAAATGCCAAGTGGTAAAACGATTGATGAATAGTAGTAGAAATAAATGTCAAATGGCAGTAGAAATTTTTATATGACTTTGGGATTTAATGACTTATGTCAATGACAATTGGGAGAAAATTGTAGTAGAAATTAAAGACAAATGGACTAGTTAATAAAAGACCAAGTAAAGACTTTGAGTGAGTGACATGTGGCACTTGCCACACCATATGTTTTAAGTCACGAAATTCATTAAGTGAAAGACCATATTTTGGTCTTTCACTTGCCAATTTTGTTAGCTTCTCTCATATTCATCTTCTTCATGTTCTTCATTCTTCTTTCCATCTACAACACTCTCTTCCCCGACCTTAAAGTTGAACCTTACTTTCTTCCATCACTAGTCATGCTATTTTCTTTATTTCTTACTAAATACCTAACCCTACTACCCTTGAATGATGATGCACGTATGGAAGAAGAAAGCTAGGGTTAAGAGAGATCTTGAAGAGTTTGAAGACATTGAAGCTAAACATGTAGTATAAGCATTAACTCTTCTTGATTTGTTAAATATATGCATATACGATGATAGAAGGTGATATTGGAGTAAAACATGTGTGCAGAAAATTGATGATGAATGTGTATATGTTCTATTTTTGGGTTAATGATCAAATATAGATCATGATTTGTTTTTGATTGAAATTGAAATGAAATGGAAGTAGTAATGAAGAGGAAATATTGACGAAATAAGCTAGAAGTGATAGACTAAGCAAAAGAGATGAACTAAGATGAAAAGTGCTAGAAAATGTACAGATGTAGCGTTTTTACTGAACATGCATCTGTATTTTTGCCAAATCTTGATCTATAGACATCCAAATGGGATGATTTTAATTTCTCATTAAACTAGAGACAAATGGCTATATTTTCTGAAATCAAAATTGAATCTTGTCTCTAAGAGTTTCAAACTTTAGCTCGACATTGAATTTATCGATTCTATCGTGGTTTGGAATAGTCTGTAGTATTTTTAGCATAACTTGCAGAATATCAAAAAAATTGCATGAAATGAGTCTAATTTGAAACTTAAGACATAAAGGAACAACTGTTTAGAAGAGTGTTTTGTCTAACTCCTTCATATTCCTTGTCAAAATTGCCATGAAACATTGTCCCGAAGGTATATTTTCAGAAGAGTATGAAGTTTGAAAAAGAGGGGATCTCAAGATCATGCACAAGCACGATCATGACTCTTAAGGGTCACAAGGGACCTCAAAATCATGCACAAGCATGATCGTGACTCTTAAGGGTCACAAGAGATCTCACGATCGTGCATAGTGAAGATGCAGTGAAAGTTGACAGACGCGAACATCCTTTGATCTTATGGTTATAACTTCTTCTCTCGATCTCTAAATGAAATGGGAATTGAACTATTATACTTGTAACATTTATTATATCCATATAAAATGGATTGATTGATGAATTAAGATGAAAATGTTGACTATTCTGGAATATGATAACCAGGAAGATTTCATTGAATAAGCTTCGGTATTTTGACAATATCTTGTTCTGTAGTTATGTTAATGGAATTATTTTTAATTTAGATTAAACTAGAAACATAGAGTTACAATTTTATGAAGAAATCAAATTTCAATTCTATCTATAGAATTCTAGAATCTGACTTGAAGTTGGGTACAAAATACGGTTATAGTTTTTGTATAGTCCAAATTATATAAAGTATAACTTATGGAATACTAAACCAAATTGAATGATCATAGTTTCATTAAGACAATGGGGGAACACTTTTCTAGAAGAAAGTATTGCCAAATAACTTCATTCAGTTGATCAAAATGATCATGGAAAATTGACTAATAAGTTTGGAATTTTGGAGATGATATAGGACTGAAATCACAATTTGGATAATGTTTGATCTTGTAATGTTGGAATGACATTAGTGAGTGAATTGTTGATATCAAAATAAAAAAGTCCTGAGTTATATTCATATGATTGAAGTTATGATTCAAAAAGCGGGGTAAAGTGTATCTTGTAAAAGTGAATGAGAAATGGGTTATTATGAGAGCAAATAATGTTAAAAATGAAATAACGAGTAATTGAGTTATAAAATAAGAATGTGGACAAAATGTGAAATTAGATAATATACTTGGGATTTCATTGAACATGCACTGTACTTATTCTATATACACACGTGTGCATAAATGAATGCTTATAATTGTGCAAAGTTATTAATGTGTATATGCAATGTGTGTGTTGCATAATTTTGATGTGTAGGATAAATGTCCGTATCTAAACATTTCCAGATCATGGAAGCTAACACTAATTTGGACCATACTGTGAGTCGACCTAGATGGTCTCATTTTATTATTTGTTCTGAATTTCAATTTCTTCATTGAATGACTACGGTTATGATTATTATGCAATGTGAATATAATTGATATGAATGTTATTTGCCTATGTTGATGCCGGACAATGAAGGTCCGAGACTTGATGCATAAATGTCATATTGAAGTGCTACTTGTATGTGAATGAGAAGAGATAAGTGTTTCTCAACATTTATGTTGATTTATGGACCATGGTTCGATGATAAATGTATTCTAAATGTGAATGTGTATATGAATAAGAATTGTGATTCTCAACTTAATTGTTAAATGCCAGACCAAGGTTCAATGATGAATGTGAAAGTGATTGATTGAAAATATATGAATGTGATGCATTCCATTACATGAATGTATGAAACATAAAGGCAGTTATGACCGTAGTAGCCACAAAAAAGAGCTTAAAGCTCAGATTGTGAAAAAGAGCTTCAAGCTCAGAAATTATATAAGAGCCTAAGGCTCACTATGTAAAATGAGCCCGGTATCTCCGATGGATACGGGACATTCATCAATGAGCCCGATATCCACAATAGATATAGAACAGTTATAGGCACTCGGTCACAACAAAGTAACAAATTTAAAGTGAGTCTCATAAGTACTACATATGCATATGAAAGTATGATTTAAATATTTAACTGATTTCTGAATATGATATGTGCTGAATGTGAAATGAATGATCAAGTGATATAGGCTTAAGTGAATGTTCAATGTAAATGACTTTATCTGATGAATTATACGTGTTATACGATTGAGTGAGACATCGAGGATGGTCACTCACTGAGTTCACAAAACTCACCCAAAATTTGCAATATTATATTTAGGCTCAAAAGAGTTACCCCATTGAGCAAACGAGAGTATAGCCACTGCATTTAAGTAAGAGGTAGAGGTCAGGATTAGTTTGCGTCTGCTTTTGAATTTTGTATCAAATTGAGTCTTCTGCAATTATTGTAACATGTATATTTGAATATTCTGTTTTGTAATAACTTTCCAAAGTGGAAAGATTTGTAAATGAGAATGATCTTGAGTGTAACAATAATAAATTTCATTTTGATGTTATGAAAGAAAAGAATGACCCCGAATTTGATTACTGAATTCCGCATACATGTATGATAAATTTGAAAATTTTGTACTGAATTTTAAGTGTTTGACTATTCTAGCATGTCACCCTTGTGGGGTACGTAACTCGGACATCAATCAGGATATTGGGTATGTGTCTTGTGAGAGTGGGGTGCTACAATTTGGTATCAGAGCCTAGAATTAGTATCTTACAAAGGTGTTTTTCGAAATATATGTCAAGTTATATGTATTTTAGTCAATTGATAGCAGACAGTAGCAACTGATCCCCATTTTGAGTTGCATGTACATGACTCACACTCATGAGCCTGTGTTAAGAGTTAAGTTGATATAATTAGTGAGAAGAGTGATGCTCTTTTAGAATGTAAGAAAATGAAAGTTGTGGATAATTAGAAATAAGAAACAATATATGGTTCAATATGATAGATAGAGACTCAGTACATTTATATTGGTGGATGTATTATTGAATATGACATCAATATTGTATTTTGGTGATATGTCCTCGAGTGTGATATAGATGTAAACATACTGTCGTGGATTGTTTGAGGAAAATAGGGATATAGGTGGAAATAATGAGATTAAAGTGTACAACCCAAGTTGAAAGATAGTATATTTTTCTATGACCTTGAAATGGTTTTTTGATTAATGTAACAAGAGTTATGATCCACCATAAGAATATAATAGTAGCATTGTGATCATAATTTCATGATGATTGTACATTAATAATTCAAATTGAATGAGGATATACATATGAGAGATGAAATAAATGACAATAGGAAGATGATATAGAAATGAGATAAAGAAAAAGATGATGGATCAAATGAGAAGAGTTAATGCACTCCATATGGTAGTGGAATCATTATGACATGATGTAATATTAGAAGAGACAAATTTAGGAAAATTGGAGTAGAATTGACATTAGTATGTGTTAATGCGAGGAAAAAAGTGTAGGGCATAATGTTGGCCTGACAAAAAGAGGTTTCTGTCATGATCATGGCAGGGATATTCCGACCGTGGGTAGGATTAAAGAGAGAAATGTTGTCTAAGATCAATTGAGATCAAAGTAACATATGTATAAGATATAAACTGGTGAATTATCGGAAATAAATCTTTGGAAAAAATGGGATGACCTTGATGATACACACCTAAGCATATGTGACAATAATGATGTCTACTACTTCATCGGGTTTTAACCAGAATATTATGACCTTGTAAGAAACGATAGAAATGGATCTTTTTGAGGTACTAAGAATGTTTGATAAGTAGCGATGGAAATAGTGGATTGATAAAGGTTACATGAATAATATAGATGATAGTAACAAGAAATCTTCTTTCAAAGAACAATTTCACCGAATTAGATTAAGAAGACCAGATAGTTTATTCTTAAGAATGGTCAATGAAGGCATAAATCAGAAATGATCAAGTAATAAATAAAAAGTGAATATTAGAGACTCAAGCATAAGATGTAGAATATGTTACTGAGAATTTATGCATTTTGTTTGACGTGAAGGATCCTTAGATTTTTGAATTTAAGTTGAAACTCTTGTTAATGTGAGGAGAATTTAAGCCCACATTATATTCTATGCAAATATGTGCAGGAGATATAAATTAGATTTGATAAATGTGTTACCAACACAGGAAGTTAAGATTTCAAATAAATGGAAATGTGTGGAGAAACTACTATGAATGAAAAGACATTAGAACAAGTCAATGTCAAATCAGAGAAAATCGAATAAATTCAGAAAATCATTTGAGAGAAGAATTTAATTGAGAAAACTGAAAATAACATGAGATAATACTACCTCATTGAGGAATTAGATACTTAAATAATTATAAGTACAAATCATGGGCACAAGGAAATTTAGGTTATATCTGTTGGAGTTAACAATGCCCCTGATAGTATTATGATATTGAAGATTAAAGTGATCCAAGTAAAATTGTATTAATTAGCGACTATGATTATAGATGGTATTTTAAGTGTATTCGAAAAGTAAAGAGAACATTTTGAATACTTGAGGAATTCTTACATATCATGAAGGTAGCAAAAATTATATGCCAAGTTTAATGAGAGTGAATCTTAGCTTGATCAAATAAAATATGGGTTGTATAATATCTAAATATGGCATATTATTGGGAGACCCAAAGAAAGTAAAGGTGATGATAAAACAAGAAACTACAAGGAACATATAAGAGATTCGGAGTTCTTTAGAACTAGCTGTATGTTGGATACTACCAGAGATTGTTAAGGGGCTTTTACTGATCTTATCCCTTGACAAAAATTTTTGAGGAAAAATGTGTAAACAGTATAAGTGATGAATGTGAAAAGAATTTTGAGGAACTCTAACCCCAATGTTAATTATGCCATTTGGATTTGGAGATTTCGTAGTATATAATAAAGTTTCCAATTAGAGATTAAGATGCAATTTGTTATAACATTATCAAGTGATTTTTGTATACAATAAAGGGTAAAGAATGTCGAGTTGAATTTGGGGGAAAATGAAGTATTATTAGCTACATTGGAATTTAAAATTAGTTTGTATGTCAAGATTAGAAAAGCCCAAATTGAGGATCCAGAATTGTGAATCTTAGTGAGGAATTGAAAACGAATATGAATTCTGAGTCCGAATAGGAAAAATATTACTTTGTGATTAAAATAAGAAGAATGTGTTCTCAATAAAGATGATTGAGCAAAGCATTACTAAAGAAAGCACAAGTAACAACCTAAGCTAGACATCCTAGTAGGAATATGCTGAAATAGTACTTAACGATTAAGGATGTAGAAATAAGTGATGGAATGTATGAGTTACCAACAGTCTTAACTGTTGAAGATATGCTTAGAACTTATATTTTGGAGTTTATAGAAATATGAGGTCAATGTGTAGTTTAATTGACTTTAAGCATAACAATCATTATCATAGTGATATCATTGGAGTACTGTATGAAGCATTATATGACGAAAAGAATCATTTGCCCTTACATTGAAATGAAGAGGGCCTAAAAATGGCAAAAGGCCATAATTGATTCGAGATATTGTTGATAAGTGAAATGAATCTATAATAGGAGTTAAGTGATTCAAGAATGATAAATGAGTTAAGTGGATCAACATCGCAGTTATGGAATATAGTGAGATAAACATAAGAGCTGAGTGTATTAACACTAAAGAGATGTGAAATATCAAGAAAAAGATGAAATGCTTTTAAGAGTATCACCTTACCAAGGTGTGCTTAGATAGAGATAAAGGTGTGCTTAGATTAGGAAAAAGGATAAGCTAAGCTCGAATTGTATTAGTCCATATGAAGTTATTGAGAGTATAGGACCATTAACATATGAGTTGTAGTACCAAAAAAGATGTCTTAGATTCATAATGTGTGATATGTGAGTATGTTAAGAAATATCGATATAATCTGACATAGATGTAATGTCGGCACAGGAAGTGAAATTTGTGAATAATTTGAGATATATTAAATGACTAGTTAAGATAGTGAGTGACAAAATAAGTGTTGGAAAGACTAGTGAGTCTATCAACTATGGTCATTTGGAAGAAACTATTCGAGTGATGAGGTTATATGGGAAACGGAGGAGCACATGAGGAAACAATACCCTTGCCTTATTGATCAATCAGATAATAATTTCAAGGACGAAATTTATTAATGAGGGGGGGGAGGGGGCAGAGAAATGTAACATCCTATTTCCATATTAAGGGTTAGAAACCTATATTTCAATAACTGAGAAAATAGCAATGTGAGAGAAAAAAAAAGATGCATTTCATGCTCATGCATGATGTTAGCACGCACACACATGTGAATTCGATTAGTGCATACATTAAAATGACAGTACATGCATTCATTGACATATTTCGGGTATAATTGATCTATAAATGTGATTATATTTGGAATTGTGAATTATATGTGTTAAAAATGGATTTGGAGAGTATATCTATTGACTCATAATTTTTGGAGAAAATTTGAGAATTTTTTGGAATTAAGGGTATTTTTGGACTAGGGAAAATGCCGAACGGTAGAACAATTGATGAATAGTAGTAGAAATAAATGTCAAATGGCAATAGAAATTTTTATATATGATTTTAGGATTTAATGACTTATGTCATTGAACATTGGGAGACAACTGGAGTAGAAATTGGAGACAAATGGATTAGTTAATAAAAGACCAATAAGAGAATTTGAGAGAGTGACATATGGCACTTGCCACACCATATGTTTTAAGTCATGAAATTCATTAAGTTAAAGACCGTATTTTGGTCTTTCACTTGCCAATTTCGTTGGCTTCTCTCATATTCGTCTTCTTCATGTTCTTTATTCTTCTTTCCATCTATGACACTCTCTTCCCCAATCTTAAAGTTGAACCTTGCTTTCTTCCATCACTAGTCATGCTATTTTCTTCATTTCTTACTAAACACCCAACCCTACCACCCTTGAATGATGATGCACTTGTGAGAGAAGAAAGCTAGGGTTAAGAGAGATCTTGAAGAGTTTAAAGAAATTGAAGCTAAACATGTAGTATAAGAATTAAATCTTCTTGATTTGTCAAATAGAAACATATATGATGATAAAAGGTGACATTGGAGGAAAACATGTGTGCAAAAAATTGATGATGAATGGGTACATGTATATGTGCTATTTTTGGGTTAATGATCAAATATGGATCATGATTTGTTTGTGATTGAAATTGAACTAAAATGGAAGTAGGAATGAAGAGGAAATATTGATGAAATAAGCTAGAAGTGATAGATTAAGCAAAAGAGATGAACCAAGATGAAAATGATGATGAAGAGTTCTAGAAAATGTACAGATGCAGTGTTTTCACTGAACATGCATTTGTATTTTTGTCATATCTTGGTCTATAGACATCCAAATGGGATGATTTTAAGTTCAAATTAAACGAAAGACAAATGGTTATATTTTTACAGAATAAATTGAAATTGAATTCTATGTCTAAGAGTTTCAAACTTTAGCTCAAAGTTGAGTTTGTGGATTCTGTCGTGGTTTGGACCACTTTGTAGTGTTTTTTGTATAACTTGCAGGATATCAAGCCAAATTGCATGAAATTAGTCTAATTTGAAACTTAAGACAAAAAGGAACAACTTTTTAGAAGAGTGTTATGTCTAAATACTTCATGTTTTTAATTAAAATTGCTATGAAAATTGACCCGAAGGTCTATTTTCAAAAGAGCCAGAATGAATTTTGAAAAAGAGGGGATCTCACGATCGTGCACAAGCACGATCGTGCATAGTGAAGGTGCAGTAAAAGTTGATAGACGTGGACACCCTTTGGTCTTTTGGCCATAACTTCTTCTCCCAACCTCTAAATGACATGCAGCTTAAGCCATTGTCTCGTAACACATTGATCTTCATCTTCACCAAAAATTATAGCCATATGAAATTGAATGTTTTATGAATCAAGATGAAAATTGTGGCTATTCTAGAATATGATAACCAGGAAGATTTCATTGAACAGGCTTTGGTATTTTGACAATATCTTATTCTGTAGTTATTTGAATAGAATGATTTTTGATTTAGATTGAAATAGAGACATAGGAATACAATTTTTATAAAGAAATGGAATTTTAGTTCTGTCTCTAGAATTCCAGAATCTGACTTAAAGTTGGGTATAGAATACTATTATAGTTTATAAATAGTCCGAATTATTTAAAGTATAACTTGTGGAATACTAGATGAAATTGAATGATCATGGTGTTATTAGAAACCTAAGACAATGGGGAACACTTTTCTAGAAGAAAGTGTTGCCAAATTACTTGATTTACCTTATTATAATGATCATAGAAAATTGACCCGAAAGTTTAAATTTTGGAGGTGATATAGGACTTAATTGAGAATTTAGATAGTGTTTGATCTTGTAATGTTGGAATAACATTAGTGAGTGAATTGTTAATACCAAAGTACAAAAGGCATGAGTTTGATGGGAATAAAGATATTCATATAATTGAAGTTGTGATTTAAGAATAAGAGTAAAGTGTATCTAGTAAAAGTGAATGAGAAATGGGTTACTATGAGAGCAAATAATACTAAAAATGAAATGACAAGTAATTGAGTTAAAAAATGAGAATGTGGACAAGATGTGAAATTTGATAATATACCTGGGATTGTCAGTGAACATGCATTGTACTTATTCCATATATGCACTTGTGCAAAAATGAATACTTATAATTGTGCAAAGTTATTAATGTGTATATGCAACGCGTGTATTGCATAATTTTGATGTGCAGGATAAATGTATGTATTCAAATGTTTCCAAATCATGGAAGCTAACACTAATCTAGAATGTATTGTGAGTTGCCCTAGATGGTCTCATTTCATTATTTGTTCTGAATTTCAATTTTTGCATTGAATGACCATGATTATGATTACTATGCAATGTGAATATAATTCATATAAATGTGATTAGCTTATGTTAATGTCGGACAATGAAGGTTCAAGACTTGATGCATAAATGTGATATTGAAGTGATATTTGTATATGAATGAGAAGAAATAAGTGTTTCTCAACATTTATGTTTAATGACGGACCATGATCCGATGATAAATGTATTCTGAATGTGAATGTGTATATGAATAAGAAAAGTGATTCTTAGCTTAATTGTTAAATGCCGGACCAAAGTTTGATCATGAATCTGAAAGTGAATGATTGAAAATATATGAATGTGATGTATTCCATTACATAAATGCATGAAATATAGAGGCAGTTGTGACTGGAATAGCCACCGAAAAAGAGCTTAAAGCTAAGATTGTGAAAAAGAGTTTCAAGCTCAGAAAGTGTATAAGAGCCTAAGGCTCACTATGTAAAATGAACCTGGTATCCTCGACAGATACTATACAATTATCAATTAGCCCAGTATCTACAATAGATATGGGAAAGTTATAGGCACTTGGTCACAACAAAATAAAAAATTGAAAGTGAGATTCATAAGCACTACGTATGCATATGAAAGTATGATTTAAATATTTAACTAATTTCTGAATATGATATGTGTTGAATGTGAAATGTGAAATGAATGATCAAGTGATATATATGCTTAAGTGAATGTGCAATGTATGTGACTTGATATGATGAATTGATAAATTGTACATGATATGTGATTGGGTGAGCCATCAAGGATGATCACTCATTAAGTTCGCAAAACTCACCCAAAATTTGCAATATTTTTTTAGGCTCAGAAGAGTTCCCTATTAGGCAAACAAGAGTATAACCACTGCATTCAAGTCAGAGGTAGAGGTCCGGATCAGTTTGTGTCCACATTTGTACTTTTCTTATTTTTGTATTAGATTAAGTCTTCCGCAATTATTGTAACGTGTATATTTGAATGTTCTATTTTGTAATAACTTTCCAAATTGGAAAGGTTTGTAAATGAGAACGATCTTGAGTGTAACATTAAAAATTTTATTTTGATGTTATGAAAGAAAAGAATAGGCCCAAATTTGATTACTGAATTCCGTATATGTGTATGATAAATTTGAAAAATTTGTACTAAATTTCGAGTGTTTGACTATTCTAGCCTGCCACCCTTATAGGGTACGTCATCGGACATCACTCAGGATGTCGGGTATGTGTCTTACGAGAGTGGGGTGCTACAATTTGGTATCAGAGCCCAAAATTAGTATCTTATATAGGCGTTTTTCGAAATATATGTCAAGTTACCTGCATTTTAGTCATGTGATAGCAGACAGTAGCAACTGATCCCTAGTCTGAGTTGCATTTACATTGAGTCACATACATGAGCATGTGTTAAGAGTTGAGTTGATAGAATTAGTGAGAAGAGTGATGCTCTTTTAGAACGAGGAAAATGAAAGTTGTGGATAATTAGAAATAAGAAATAATATATGGTTTCGTTATGATAGATAGAGATTACATTTGTATTAGTGGATGTCTTATTAAATATGGCATCAATACTGTATTTTGGTGATATGTCCTCGAGTGTGATATAAATGTGATTTTGAAGTTATGAAGAAAACAATGGGCCTGAATTTGATTATTGAATTTTGCATACATGTATGATAAATTTGAAAATTTTGTACTAAATTTCGAGTGTTTGACTATTCTAGCATGCCTCCTTTGCGGGATACATACTCAGACATCACTCAGGATGTTAGGTATTTGTTTTACGAGAGTAAGGTGCTACAACACTCATTTCCCACATTCATATACAAGTAGACAACACTTCTAATACATTCCTAAATATTGAACTCCTCGGACTATCAATGTCTGGAACACAATCTTATAGGTGACAATTCAATAATTTGAATTTAAACAAAAAAAAATCAAAAATAGTGAGAAAATATCTAGGTTGACTCACACTATGCTCCAGATTAGCTATTGCCCTGATGATCTGTCAATGTTTGGATGCTGTTGGTCAATTTGCGCTTCTATATCATGCAATACACACAAATCTACACATTACTAACTTGTTTAATCAAATGAGTACTTAATCATACACCTGTATATGTGTTATGTTTAATGTATGCTCAATTGACCATCCTGGGTATGTAATCTTATTCACAAATCTTGCTCATTCATTCATCATAACTTGTATATATCCTGTTTGCAATTAGGTTTACACTTTAAGAAAACTTGGTTACTCTAGATTCACCAATCAATCATTCACCAATCCTTTTCTAGCATTATATAATCACACAATTTCCTAATTCTCATTCATTCATACCTAATTGACATCTCTCACATCCTTTAGAACACATTTTATCAACTCACAATTTCAAATTTGGATACATTGATCATAAACAATCCATAAAAACATAAACTTATTAAACCTTTAACCAATTAATCCAACAAGAATCTAGGTTCATTTTAAGCCTCAATCAAGTCACAAATACACCAAGGTAAAGTTGCTTATCCTTAGTTTGTTCAACAATAACACAAAATAGAAAATTTTCATTTCAGAGCATTTCACATGATCATGAGTACCTTTCCACGATCATGGAAAGAAAAAATAAAAAGTTTCAGACTTCAATGCGTTGCCCACGATTGTGGGAACGAGCTTATATAGCTTTCATGATTGTGGGATGGGGGAACAGTAAGTTCACCATCCATTTCCTTCATTTTTTTTCCAAATTATAACACCATCATAATAGTCTATTGATTATACTTCAATTGTACCTTAATTATACTTCAAATTCCAATCTAAAATAATCTATTGAATAGCCTCTGACCTACTATTTTATACATCAAAACAAAACCAATTCATCCATCAAATTTCCAGCACAACTTCATCATCAATACCATAACCAAGTTCATCCCTCAGTAATCATCATGAATTTTATGGTAGCATGTGTCACAATAGATGAATAAATCACTTACTTGTTCATCTCAAAACCTCCTCAATCATCAAGCTAATTTAGTCTTCCAAACATGCAAGGATAAAGCATACTCCAAGAACAAGATGGAATAAAAAAGATTTCTTAACACAAAATGAAGGCTAGGAAATTTTGGAAAAATTTCAAGGGTTATAGAGTTGGTGTGAGAGTGTCGTTGGTGTGAAGAAAGAAAAAGGTAGCAAGTAACCAAAACATGAAAGAAGATGTCTTTCAAGTGTGGAGGTCATGGGGTGCAAGTGTGTGGAGAGGGGTGAGATGCATGTTATGCCACTTGCCCAATAAAGAGTTATGTCATGTGTTTTCTTCTCATGCTACCATTTGTCACCTAATGTTTGGTCCATTTGTCACATAATTCCTAGGTCACTTGTCACTCATGCACTCAAGCCATTTATCTCCCAATTAGCTAAGCCTCTTTTCAATTAATCCCAATGTCACACGTCACCATTTCATAGGCATAATCAACTTAAATTTCTATGTATCATTTTGTCTTGTCCTTTAACATTTTTCTTAGACTAGATGCATATATCAATCACTCTATTTTAACAATAAATTCCCATTTCACTAATTATAATCCATTAAACAAAATTCAAGTCATAATCAACACACAATTATATCATAATCATTTAAGATCTTTCATACCATGGGATATGCCAAATAAGTGCATATACTATTTTTACAATATCTCTAAATCATGGTTCATATATAGATGTGAATATGAAGCATGCAAATGAAATGCACTTTATGAATTCTCATATGATATGACTCAATCTAACAATTAAATCCTTAAGTATAGAAATGGGTTATTACATTCTTTGCCATGTAACCCCACTTTCTTAATTATTCATCCCATTAAATTTGCCACATCACCCATGATCTTCATCCAAAGGTGAAGGTTAGTCAAGTTCCAAGTCAATTTATGCATGGTTCGACCAATGCGCACCCACGGTGTAGTCCGTTCACCCGTAGTCCTTTATTTGAGCCCCCATTTCATCCTTAGTCCCACAAAAGACATATTAGGCAAGTCCAACTTGCTGTAGCTGCGAAGCCGATCAACTCCCCATAGTTATCGCAACTCAAACCATGTTTGGTCTTTACTTGCTTAAGTTACCTTGGTTCCTTTGGCATGCCTTCCTCATGCCTAATGCATGCTAGACATCGGTCAACGCTCACCAATGCTAGCAAAAAGGGTCCTGCAATATTAAAGGGTTAACAAACCACCCCTGCTAGATGAACCCCACGCCTTCATCGGAATAAATTGAAGGTAGTCATTTAGTTGGTCTTCAAATTGCCACAAAGTTATGTCTTTCACCCAAGCAGCTTCCTAGACTGGTTTATTCTTCCACTAAATCAGGAACTCTGTCCTTCGATTCTTCTTGTATTACTCCAATATCTGATGATCCAAAATCTTATCAATTTTCTCATTGAATTGTTTTCTTAGCATCGATGAAGCTCTCTTTACTTGACTCTTTTTAGAATCTGTTGAATCCTCATGATATGGTTTAAGGAAACTCACATGAAAAGTAGGACGTACCTTTAAACGCTCGGGTTACTTGAAGCGATAAGCTACATTTCCCACCTTTCTAATGATCTCAAATGGCCTATCATACTTGACACCAACCCTTGATGCACCTGCTTGCTACTAATCTTCTTCAAAATTTGGGGAGTAAGTTTGATAAGTATCCTATCGTTAATGTCAAAATCAAGTGATCTTCTCCTTTGATCCGTATATTTCTTCATCCATTTCGCAGCTTTATGATGTCTATCCTTAGCCTCATCCAATAATTCTTGCTGTTCCTTCGCAAAACAATAAGCAGCTTGTCATTTCCCCCAACATGTTTCAAGCTATCTCTAAAGGAGTGAGCAGTTGTTGTCTTAGAAGAACTTCGAAAGGACTTTTCTTTGTTGTCAAGAATCTGTGCAAGTTATAACAAAATTGTGCAATATTAATTAAACTTAACCAATTTCGTTGACTTGCACTTACATAATGCCACAAGTATTCCTCCAATAAGCCATTGATCCTTTCCGTTTATGGGTAATTCGCAGCAAAGAATTTTAATTCACACCCCTTTATGTTAAAGAGAGATGTCTAAAATTGGCTAGTAAATCGGGTGTCTTGATCACTTACCATGTCTATTGAAACTCAAAAATGCTTCACCACATTTTTGCCAATTCCATGGTTTTTCTGGAATTGGCAAGGGCTGCAACAAACTTGCCTTCTTCTTCCTTTCAGGCTTATCTAATTGACATACAAGATAAGTTTTGACATATACCTGAATGTCATTCTCCATCTTTATCTGATAGTAAGATCAAGAAAAGAGTGCTAACATTCGTTGGACTATAAGATGACCAGCTCACTATAAATCATGTGTCTCCTTCATTAATTGTTTTCGTAAGGCACCAAAACTTAGCATGTATAATTGATTATTCTTCACCATAAGCAACCCCTTATCATTAAGCCAAAATCGTTACACAACATCCTTCTTTACTTGCTTCACAATTTGGCCATAAGTGTTGTCTAGTGGAACTGCTAGTTTAATTTGCTCTAACAGGTCCAATTCCACTCGAGTGATGATATACAACACTACAAAGACTTCCTTTATGTTCAATGCATACACCACATTGTTATGTCACCCCGGTTTGTGCTCCCATACAAAGTCATATTCGACAAAAAACTCTTGCCACCACATTTGCCTTATAAATAACTTCTTTGGGTCTTGAAAAGGGTGTTAGCCACGTTATTCGTATGAACAAAAAACCTAGTACCCAATACGTAAACCCGCTTTAAGGCAATGTACAACTGCTAGCATCTCCTTCTCATGTGACGAGTCTCGTTACTTAGCACAATTAAACTTGTAGCTTTCAAATGCCAACGGATGTCCTTCTTACTCCTAGACTTTGCCAATAACTTTATTTGAAGCATCTATGTGTACCTCAAAAGGGAGATTGAAGTTGAGTAACTTTAACACAGGTTCAGTTGAAATGGAAACCTTCAAATTCTCGAAGGCTTCTTGACATGCTTTCGACCAACACCACTCTTGTTTCTTCTTTAATAAGTTGATTAAAGATGATGTCTTCTTCAAGTACGCCACAATAAATCAGTAGCTTGCTAATCAACAATAACTTTTACCTTTTCTTATCCATTTGTAATTGGCCCTTACTTACTAAGTGTCTCAAAAACTTTATTTCTAGTTGTGCAAAGTGTTTTATATGATCTGTCATGTTAATTCTATATATCACAGTATCATCTAAATATACCACCACAAAATTGTCCAAAAATTCATACAACATACATTCAACAACTTGCAAAAAGTATTAGTCAAGCCAAATGGTATAACTAAAAATTCATATGAGCTATATCGAGTTACACAAGTCATCTTTTGCTTGTCACCTTAAGCAATCTGCACTTGCCAATACCCACTTCGCAAGTCTAACTTTATGAACACCATTGCCCTTGACAATCTATCCATCAATTCTTAAACTAAAGGAACAAGATATTTATTTTTAATAGTCACCTTGTTAAAAGCTTGATGGTTGACACACATCTGTAGGGCTCCATCTTGCTTCTTTTGGGACAAAACTAGAGCTCCATAGGGGGCTTTTGATAGTTGGATGTATCATGTTACCAACAATTCAACAAGTTGCTTCTATAGTTCCACCAACTCTAATGGTGACATCTGATAAGGGACATGAGCAGGAGGTATTGTACCTGACATTAGTTTGATCTTATTATTAATTTCACGATGAGGAGGGAGAGTTTTTGGTAACTCCTTTGGCATCACATCCTTGAATTCCCTTAACATTTTTTCCACCATGTCTAGGACTTCTACCACAAAATCTTCCATAATTTCCCATATGGGCACAAGATAAGTCTCCATGCCTTTCTTAAGGCCCTTCTCAATACTCTTGGCAGAAACATGAACTACATTTGCTATTTTGTTCATAATTCCATCGCTTGATCTACAACAATTGATATAACATGAATTTTGATTATTCATAAATATTATACCTTCAAGATGTGGATATAACACAACCTTCTCCATATTAAGAAAGTCAATGCCCAAAATCAAATCACAATTCTCAAGAGGTATCACCATCATGTTACACTTCCCACGCCAATTTCTCATACTCAAAGGAACATTGTATATAGCTCCTACCACTATTTGTGCTTTTGCTATTGGAGTTTTCATATTTATAAGGGTCTTGCTAATCTTTAACCTCAACTTTCACACCATTCATTCCATAACAAAGGAATGAGTGGCACCGTGTCTATCATAGCCGTGAGCTCCTTTCCATTAACCCGTATCTTAATATACATAAGGAACTCAAATGGACTTTCGAATGATTACTTCTATTGGACCCCGATCTTTAATTGGAATTTAGAAATAGTAAATGGAATTGAATGAGTGTTTTGTTTAAGTATTATGTTATAGATAAAATTATGCTTTAAGGAAATTTTGAGAAAAGAATTATGAGTTTTCAATGTATTTGATAATTGTGGGGATTTGTATGGGTTATGAAAGTTTAAGCGAATGAATTGATTGAAAAGTTAGTAGAAAATCAAGAAATAAAGA
>JANZLD010000008.1:39108099-39128794 GCA_026413575.1 Erythroxylum carthagenense | reverse complement strand
AATGTATACAGTTATGCTGAAAATGAGTATGAATTGAATTTATGATATGTGTAATTAAATTATGGAGTTATATATGAGTTGAAATGTATGTGAATGGATTTTGCTCGTGGCCAGTAAATGTATATGATTGTATTGTGTTCGGATTGAGACTTTTGAAGTGTTAGGTATAGAATTGCGTTTGTTTGTTGGTGTTTGGATTCCGAACGGGAGAGTCCGATGATTCTGGATTTTGAGATATTAGAAGTGTATTTTGCCTTTACAGGAATTTTTTGGGCTGTCAAAATACAGTCGTTATGCTGCCCGATTTTCGGTAAAAATCGGGTTAAGATAAGAATAAGAATTAAGAAGTTAGTTTGTTAAAGATAAGTGTTTAGTTCAGAGATGAAATTTTAAGTTATTGCATGATTAGGTTTGATTTTTATAAGATTGATTAGGAATGAAAAGAATGAAATATGGAAAAAAATTATACCAGATTTTGGGACGTCTTAGGGTTTCCAACGCGATTATGTTCATCTATTCGGTGTTGTTCTTTGTTCTTTGGTTCTCTCGGATGTCAGAATTTGTGTCAACTGAATTGATTCGTTTGATTTCAGTTCAATTACTCCGTTTGTATGTGTTGCATTCGATTCCAATTTGCTTTCGCTTTGTTATCCATTTTGTTAAGTATCGATTCCGTACTTTTGTATTTCGATTCGATCCGATTTCGTTTTGTTTCGCTATTCGAGTTGGTTTCTGTTTTTTGGTTAGGATCCGGTTCCCGGATCGGGTCTCAACAACTTCCACCATCCACATCTGCTATTAAGGCATTCAAATTCTCCTTTCTTAGGCAATCAAGGGTATAATGAGGGCCACTACATAAGAAACAACCACAATTTTTCTTAGAAGACTTGTCACCATGTTTAGGTGGCCCAGTTTGTTTGGACTTCCCTTTGTGATCATTTTCCTTTTTTCACCTTGGTCTTTCTTCTTCTTTCCTTCACACTTCTCTTGGTAAGTTCATTTTAATTTTTGAGAAGAGGAAGAGGCATTGATTTCCTTTAGTGTTCTAAAATCTACCAAAGCATCCATAGCTGCAATTACACCCAAGGACGGATCCAGAAATTTTTTTGAGTGGGGGAAAAATTTTAATGGGGGCAAAATTTTAATGGGAGCAAAATTTTATTTTATTTTATAGGATCAAAACTTAAAATAATATTTTTTATATGAAACCAATGTGGATCCTCGCTGCTTGCACCCACAACATCCTTGTCACTTTGGCTTTGCCTTTGCAACTCCATTTGTGCCCAAGGTTATAATCTCGACATGAAGTTGAATAGCTTGTCCTCATCTGACATATTCTCAATATCAAGCATTACGGAACTAAATTTCCTAACATAATCCCTTAATGAACCATCGTGATTCAACCATTTGAAGGTGTCCATTACAAGTCAAGCAGTATTGTTTGGAATGAATTGATCCTTCAGCTCCTTTTTCATCCTCTCCCATGTATCAACATGAGGACGGTCAACACTCATTTCAGCAAAGGTTTGAGTTCTTCACCATAATTTTCCATCTCCATTGAGATACATTCCCAAAATGTTCACCTTTTTTACATCCCGTACCTTAGCATCTACAAAATACTACTCCATATCCCACAAAAGTTCACAAGTTCCTTAACATTCCTAATTCCCTAAAAAAATTTTGGTTCACGCACCTTTAATATGGTGCTTTAAGCATGTCCCGTATCTATAGTTGCAATCACACGTCTAAGGAAAATCATCTCAAAATTAGCATCCTCTTGTGCTTTAATCAATTCAGCCACTTGATCTCACAATGCTTGGATTTTCCCCTCCAAGGCTTCAAAACGTGATGTATAAGATGAGACTTCTTCTTCACCCGTAGGTAAAGGACTAATGATCGCTTCCACCCTTATGACACGCTCTGTAAGATTGCTACCATCTATCATTGAATCATCAACACAACTCTGATACCAACTGTTATAAAGACTTTGCAAAGAACTCCAAGTTTGTTCATAAAATGCGCCAAAGTCTAAGTATGGTTTTTTTAAAAAATAAGCATGGTAGTTGAACTCTCGTAATTCAACTCAACCTTACCAAATCCCTTATATTTAAGGTGCTTCCCACAAAGGAAAAGTAAACCCATGAAATTCACTTAGCCAACACAGCAAAATGGATAGTAATAAGAAGAGAAAGATGTAACTTAACAGCAAAATTACCAACCTTTATATTACTCACAATTGTTACAAAGAATACAAAGCTCCAACTCTCTCAAATGAATGAAGACTTTCTCAAATGAGCTATTTATAAGCTTTAGGAAACTTGTTAGGCAAGAATACAAGGAAGTGGTCTTAAGGCCACTAAGCCACTAACTTAGTTAGTGGTTGACATCCCTAACCACTTTAGGAACTACTTTAGTTTGTGGTTTACATAACTTACCTTATCCTACTCCTAAGTCAACGTAACATGTGTAAAATGCTTGCAAGACACCTCATTCATGTTATTTGCCACATAATCCCACTTTTTTGATGATTCACCTACTAACTTTGCCACATCACCTATGATCTTCATCCAAAGGTAAAGGTTAGCAAAGTTCCAAGCCAATTTGCGTGTGATTTGACCAATGCGCACCTATGGTTTAGTCCATTCGCTCATGGTCCATCATTTAAGCATCATTTCAACCTTAGTCCCAATAAAGACATCTTAGGCAAGTCCAAGTCATCCTATCCACCAAGCCACTCAATGCCCCACGATCATCGCAACTCAAACCCTGCTTAATCTTTACTTGGTTAAGTTACCTTGTTCCCTTGGGATGCCTAATCTATGCTAGATGTTGGTGAAGACTCACCAATGCCAGCAAAAAAGTTCCTACAATGTTAAGAGGCTAATACTAATCCACTAATATAAGTTAATATGTTGTTTATGGACACATTGGTCAACTAATATCTAGGTACACTCAATCGATATACCATAATAAATAAAAAATTGTATTGAAGTTTGTATATCGTATTGGTTGATATATCAGTCGAATATTATCACTCTTACTAATTGTTGTAGTGACTAAGTTTTGTTTTAAATGAATTTTTTAAATTGTTTTGAGTGTAAATAAATTTCTAATATGTTGTCAGAAGTTTATTAAGTTTATAAGAGTTTTAAGAGGTATACATGCATTAGATAATACATATTAAGTTGTTCATTGGTATGGGTAACAGAAATGTTTTTTAGTTATTATACTTGTTATACTTGGAAATTTTGATTGGAATACATTTTGTGAGAGTTACTCTTTACTTTAAATATATGTGTAAAGGGCTACTCTTCAACCATGGCAAAGAAAGATGATTGTAAGGATTATTCTTCATTTGTGGTAAAGAAGAAATTATATGAAGGATATTCCTTATTCATTAAAAGAAGAAGACAGTGAATCCTCAAGCAAAATTTAGGATTAAACAAATAGTGTCAGCTCCCTTAGAGTTTAAGCATATTTATAATAAGTTTTGGACATTATAGTAATTTAATTAAAATTAAATTCTAATTCAAATAAACTTTAATTAAAATTAAAAATAATTTTAGTTAAATATCAGCATGCCTAAATAAGATCTAATATCTCATATCAATCTTTATTTATTAAATATCTTATATTTAATCATAAAGTTTCTCTAACTTTACATTCAAATTAACTTGATTAAAATATCTTTCTGGTCAACTCATTGTTCAACCCGTTCTTTGTGTGACCCATTAAGTTCTCAACTATATAGATATAAATGACATCTTAAAAAAATTTAGAAATCATCATTCTGCTTTAGGCAAGGATTCTCGAATCAATACTTATCGAGACCAACAAAACATTCTCCCTAATTACTTTAAAGTGGTGAATCATATATTGATCTCTTAATTACCTCTGTATAGTGTATGTTACATCCAATGGCTATTGACTAAATTATCCTTGACTAGAACAAGTTATAAGTAGTATCAAAACTTAGCAATTCATATACAAGACTACTTTGGATATCTCAAGTCAAAGGATCACTTATACAATTATTATGATGATAATTTCCATAGACATACAAGTAACGTTCCAAATAGAATTTCTCATATGTAGTCAATTTAGTGAACTCATTCTATAGCAAGCACTTACACGTTTGTTTAATTATCTTTATACTTTAGTCTATGAGATCAACCACTTCCTTCATAAGGAAAAAACATAACGTGTACTTATAATGTCCTAACTCAATTTTTCTACTGTGTAATGTGCTACATATGCATTTTATAGAGTACGCTCAATTTATGATATACTAGAGTAATTTAAGCATTTAAATGTATTATTGAGATTATAATGGAGATCACAGATAGATCAAAGATGATTTTGGACTCCACTAGGAATTTCTCGAAAAGTTTCCAAAAACTCCAAAAAGCTATGGAATCAGTCCTAATGAGCTTTAAAAGCCCCAAAATGTGCTTTGGAGATTTAGTTGACACTTTTGAAAGAAATACGAACAATTTTGGTGACATATCGTGATTTCAGGATTCAATACAAAAATTCTTTCAGGCAACTGAAAAAGTTACTGAACTATTTTGAAATACGATGAAAAGCTTCAAAATTGGCATTGGAGTCCCTAGGAATTAAAAAGGGTCAAAATGGTGGTTGTTTGAATAGAATTCGAGTAATCCAAAATTATTGGACTAAAATGCCCAGTTTAGAAAATAATGGGTATTGATGATTTTAAACCCAGACAAATATTTTTTAAGTATCCAATCGATAATTAGTGACCCTAATTAGATTATTTCATGTTCAATTTGATGATAAGATGGTTATGGAATAATTTCAGGATTTAATTCGATTAGTTGGTGAATTAAATGCATTAAAGGGCCATTTGGTCTTTTTGTACTCATTAAGGGCAATTTGGTCTTTTTACATGATATTAGTGTATTGATGAGTCATTAGAGATGACCAATGAGAAAATTACATGTATGTGAAGAGTCATTATAGATAACCAATAGGAAAGTGTCATGTGTAAAGCATTACAGAGTGTAAAAAGCATGTGTTAAGACATAAGTTGATTCATTTGGTGAGTTGCCTTAAAGAGCCCAAAAATTAAAATAAAAGAAGAGGGAAGCAAGGATAAACATAGACCATTGTTGGAGAAATGAGGGAAGAGAAAGAAAAAGAAAATAAAATAAAAAGAAGAAGAAGAAGAAGAGGGAGCTTCACCTATGACATGGAGAAGGGTTCCAAAGAGTTTTTCATACTCTTCCACCTCTAATCAAGCATTCAATGTGATCCCATAGCGCTCCAAGTGAAGAGGGAGAAGAAAATGGGTTAGTAGACTTACTAATTTTGTTAAAAAATTGATTTGATGGGTTATAGTTGAGATTTGGTTTTAATGGTATGAACTATACCCTTTTGATGTGATATGAAGGTTTATTGCATTGGAAGTGATTTGGAAAAAAATCAAGAAAACTAAGGTGTAGAACTTTAGTCAAATTTGGTCAAAGGTGAGATCTATTGCCTAAAGTATTTTAGGTGTCCATTTGGTGATTTAAAATTAATAAATGACATTAGGAAGTTAGTTTAATGATGAAAGAATGAAAGGAAAACCATGGAATTGACTAGATGAGTTTTTGAGCAAGGTTAGGGTTTTAATTTGTTATGATCCAAAATTCTATTTTGATGTTCTATAATGTTCATAGCATGAGTTTGAGTTTTATGAAGTAAAGAAATGAAAAAGAATTGGATTGGAATTGGTTTTGGTTTTGGTTGAAATTCAGAGAAGGTTGCTTGATTTTGTAAAAATTTGTTAATGAATTTTTATGGTTTAAATGTGTGTATTAAAATGTCATGGAAGTGAATTTGGATTGGTTTCAGGCGCTAGAAATCAAATGGAATTGAATTGGAAAAGTTTTATGTTAAATATGTCAATTTTAGCCTTAAGGGGATTTTTTTGTATAAAAGTATGGTTACAATATAATGACCATGTAAATATGATAAGGATGATCATTTAAGTATATTTGTGGTATTAGAATTATTAAATAAAGTGTTATGTTATTATTTGGAGAAAAAAAATATTATATGGAGCACATGTGGAAAGTAATGAAGTTGATATGGTTTATGGTGTATTTGATTGGAAAATGTGTCAAGGAGTGGAATGTATTCGTATTAGGCTTTTGATGGGGAAACGAAACCAGTTGAAGGGAAAATAGCTGAAGCATTTCAAAGGAGTGAAAGGAAACTAGCAAGTTTTAAGTGTATTTTAATTATTTTATATGATTAAATTCTTTGCAAAAGAATTGATGACATATAAGTAGTTTAAATTGATTTTATGCAAATGATTTTCATTTGATTATAAAATGAACATTTATGTTAAGTTTTAGTGAATGATATTTTACAAGTGAATATTGCTAGCATAAGATTATGATTTATCAATAAATAGGTTGTAAATTGGAAGTTAAAATTTGTATGATTGGAAATTACATTGAAATTATGAATTAAATTGAATGATTATGAATCCTCCCATAATTGATTTCTATAATAAGATGAATTGAAAAAGTATGAGTTGTTTTTGGCGATGGTACATTGTTAGGCTTTATACATATTATTATACTATTTTATGGTGATTAACCTATTGTAGATAAGTGATGTAAAACAAATTTTGTTAATATTAGTTAACCAATCGACAGTAAGCGGTGTAGAACCAACTCCGTGACTTTTTACAGGTAATCAATACAGAATTAGCTTTGTAAGTACAGGTCTATAACAATTAACCTGTTATGGTTAAGCGATGCAGAACCAGCTGTGTAATTAGTAGTTAAACAATCATGGGTAAGTGATGCAGAACTAGCTTTATGACTTTATGCCTAGTGTACCATACAGTAAAGAAACTAGTGGTGAGGTCTGTTGAGTAAGAAAATTCATGAAAATAATAATATTGCCACTATTTATGCTGAAGTAATTTTAGAGGAACCGTATGGTACCAATTCTATTTTCAGTATAAAAGTTTTTAGAAAACTTATTGCACCACTATTTATTGTTTAAAGAAAAATGAAAATGAACAAATGGAAACTTGTATATTATGATTTTAAAGCCAAAAAACATTTCAAATAGTATTTCAAAAATTTTGAAATTATGCTTTAAAAAATGTTATATTATTAGCAGATTTGAGGATGCACGAATGAATGATTATGGTTATTATTTCCATAAGCTTTATAGTTGTATAAGATTATTTTAGTTATGTTATTATGAAAAGTTTAATTTTTTAGTAAACTGATTAGCACTCACTGAGCTCATTTACTCACTCTTATTTTTATGTTTTTAAGCAAACCACCCTAGGTATGCATACAAGTACTATAGTAATTGGGACTCTACCATCAAATTAGTTGTATCATCAGGTGTTGCTATGCTTATGTTATTTTCTCTATGCTTATGATATGTTCTAAATTATTTTGGAAAGGCTTCAAAAGTGTGATTTTGTAAATGTTTGTGGGATTGTAAATATCTTTTAATTAATGAACAACGAGGGCTTTGATCCTCAATGGTGTTTTTAAAATATTGAGAAATGTATGTTTATGATTGCTTGTGATGTGGACCTGAGGTCCCATTTAAGAAGTAGAAGTGTTTTAAATCATGTTATGCAGGTTTTTAAAATTTGAGAATCTTAAAAAAGTTGTCGTTATGCTGAAATTTTTTTTAGTAAAATGATTTGACAAAAAATATTTTCCCACTACTTCTTTTGCTTTTAAATTTTAGAGTATAAAAGGTTTTTTAACAGTTGAATGACTTGATTATACAAGAACCCTTAGGTTAAGTTATATATCAATTGGAGGGTTACCATGGGTCATCGAGAGGGCTCAATTTAGGTTCTAGAAAGGAAACTCCGAGATGGGTCCTTTCAGTGCTAATCTTTTTATGCTCTATTAATATTAAGTTTCAATAAAACAATGAATAGGAACAATTTATGGATAATAGATGAATGAAATATGAATCTTATAATTATAATCTTATCATAATTTCATTTACAATATGTAATTCTCCCATAGAATTTAACATATACATTTAAATATATCTAAGATAAAGAATGCCTTTAAATAATTAAGTCCTGACCTAAAACCAACTGATTAGTTGCAGGTCATAAACAACAACCTCCTATTTGCACTAAACCAATTGTTTAAGTATTTTATACCGTATCATTATATAATGATCATGTTATTATTGGGATGACGATTTGGTAAAAAAATGATACAATATTCTCTATAGTGTACACTTGGTTAAATCTCGTATCTTTTCAACTATACGTCAAATGAATCAACAAAGACACAGGTAACAATTAGATATATTATTATGAGATATGAACTTTTCAAATTTTATCTTAATCTTACAACTTATTTTAACAACTATTGCCATATAATTATACGTTGAAAAAAAATAATTTGAGAGGCATCGTATGTACCAATTCCAATAGTTGCTTATTTTTAGTATAAAAGTTTTCAGAAAACGTATTGCCATCATTGTTTATTGTTTAAACAAAAAGGAAAATGGAAAATGGAAACTTCTATATTTTGAGTTTAAAGTTGAAAAGCATTTCAAAATAGTATTTCAGAAAAATTGAAATTGTGTTTTACGAAATGTTATATTATTTCTAGATTTGATAATGCATAAATCAATGTTTATGGTGATTATTTTACCATGAGCTTTATTGTTGTATGAGACTATTTCAGTTACTTTGTTATGAAAAGTTTAATTTTTTTAGTAAACTGATTGACACTCACTGAACCCGTTTAGCTCAATCTTATTTTTACGTTTTTAAACAAACCACCCTAGGTATGTATACAAATGCTGTAGTATTTGGGACTCCACTGTAGAATTAGTTATATCATCGGGTGCTGCTATGTTTGTGTTATTTTTGCTATGCTTGTGATATGTTTTAAAGTATTTTGGAAAGGGTTCAAAAGTTTGATTTTTAAATGTTTGTGGGATTGTAAATATCTTTTAATTAATGAACTATGAGGGCTTCGACCCTAACAATGTTTTTAAAATGTTGAGAAATGTATGATTGTGAATGCTTGTGATGTGGACCTGAGGTCCCATTTAAGAAGTTGAGATGGTATATGAGTTATTAGAAGTGTTTTAAATTGTGTTATGCAGGATTTTGAAATTTGGGAATCTTAGAAAAGCAATCTTTATGCCATCGAAATTTTTAATAAAATGATTTGACAAAAAATATTTTCCCACTATTTTTTTCACTTTTAACTTTTAGAATATAAAAGGTTTTTAATAATTGAACGACTTGGTTATACGGGAACCCATTGGTTAAGTTAATATTGATTGGATAGCTACCTTGGGGTTATGGTGAGGGCTCTACTTAGGTTCTAGAAGGGGAACTCTGGGGATTGGTCTTTCAGTGCTAATTAATATAAAGGTCACCTTTGGGACTCGAACTTTCACCAAAGCTGATCACCAACACCCTTTGCACGGCAATCTTACTTAGGTCTGCTTAAACAAGAATTAACCTTTAACGACCCTCGAAATGTTTACCTCACACACTCGAAGAAATTATGCTATAAAAGCAATAAGAAATAAAGGCTATAAGGAAACTCAAAGATACGGTAAAACCAACTTCTATATACTTTCTCTCAAAAGAATACAACGAATGCTCTTTCTGATTAAAGGAGAAGAACAAAGCTCGCAGGAGCTATATATAGGCTTTCTAACTTGGAAGCCAAGTTACATTCAGAATCTCACTAAAACTGAATTGCCTAGGATCATGCTAAAATCACATCTATCTCTATCAGATTACATCATGTGGACCAATTTGATGACACCTCCATCTAAATAACACTCTAAATGATAAGAAAATAGAAAGTTAGAGCTTACATTCAACTAGGAAACTAGCATCCTTATCCTCGAAAATCTTTACTATCTTTAGATGTTTCCACTGCAACTTTAACTCGCAGTCGTTGCCACATCATCCAAGATCTCCCTACAATCTCTATCTCCTGATGATCTAATGTGATCTTGTCAAAGCTTACATAGTCTACTGGCCTTATCTAATGCTTCCCATAACAAGTCTGTTAGTCATGGTCCATCCATTCGAGCATAGGCCAAATCCTTAGTCTGTCAAGTCCTTAGCCTGGGTCGAGTCAATCTCCACAAAGTTCGAGACTCTACCAAAATTTGCACCAAGTCCGATCTCAGTCGCCCATATCTACCTTAGTGATTTTACTTGCCTCCCTCGTGCGTGAATCTAGCTAACCTTCCTCTTAAGGTGCACTATGAAGGTTGCCAAGAAGTGCTCTGAAGTTTAAAGGTCTAAAAACCATCCCCACCAGATGGGTTCGACACCCTTATTAAATTAGTCTGAAGGTACACATTCACTTGGTCCTCAAACTGCCACAAGGTCATATTTTTCTCCCACGTAGCTTCTACGATAGGTTTAACTTTCCATTTAATTAAGAACTTGGTCTATCAATTTTTCTTATGTTGACCTACTATTCGATGATCTAGGATCTTCTCCACTTGATCCTCAAACTGTTTCCTCACAATCGGTAGAGCTCACTTCATCTGACTCCTATTCAAATATGATGCATCCTCATAATAAGGCTTGAGAAAACTAACATGAAAAGTAGGGTGTACTTTTAACCACTCAGGCAACTTCAACATGTATGCCACGTTCCCCACTTTATGTAGCACTTCAAACGGTCCATTTTACTTCGACACCAAACCCTTATAAACTTACTTGCTCAAGATCTTCTTCCAAATATATGGGGTTAGTTTCAACAAAACTTTGTCTCCACGTCAAACTCTAATGATCTCCTCCAAAGATTTGTTTGCTTCTTCATCCGCCAAGAAGCTTTACAAAGACTATCCCTCGCCTCATCCAATAATTCTTGCTTCTCCATTGCAATCTTAATAGTCCGCAGGATATTTTCCAACTGTCCTTTGTTGAGTAATCTCTAGTAGGGTAAGAGGTTGATGTCCCAACACAACCTCAAAGGGACTTTTCTCCATAGCCAAAGATCTATGCAAGTTATAGCAAAATTGTGCGGTATCAAGTGAATTCAATCAATTACATTGACTTGCACTTACATAATGTCATAGGTACTCCTCTAATAAATCGTTCATTCATTCTATTTTCCCATCTATTTGTGGGTGATTCACCATTGAAAACTTCAAATCGCATCCATCATATTAAAAAGGGATGTCCAGAATTGGCTTGTAAATCTGGCATCTCGGTCGCTCACAATATCTGCTAGAACTTCGAAATATTTGACCACATTCTTATAGAACAACTCGGCTGCAACATCCGAGGGATAAGTCATAGGAGTTGGTACAAAGACTGTATACTTGGAGAATCTATCAACCACCACCATGATTGATGCCATGTTGTCCACCTTTGGAAACCCACAAATGAAATCCACCAAAACTGACATCCACGATCTCTCGGGGATGGATAAAGGTTATAGCAAACTGACTTCCTTCTTTCTCTCTAACTTATCCAACTAACACACGAGACACATCTTGATCTAACATTCTATGTCATTCTCCATCTTCAGCCAAAAGTGGGAACGAGATAGGAGCACTAGCATTTATTGGACTCCTGGGTGACCAGCCCATTGTAAGCCATACGTCTCCTTTAACAATTGTTTCTGTAATCCACCAAAGCTCAGCACATAAACTTGACTACTCTTAGTCATCAAAAGCCCATCATCATCGAGCTAAAACTTGCATATAATGCCTTCCTTGACTTGAGAAATCAACTTACAGTACATGGTGTCTAATGGAGTTGCCGCCTTAATTTGCCCCAACAGGTTGGACTCCACCCTCGTGACCGAATGAAAGGTCACAAATACCTCCTTCCTACTTAAGGCATCTTCCATGTTGTTGTACCTCCCCAATTTATGCTCCCACACAAAGTCATCTTCGACAAGAAACTCCTATCACCGAGCTTGTTTTGTGAACTACTTTTTTTGGGTCTTCAAAAATGTGTTAGAAACATTATCCGTTTGGACAACGAACCTGGTTCCTAGCAAATACACTCACTATATTTCAAGAAAATGCACCATCGCAAGCATCTCCTTCTCATGCGTCGAGTAACACTGCTTAGCGCCATTGAGCTTTCGGCTCTCAAATGCTACCGGATGACCCTCTTGTACAAGGACTCCACAAATGGCTTTGTCCGAAGCATCAGTATATACCTCAAACGGAAGATCAAACATGAGCAGCTTCAGCACAAGTTTGGTTGAAATAGTGACTTTAAGTTTCTCGAATGCCTCTTCACATGCACTCGACCAACACCACTCTTTCTTCTTCTTTAGCAAGTCCGTTAATGGCGTCGCTTTCTTCAAGTATCCCATAATGAACTGCCTATAGTAGCTCGCCACGTCGAGAAAACTCGACAATTCTTATACTGTCGTGGGAGCCTGCCACTCAACTATCACTTTCACTTTTTTGGATCTATCTTTACTTGACCCTTGCTCACCATGTGACCTAGGAATCTAATCTCCAACTGGGCAAACTCGCACTTATCCATCTTCGTGTAGAGCTTGTGCTACCTCAATCTTTCAAACACTTGTCGCAAGTATTCCATATGTTCTACCATATTAGTGCTATACACCATGATTTTGTCTAAGTAAGCCAAAACAAACTCATCCAAAAAGTCATACAACACATAATTCATAAGGTTGTAAAATGTTGCAGGGGCGTTAGTTAATCCAAACAACATAACTAAAAATTTGTAGGATCCATACCGAGTTACACACGTTGTCTTTTGCTCATCACCCTTAACTATCTACACTTGTCAATACCCACTCTGAAGATCAAGCTTAGTGAACACCTCAGCCCTTGACAACCTATCCATCAAATCTTGAACCAAGGTACCAGATATTTTTTTTTATTATTACCTTGTTTAATGCTCGACAGTCCACACACATCCTAAGTGTACCATCTTCCTTCTTTTAAAACAACACTGGGGCACCGTATAGGGCTCTAGATGGTTAAATAAAGCCTACCTCCAATAACTCATCTAGTTGTTTCCAAAGTTTCATCAACTCCAACGTGGACATCTTATATGGGGTACATACAGGTGGGATCGCTCTAAGGACTAACTCAATCCTGTGATCTATCTTATTACGAGGGGGAAGAGTTTTTAGTAACTCTTTCAACATCACCTCCTGAAACTCCCTCAATAAACTTGCAACCGCATCAAAGACTTCCACTATGTGGTCTTCACTAATTTCCTACATGGCTGTGAGATAGGTCTCTATACCTTTCTTCAACCCTTTCTCAATGCTCCTAATCGACACATGTCCTATCAAAGTT
This sequence comes from Erythroxylum carthagenense, assembly GCA_026413575.1. Classification (NCBI taxonomy): domain Eukaryota; kingdom Viridiplantae; phylum Streptophyta; class Magnoliopsida; order Malpighiales; family Erythroxylaceae; genus Erythroxylum; species Erythroxylum carthagenense. The sequence goes on along the minus strand of JANZLD010000008.1, from coordinate 39,115,489 downwards.
ATAGCATCTGTTGTTCCAACACTGAACCTACAACAATTCACGTAGAAGGAATTTTACTCATTCATTAACATCATACCTCCCAAACTCGGATACAACACCAGCCTTGCTGCTTTAAGAAAATCGACCCCTAATATCATCTCGAAATCCTCCAATCGTATGATGATGAAGTTCATCTTGCCACGCCAACTTCCAATGTTGATTGAAATGTTGTAAGCAATTCCTGCAACTGCTTATGCCTTCGCTACATGAGTTTTAATTCTCATCGGGGCCTTAGAAACCCTTATGCCCAACTTCTGAGCCATCTTTTCCTCTAGGAAACTGTGGGTTTCTCCCTATCCACCATTGTGGTCATGTCTTTCTCCCCAACCTGTACACCCACTTACATTAGTATATCAAAGGGAACTGACTCACTACTAACCATATTAAGTAAGGAGATCATATTTGGTGCTACATCATCTGAAGATTCACTGTCTTCTTCGACAATTAGGGCATTCAACTTCTCCTTTCTCGAGCACTCTCTGGCAAAGTTTGGAATGCCACACAAGTAACAAGCAGCCTTGCCCTTCTTCAAGGACATCTCCCCGTTCTTAGAGCCACCATTCTTCTTGCCCTTGCCTTTGAAATCCCTTTTTTTAAGTCTTTCTTCCTTCTCCTGTTGGGCATGGCCTTTGCCCTTGGAAGAATTTGAGGAGCTCACCTTAGAGTCTTTCACCATACGAAAAACCACCAAGGCACCAATGGCCGCTATTGCACTAACCATGTCTTTCACATTTTGCCTTCGTAATTCCATTTGAGCCCACGATTGTAACCCAGAGAGGAAATTGAAGAGCTTGTTCTCGTTTGACATATTCTCAATATCTAGCATTAGAGAACTAAAAAATTTCACATAATCTCTTACCGATCCATCCTGTTTGAGCTTCTTTAAGGCATCCCTCGTGAGCCAAGAAGTATTCATAGGAAAGAACTGGTCCTTGAGCTCCTTGTTCATCTGCACCCACGATTTCATGGGAGTTCTACCCACAATGATCTCCGCAGAGGTCCTCATCCTCCACCAGAGCTTAGCATCCCCATCCAAGTACATGGCCATCACATTGACCTTGTTAGTGTTGAATACCCTAGCAGCTACAAAGTACTGCTTTATTTCCCACAAGAAATTCTCCAACACTTTGGCGTCCTGCGTGTCTTTGAACACCCTAGGTTCACATACCTTCATAGAGGAAAGTTGTGATGTGGATCTTTCACCTCGCTCGAAATCTATCATGCAACGACATGCCTCAACACTGTGATCTCGAGCTAGGACTCCTCTTCTGCCTTCAACACCTTCGCCATCTGTTGTTGCAACTGTTGGATCTGTGCCTCCAACATCTCAAAATGAGTATTGTTAGATGTGACTTCTTCCTCCCCTTAAGGAATTGGTCTAATAAGTGCCTCCACCCTATACACTCATTCTATCAAGTTGCCTACTGTCGTCTCAAAGTTTTGCTCTGATACTAATTGATACAAAGGTCACCTTTAGGACTCGAACTTTCACCAAAGCTGATGACCAACACCCTTTACACGGTAGTCTCACTTAGGTCTGCTTAAACAATACCCAATCTTCAATGACCCTCGAGGTGTTTACCTAGCACACTCGAAGAAACTATGCCACGAAAGCAATAAGAAACAAAGGCAACAAGGAAACTTAGAGATACGGTAAAACCAACCTTGATATACTTTCCCTCAAAAAAATGCAAGGAATGCTCTCTTTGATTGAATGAGTAGAGCAAAGCTCAAAGGAGATATATAGGCTTTCTAACTTAGAAGTCAAGTTACATTCAGAATCTCACTAAAACTAAACTACCTAAGATCGTGCTAAGATCATGTCTATCGCTATCAGATTACATCACATGGACCAATTAGATGACAACCCATCTAAATAGGATTCTAACTGTTAAGACATGATAACAAAAATATAGAGTTTACATTCAACTAGGAAACTAGCATCCTTATCCTCGAAGATCTCTACTATGTTCAGATGTTTAGTTCCACTATAAATCTAACTCCCAGTCGTCGTCACATCATCCATGTTCTCCCCACGATCTCTATCTGCTGATGATGCAGTGTGATCTCGCTGAAGCTTACATAACATACTAGCCTGATCTAATGCTTCCCACAATAAGTTTGTTATTCGTGGTCCATCCATGCAAGCATGGGCGAAGTCCTTAGTCCATCAAATCCTTAGCCTGGGTCTAGTCAATCTCCACAAGGTTTGAGACTCAACCAAAATTTGCACCAAGTATTATTGCACTTGGACATATCTACCTTAGTATTTTTGTATGCCTCCCTTATGCGTGAATCTAGCTAACCTTCCTCCTAAAGCGTACCATAAAGGTCGCTGAGAAGTGCTTCGAAGTTTAAGGGTCTAACACTAATCTTTTTATGCCCTATTAATATTTAGTTTCAATAAAATAATGAATAGAAACAATTTATAGATAATACATGAATGCAATAAGAATCTCATAATTATAATCTCATCATAAATTCATTTACAATATGTAATTATCCTATAGAATTTACCATATATATTTAAATATATGTAAGATAAAAATGTCTTTAAATAATTATGTCCTAAACTACAACCAACTGATTAGCTGGGAGGCATAAACAATAATCTCCTGCTTTCACTAAACCAAAATTTGAAGTATCTTATACCATATCATTACATAAGATCAAGCTGATGTTGGGATGATGGTGTGGTAAGAGAATTATACAATATTCTCTCTAGTTTACACTAGCTTAAATCTCATATCTTTTCAACTATACATCAATTGTATCAACAAAGACACAAGTTTCAATTGGATATATTATTATGGGATATGAACTTTCCAAATTTAATCTTACTCCCACAACTTATATTGAGAACTATTGTCATGTAAGTATACATTGAAACAAAACATTTGTTCAATGTGTTTGAAATATTATCTAACCTTTTAAATATATACCTTTTATATCCATTTTAGTTCTAAACTTAATGGATAATACATGTTTTAGTTAAGTATCTCATCTTAAAATCATTAACTTTGACTCTTTTAAAGACTTGATGTTTCATATCTAATATGAAATCTTACTAATTGTTTAATTGAAACCACTGAAGGTAACTTATTGTACTAGGCATAACTATAGAAAAAAATAAATATTACATCATACAATATCTCATATTGTGTCTTCCTCCTTATATAAATTCATTCTCTTATGAAATTTAGTTTGGGAGATATTCATTAAAGAATCCCATCCCTTATAGTTAACCTATAATTTATCTGTCACCACATCGATCACATCGAAATGCTCTAACATTCTTAATGCTTAGTTTCTACTTAAAGTTAAACAACTGGAATTTTTAAAAAATTTTAAATCAAAATTTCATTTATTATATATGACTATATTTCCTTAAGTCATTGGTAACCTTATGAAATACAAGTATCATCCTTTTAGGAACTATTATCACATCTAACATCATATATATAAGATTTATCAATTCAATACTATTATCATTCTTTGACCAAATATTAATTTGATTTTTCTGCAGCCTAATAAGTTTCACAAATTGCTTATGATTTATAATTTAAAGGCCACATATACCACAGTATGTAACTTTGTGATTATCATTATATTGATTTAACTAATGTGGCATAAAAGGACGGTCTCAATTATCTAACTTTGTATTTTTACCACTTGGTCTCTTTTGATCCAACATATACAAACTATTTATATAAACTTAGTTCAACTACTTTTACTTAACAATGTAATTCTTATCATGCCTTGAATATTTTAATAATTTCTAATCCAAAGTTAATATCAAATACTCATAAGTATGAACTAGAAATACATATAATCTCTATCATATCATGTACAAGCAAGAAAAATCAATTTTCTTTTAATGCTAACTAGTATCTTACTATAGCAATTGCATTAAATTGTACTTCATAATTATGCTTTTAAGAGGCCAAATTGAGTGAAATAATTTCATCAAGGTACTATAGTTTCATCTCTACTCAATGCAAACTCTTACATTTTGCTATCTCAATGTTAACAAACATTTTGTGTGATGTTATTGAAATTTATGAGTTATCAGTCAACTCAAAATTTCATTATATTTTGTCATCAATATGATTTTTAATTATCTCTAAAAATTTCAACGAATCCTTAACAGAAATTATGATAAAATTGCATAATGGGCATACAAATTTTCTATCCGACTTTGAGAACTCTTCTCAAACATAACCTATGTTCAAGATATTTAATTCACTAATTTAGTACCAACTATAGTAAAGAAGGTAAATTCTACTCATAACAAAACATACATATAAGAAAAATAAGTAATTGAATACATGTCATGACTACCAAATAAGATAAGGACTTTAATTATGCATTTGATTACTTTCAATATTTTATTCAAAATAATAGCCCTCATTACTATTTGGAAAGATTACTCTAATTTATCTAACAGGCTAGGATCCCATTCAAATTTAGTACTCTAATCTTCTTAGTGGGCTAGGATCCCATTCAAATTTAGATTATCTTGAGTTTACTCAACAAACCAACTAAACTTAAACTAGGCAGATAATAACTTTATCAATCACATATCATATGATTCTTAGATCCTTTAGATGACAACTCTTGCCAAAACATATCTTACATGTTTTTCCTAACTTGCCTCTAAATTCAAATGATTATGGTTTACTCATCCCAATCACATAAATTTAGTATAAGTAGAAATCACTGTTATAAGACTAAAAATATTTGGGTTAAACCAACGTTGAGTTTGGTCAACAAGCCTAATAATAAATAGAACTTAAGTTTATTCTTATAATAATAAAAGGCGATAATCACATTCTAACATTTGCTTAATTTTTTATCATAATAAAAGGCGATAATCACATTCTCAACATTTGCTTAATTTTTAACGAGGGATTTAATTTTAAATAGTCTCATCAATCACAAATTTGCATACATATAAAACATACAATTTACATACATCCTATATATAGGATGTATGTTAAATTGTATGTTTTATATGTATGCAAATTTGTGTTTGATGAGACTATTTAAAATGAAATCCCTCGTTTATATATAAGCAACTTATGCACTCACAATCAAATTATATGCATAAAATATAAAGATCATATTGATTTTAGTTATTTATCTTTATAATCTATAGCAATATTTCCAACTCTTTGGAAAAATTAAATTAGATTAAAATCATTGATTCCTAAATAAATTAAATTTCTATTCCAAATAGAAACATAATTTGATTTTAAAACAATTTTCAAATCCAATTGAAAACTATTTCCAATTATTTTGACTCTTTTAACAAAATTTAATTGAAAATAATTTTCAATAAATTAAATCTCTTACTTATTATAATTTAGAAAATTTCCTTTTCAAAATTTAACAAAGTAAGATATTCTAATCCAATTAGAAAATTTTTTCTAATCTCATTAAAAATTATTTTTCCTTAATTAGAAAATTATTTTCTAACATTAAAAGGAAACTATTTCCAAAATTAAATAAAGCACTTTTAAATTTAATTAAGAAAGTCCTTTATATTATTTATTTAGAAATTAATTTCTTAATTAATTATAAAATCTTTCTTTAATAAATCAGAAAGTATTTTTCAAAAATATTATAAATTCTCATTTTTAATTAATTAATGTAAAATCATTTCAAATTTTAATCAAGAAAATAACTTTTCCAATAAATTGAGAAAATTATTATCTATAATACAGAAAATTTTTAATAAATATAATAAAAATTATATAAATAAATAAAATAATGAATTTAATTATCTCATTCAAGTTGAAGTAAACAAATTTAATTAAAAATTCTTTCTTATTTACTTAAGAAATTACTTTTCTTAATTTTAAAGAGTTTAATTAATTAATTTTAATATAATTGTAATAAATTAACTATTTTTGGAAACTGCTTTTCTAAAATTAAATTAGGAACCAATATAATTATTAATCTTAATCATATTAAGATAAATAATTACTTTATTTTGGAATTGAATTTTAAATTGTAAACAATTTTAAAATTATGTTTGGACTATGTCATGAAATACTCATTGAATTACTCTAAATCCTTATTTAATATTAGAATAAATATATTCTTATATGCAAACAAGCTTTGTTCTAACCTTGGGGTGTACTATCGTAATTTCCAAACAATTCTATTGTGATTTAAGGTTAAAATAACATGTTGCCAAAGAATCCTTATTCTAAATTGAAGTTACATTAGTCCAATAACCAATCAGTCCTATTTACTTTTATCCTTATACCTAAGAACTATTTACTCCAGTATTAAACTTAACTCCATGTCTAAACATCCCTATCATCTTCCTTAATATCTGTATATTTACAAGGATGAAACCCTATCTACCACCCTTGATTTGCCCTTGCCACCATCATGTCATTAGTAGCTGTCACTATCCATTTGTAGTTGCATTCTCTCCTTGTCTGTCAACTCCTTCTCTTAAATCTTGTCTAAAGGAGCTTTCTATTGAAATCCAACTGTGATCGAATGACAAGTACAACAAAAAGTAAACAATTTTACAGATTCTAAGTAGATCCCAATAATTGAATTAACTTGAATAAAACATAAATTTGAATAAGAAATCATACCTTTTACGTTCCGATTGAAAAACCTTTGAACCTGTTTTTGATTTGTCAATCATGAGATGTTCAATTTTTCAGCCTCTGATGACATCCACAGAGCAATTCTTAATACTATTTTGAGAGGAAGCAGACAAAGTGCTAGCTTCTAAAATGTTCTTCCTTTATTTAAATAGAAAAATCATTAGGGTCTTTAATTAAAATCAAAATTTTTAATTATAATTAAAATCAAATCCTAATTCTAATTAATTTAATTTTAATAAAATCAAATATCTTATATTTAATCCTAAAAAATTTCTCAAACTTTATAATTAAGTCCAACTTAATTAAATTAATTTTTCTTTCACAAATTATTCTTTAATGTGTGATCCATTAGATCCTAATAAATTGGCAATGATTATAAATTGCAATTCTAATTCACAATTAGAATTAGATAAAAATTTCTGTTAATTTATCTTTAATTATCCAATTAAACAATTCATAATCATAAATCATGATTGACGTCTAGCAACATATCATGATTACCCAAATATCGGGAATGTCAAACCTGTCCATGCATGGTTATGATGTATAATTTAATCCTCTTGTCATTCAATATTTGAATTGGACGGAGTATGGATATAGTGACAACTTTTTTGGCCCAACTGTTGGACCCCGAACCTTCAGTAGAAATTAGAAATATTAAATGGAATTAAATGAGTGTATTTGTATAGGTATTGTGTTATAGATGTTATTGTGCTTAA
>JANZLD010000008.1:39078866-39089958 GCA_026413575.1 Erythroxylum carthagenense | reverse complement strand
ACTGATTGGCTTGATTCTCCATCACATTCTTGTTACAAAGGTTGAAAACCTTGAAAGAGAGCTTCCATGGTGATTTTTGTGGTGAGGGAGGAGGAAGAAGACAAGGTTTTGTCTTATTTATAGATAGCTTCTTTTATAAGCCACTCTGTTCATTATTTACCCGATGTTATATTCTCCCCTTTATTAAAATTTGCCCACGAATTTTGAAAATTTACCTTATTGGAGAAACAATTGTGGATATATGGTTCTCATTGATTCTTCTATTTCCTATGTACATTCCTCAATTCTTTGATTCTGCCATTGGACTTTAACCATTGTAACCTCTTTATTGCGTAATTTTCTAATCTGTCTATCCATGATGGCAACTGGAGTTTCTTCATACGAAAGATTCTCTACTATTTCCACTTCTAGGGTTTGTAATATATGAGAAGGATTTGGAATGTACTTTCCTAACATTGATATATGGAAAACTGGGTGCATGTAGCTAAGATGAGGAGGCAAAGCCAACCGATATGACATATTTTTGACCCTTTTAAGGATCTCGAATGGTCTAATATATCTAAGATTTAGCTTCCCTCTCTTTCCAAATCTAACTACACCTTTCATAGGAGAGACTTTTAAGAAAACTTGATCACCTGGTTTATACTGTATGTCCCTTCTCTTAGAATCTACATAACTCTTTTGCCTACTGAAGGCCATTCTTAATCTTTCCTGTATCAAAGGAACTTTTGAAAATGTTTCTTGAATTAGGTCTAGTCCCTCTAACTGTTTTTCTCCAACTTCTGTCTAACATAGTGGAGATCTGCACTTTCTATCATATAATGCCTTGTGAGGTGCCATTCTAATGGTGGAATGGTAGCTATTGTTGTAAGCAAATTCTATTAAAGGCAAATGACGTTCCCAATCTCCACCAAAGTCCAAGACACACATTCTTAACATGCCTTCGAGTGTCTGGATGGTTCTCTCTGATTGCCCATCAGTTTGTGGGTGGAATGTTGTACTAAAATTTAGTTGTTTACCCATGGCTTCTTGTAGTTTCTACCAGAATCTAGAAGTGAACTGTGCTCCTCTATCAGAAATAATAGACATTGGCCCTCCATGATACTTCACAATTATGTCAACATATAACTGGGCTAACTGAGTTGCAGTATAAGTGGTTTTAACAGCTATAAAGTGGGCTGACTTGGTGAATCTGTTGACTATAACCAAAATAGAATCATGTCCCTTAAGCATTATTGGCAATCGAATCACAAAATCCATGGTAATTCGCTCCCACTTCCACTCGGGTAGCGATAGCTCCTATAGTAGTCTAGTGGGCTTCTAATGTTCAAATTTGGCTTGTTGACAAGTTAAACAAGTGGATACAAATTGGGCTACATCGTTCTTCATACCTGGTCACCAATACACACCTTTAACATCATGGTACATCTTGGTGGTTCCAGGGTGAACACTATAGGGTGCATAATGTGCCTCGTGCATAATCCTTTGTCTTAGCCCATTTATGCCAGGTACACATAACCTGTTACCACATTTCAATACTCTATCCACTATACTGAACTCTGTCACCTTACCATCTTAGATAGCTATTCTCAATTTGGCTAGCTCAGGATCACTGTCTTGGGCAGTTTTAATCTCATCAATTAAATTGAGTTTCACTTAGAATTGAGCAAGTAATACTTGAGAATCAGATACTTCAAAGTTTAATCCCATATTAAATAACCCATTTAAATCTTTAACTAGCTCTTTCTTTTGAATAGGGATATGATACAAACTCCCCATCGATTTTCTACTCAGAGCATTAGCCACTACATTGGCTTTACCTGGGTGATACAAGATCTGACAGTCATAATCCTTCAGTAACTCAATCCACCATCTTTGTCTCATATTCAACTTTTTCTGTTGTTGAATGTACTGAAGACTCTTATGATCTGTATATATTTCACTCTTTTCACCATATAAATAGTATCTCCATATTTTTAATGCAAATATCACGGCTGCCATTTCTAGATCATGCGTAGGATAGTTTACTTCATATTTTCTTAATTGCTTGGAAGTATAGGCAATTACCCTCCCATTCTGCGTTAATACACAGCCTAAACTAACTTTGGAGGCATCACAATATATCACGTAATCACCTTGCCCTGAAGGCAATGCTAACACTGGAGCTTATGTGAGACATTCCTTAAGCTTTTGGAAACTTTGCTCACAAGAATCGTCCCACTCAAATCTCACTTGTTTCCGTGTTAATCTTGTCAATGGAGTAGCCATCTTGGAAAAATCTTTTACAAATCGTCTGTTAATCAGCCATACCTAAGAAACTTCGTACTTCGGTAACATTAGTAGGTCTAGGCCAATTAGACACTGCTTCCACCTTCTGAGGATTTACTTGAATCCCTTCTTTACTAACTATATGACCCAGGAAATCCACTTTGTCAAGCCAGAACTCACACTTTGCCAACTTGACATATAACTGATTATCCCTAAGGATTTGTAACACCATTGCCAAGTGTTTTTCATGTTCTTCTTGGCTCCTCAAAGATATCAATATGTCATTAATGAAAACCACGATGAATTTATCCAGATATGGCCTAAAGATTCTATTTATCAAATCCATAAAGGCCACTGGTGCATTCGTTAAACCAAAAGAAAGAACCAGGAACTCATAGAGTCCGTATCTAACTCTAAAGGTAGTTTTTGGCACATCCTCTTTTCGGATCCTCAACTGATGATACCCATATTTAAGATCAGTCTTAGAGAAATGACTTGCTCCTTGTAATTGATCAAACAAATCATCAATATGAGAAAGAGGGTTCTTAATATTTACTTTATTCAACTGCCTATAATCTATGCATAACTGCAAGGATCCATCTTTCTTCTTAACAAATAACTCTAGTGCAACCCACGGTGAACTACTGGGTTTAATAAACCCCTTATCAAGCAAATCCTGTAATTGCACCGTTAACTCTCTCAATTATATTGGTTCCATTCTGTATGGAGTAATTGAGATAGGGTTTGTACCAGGAAGAAGTTCTATATATTAAACTCTATTTCTCTTGCTAGTGGTAATCCAAATAAATCTTCTAGAAACACATCTAGAAAGTCCCTTACTATAGGGATCTAATGTAGCTCACTGATCTCACTTGTAATATCCCTAACATGAGCTATATACCCCTAACATCCCTTTCTTAGAAGTCTTTAGGCATGCATAACTGATATTCTGTTAACAGGAAACCCAATTCGATCACCCTGATATAACACTTCTGTTTCTGGATTAGGCCTAAGTATAATTCTTTTGGCATAACAATCCATTGTAGCATAGTGATTTGATAACCAGTCCATACCCAAGATTATATCAAATTCTAATACTGCCAACTCAATCAAATTTGCCATAAATTTTATGCCCTCTATTTCCACTACACGTGAGGGGTAAACATATTTCACTTCAATAATTTCCCCTAAGGGTGTAACTATGATCAGAGGGTCTTTCAGTAATTCTCTCTCTTTATCTAGCTTTCTGGTAAAACTTGGCGCTATAAATGAATGAGTGGAACCTGAGTCAAATAGCACTTTAGCATTCTCATTCTGGATAAGGACTATACATATATCAACATTCATCATAATTAAAGAAAAATCATATCTTTTATCATAACAGAGAAGAGACATTTTATTCATAATATAATTTAACTAATATCAACAAGTTTACATAGGATTACCTATTACAGCTGTATTAGAGGCCTGTGCTTCTTAGGGATTTACAACAAACACTCTCCCTTGATCTCTATTTGTTGGGGCTGGTGCTGGCATCTGCCTTATATTCTGGGTAGGAGCCTGGCCTTGAGGTCTACCTCTACTAGTTGGGCCTCTATTAACAGGTTTGTCTATCTGTACAGTAGTCTATGAAGCTAGGGGTGGAGCTACTTGGTTTTCTTGTGTTGGGCAGTCTTTCATGAAATGCCCTTGTTGTCCACACCTATAACAACCTCTGAACCCGAGTCTATAAGGTCTTTGATGATTTTTTCCACAAACATTACAAGCAATTCTAGCTTGTGGCTATGCTGGAGATTGCAGTGATCTAGATTTAGCTAGGTTATGTGTACCACTAAGTGTTGAAAATACTGATGCACGGATCATAGAATTAGTGGGGGTTAAATTGACAAAGAATTCCTGGGAATGGTTCCAGAGGAATATCGAAGATCAATTATATGGTGGGAATCCTCTGACCTCTTTAAAGAAGCATTAATCGATGAGTTCATTTCTCTATATGAAAGACAGGATCGAGCCCTGCAATTTGAAAGGCTCAGACAAGGCTTCGGTGTGAGCGTGGATGATTATGCAACTGAATTTCTACGCTTATGCAAATTTGCTACAACAATTGTACAAAATAACATGCTATTGACATGATGCAGATCCTATGGTCCATGGTGTCATGCTTATGCAAGAATATCATATGCATATATCATATCATATACATATTTACATATTATTCTCATTCACTATGCTTTTTCAACACTCTCTTCTTCTCTATTTAACTGGATTGCTTAGGACTAAGAAGGCATTTTAAAATATCCTTGATGTGTTTGGGGTTCTTTCTATAGTTAGCAGCCTATCCATTCTACTTCTCATTCCCGTACACATCCTTATCTCTTTCGTTCTCATTCTTGGTAACTATTAAACTTTTCTTTAATACTTTTTATACATCATATAGATCACAAGATCCTTACTCTTGTACAACTTTTAGCTCTGATACCATCTGACACGACCTGCCTTTTGTACCGTGCTGGCACTAGGGAATGGGTAGGCTTAATGCCACCAAAACCCGTAGTAAGCCTAATTTTTTTATTCTTCTGAAAATCTAACACGACCCATTCGTTTGTCTAATTAATCTTTATACCTGCTTAATAGTTTTGAAACAAGTAAGGATCCCAATCTGCAATTCTCACATACATTATCTATGTATAATCTGCCAATTTATGATCATCTCATATTACCAACTAACATCATTCTCAATAACATAGCATAACCATACATGTATCATGTATATATGATTATGACAAACCATAGAGCAGCTATAAGCATCTGCAATTCACATCATGCCAAAAAAAATTACTTGTTTGTTTTTCCAAGCGAGTCTCAAAAGGCTTGGATTTCTCTCTCATACGATCTGCTAATCCCCTGAAATGATGATAGTGAGAGGTGAGTCTACAACATGACTCAGTGAGATATAAACTTGCTACCATACTTGTGAGGCTAAGTAACACAAGGCTAGCTTCACAAGAATGGTCTGTGGCATTCTAAGCAACAGTATATGGCATCAATGAATAAACTAGTGGTAATGTGAAATGCGGCAATCACATGAATATCAATAATAAAGCTCAATATGAATTGTTCTAAACAACATGAATTTGATTTCTAAAGTCTTTCTAAATTTGTGGGTTCTTTTTTTGGTAGAGTTCTACAGGATTTCTAATTTTAAGCTTTCTCATTTCTGAGTTCTGATTTTTTTGCTGAATTTCTTAAGAAGAGATATAGGCATGTTAGTACGGCATATCTCCCTTTTCCTTATTCTAGACAAGATTGGCCTAACCCTGCCCCTGGAGGCCTGCCCTCTCCAGATAGGACCCAGATCTAACCCATCACTGGCAGGTTACCTATGTGCACATGGTTTGATAATACACTCCATCAGCTGGGTATCTTGTGAACTCACCAATCATGGTTAACAAGAAAAACATGATTCATCGAAGAATTGCAATTAATAGGTTTAACATAACAAGGGGACCAGAAGATGCAAAGAATCTGAATATCATCTGGTCAATCTGGCGTACAACATGCTAGGCTCAATCACATGGAGTCATATATCGAATAAGTCATACAGGTTCGAGAATAATTCAACAATTCGCAAGATAAAAGAAAAGGATTACTACACAAGTATAGTAGCATGATTATACTCACCTCGACTGTCTAAGGGGTTTTGATCTCTTTTCTAATTTTATTAAACTTGAGAGGTATTAGGTATGACTTCTAGTTCTATTCCTTATCTGCTTTCACAAGCTATTGGGTAACTTGCCTGAAAATTTCATATACCCGCATTAGTAATTCTTACAAAAACCTAATTTCTTAACACATATCATTAAAAATTTATATTTTATTCACTAATTCATCTGCATAGGTCTCATTCGTGAAGGCATAACTTTTTATACATAGGTCTAACGTTTTTTAAACTTTCCATACTTCTAGTTAACACATAAATTCACATTTTTTTCTTTTATGACCATTTTCTAATTCGGTCATTAAGGATTCCAAAATATCACATTTATAGTCAACCTTAATATTCAGTCATGAGTTGGACCCTTCCCATTTCAAATCCTTATAACTTATTCATTTCTCATCCAATTTAGGTGATTCAAACCTCCATTTTCAATAGACTCATGTGCCTATCACATATCCAAAGATAGCTAAAAAATGATGAAAATTGTATTTATTGTGATTTTTATAAACCTGTCCTGTTTCTGTTCTCTTCTGTGTCACTAAGGTTAGTAACACCCTTCACTTATTTAGCCATATCTCACAGAATACTCATCCAATTAAAATTACCTTTATACAGCATTCAGATGACACATTTTCTAGAATTTCATAATGAGAACTCATCATCCAATTCTAACTCTAACGTCCTCAAACAATTAACTTTCATTTCATGTTTCAATGCCACTGGTATTCTGAACCAGTCTCAATTCGGGGCCTATTTCATTTTTTTTGGCTCACCCTAAATTCGTGAAAAAATTTCAGGGATACAGTAGACATCTGTATCTACAACTTCTAAGTTTTGAGTTTCTGCAAATTCACACATTAAACAACTCAAAACAATCTATAAGGAGGACTTACGAATCTGTCTCCATTGATAGCTTGAACTCCAAAACCCTAGGTTTTGATTTAGCCCCAATCACCAAAAAAAAAAAGAAATTTTCCTCATGTTAATTTTTCATTAGACATCAAAGAATAAGAATTCATCATCAAGATCATCAAACCCATAAATTCCATCAAATGGTTTTCATAGCCATAAAAAAGAAGAGGGAGAAACTAAACTTCAATCGATAGAATCAAGTATCGGGATAGAGGCTTACCGTTTTGTATTGACTGATTGGCTTGATTCTCCAACACATTCTGGTTACAAAGGTTGAAAACCTTGAAAGAGAGCTTCCATGGTGATTTTCGTAGGTGAGGGAGGAGGAAGAAGACAAGGTTTTGTCTTATTTATAGCTAGCTTCTTTTATAAGCCACTGTGTTCATTATTTACAAAAATGCCCCTCTTGGACTGGTTCTTTAAAATCCACTCGTACAATTTCCTGTGACCATCAAAAAATGTCATACATCATTAATTTGATGTCACCAAAAATTATAGTTCACACCGATTTTTTTTTTTTTTAGTGTAACGGGTAAATCAGATACCGTGTGTTACATTTTAAGTTCGCATTTTATAGCTTAATATATTATTTTCATTCTTAAAAAGAAGTCAACAGTTATAGGCAAAGCATGCAACTAATGGGACAATGTATTATGTATGAAAAGGATAAATGGGATGAATGGTGAGAAGAAGCACTAGTTATTATGACCTGCACAATCATAAAAATGTTTAAATTGTAAATGCAAAACATTAATTCCATAAAAAACATATATCAACATATTGGAAAAAGAAATACTAAACTTCATCAAAAACATACATCAACATATTGGAAAAAGAAATACTAAGTAAGAAGGTATGACTTTATTTTCCTAAGTAAATGGTGCCAATAAAAAGTTATAGTATCTTTACCACACTTAAAGAAACAATGACTATAAAATGAAATTCCCATCCCACTATAATGAACAAACAAATAATTATCGACGAGTATCAAATTTTAATTGAGCAAGGAAAATAACTTCATAGTAATAAAAGTCATTAGAGGCCTTAATCTTGATCATATATCCAAAGGTCTCATCTAGAACATCTAAATTCTGAACAAGTATTACACCAATATTAGTTTATTAGCCTAATTCCCTTTTAGTGAAAAATAAAGAAAAAGTATGAGCAAAATGAAAAAGTGTAGTTGGTTTAGATATGAAAATGAGTAACAAAACATGAAACTAAGTAAGTTGTCATGTCCCAAACCCAATTTCACCAACTGAAACCCTAATAAATCATCACTTAGTAAAACAACCTATATTTTCAAACCCACAATCAAGTTAAGGTTAGACACCTATTATCATTAAAAAAATAATACAAAGCATCAAAATTCTCATCAATTATCTCCTTCATAAAGTAAAAAATAAATCATTTATAATTCAATACTAAAGCATATATTAACAATAATTATCCTATAAAGTATGTTAGAATAAAGGAATTATCTATTTATAACATCAAGACCATTTAAAGCAAACCACATAGCTTAATTCCCTTTATATCTCCAAGCTCCTTCTTTATCATCTCCTCACTTGAAATTAAACAAAATACGTTAATATATTACCTAATAAGAAAAATTAAAATAAATAAATAAGACAAAATATCTCCATCTTTTGGACCCCAACTTTTTTATAGAAGTATGTATCTTTAAAGGAAATTGATAAGAAAGGATTGGATTTGATTTTGATACCTTTGGGTTTTGAGTAGATTTGCATAGTTTATGAAAGTTAAAGTGAACGAGTTGATTGAAATAGGAGTTAAAAATCAAGAAATAAAGAAAGAAAATGTGAGAATATGAAGAATTGTTAAAGTTTGACTTTTTGGCCATAGAGAGTTGACTTTTTTATTTAGGCACAATTTGAGAAAATGATCTTCAGGAAACTTGTAGCTTATGTTGAAAGCTTTCTGTCACTATAAAGCTTGCAATTTTTTTATATCGGGAGTGAAAGTTATGATCAGTCAAAGTCAGGGTTATTTCACTTTGACTTTGAGAATGTTTGTAAGTGTAGGATTGTGTATACTGTACTTTGAGGCAAATCGTTGGATTGATGTGGTCTGAATTGAGAGAAGTGGTCTTCATGAAAGTCAAAGAAGATTTTCCAAGCTTTACAATGATGTATATTATGCAATTATTGGATGTGAGAATTGAAAAGTATAAAATTTGAAAGTTTAGGTGTATTATAGGTTGACCTATGTTATAGCTGAAGCTTTGACTAGGAAATTGACCTAGTTAGAGGTTGTTTTAGTCTTTAAGTTCTTCATGAAAGTTGAAGATTTTGATTTGATCTTTATTTTGATATAAAGTATAAAATTTTTTGATCATGGAATAAGAAGTTATGATTTTTACAAGTTTCTGTTACTATTTTAGCATGATTATTAGAGGACAGATTTTTTTATGAGAAAATTGACTTCCTTAGAGGTCAAATTGATTTTTCTTTCCTTCATGAAAGTTGTAGGTGACTTTCTGATCTTCTTATTGATGTAAAATATGATATGTTTGGACTTTGGAGTTAAAAGATAGAATTTTTCAAAATTGAGTTATGGCTTAGGAAATATTAATTTGGACAAAATACTTCATGAGAATTTTGACCACAGTAGAGGCAGAATTAGTTTTCAAGTTCTTCATAGAAGGGGTAGAGCTTCCTTCAAGCTTTCTATAGAGACCAAATTTGTTACATTTGGAGTTTGGAATCAAAAGATATGATTTTAAAATTCTGAAATTTTCTGTAACTCCAGATTTCCATCCTTAAGCGTGCTCACGCCTAGTCTCTGAATTTCTTAAGTGTGCCCACGCCTAATCTTTGAATCTCGCCTTCGCTTGTAACTTTTTCGTTTGACATCTGATTGACTTGATTTTTGAAGCGTTGGATTCCTAAGACAATAATCTACATTCTCAGGGAAAATTTTGTATTTTTATGAGATTAAATTAAGGATGATTATTTTAATCAAAGTAAGTTGAATAAATTTTATGAACATAGTTCAGTATTTTGTGAAATTCGAGATCCGTGCAGATCCAATTGACTTGATTCTTAAGGCAAAATAAAATTAAGACATAGGGCTACAAATCATAAGAAGGAATTGAATTTCAGTTTAGCCCCTAAGACTTTCAATTACTGAATTGAAGTTTGGATACGTGTGCAGTCTTGGATTAGGAACATCTGAACGTATTTTGGCTATACCTTTTGATCTAGAAATCCAAATGAGGTGATTCTTGATTTGGATTAAACTAGACAAATAGGGATACAATTGTTATGAAGACAACGAGTTTCAATTTTGTGTTTACGAATGTCAATGTTTGGATGGAAATAACGTGCTGGAAAATGATTTAACATAAGATATGTCCGAACTGTTTGGAGCATAACTTATGGTATAGTGATCCAAATTAAATGATTTTTATGGAATTATGAAATTAAGACAATGAGGAACAATTCTCTAGAAGGAAGTTTTGACAAATTCCTTCAAATTGATAATACGAAACATATCCGAAAGTAAGCATGAACAAAAGTAAAATGCAGGGGCAATTTTGGAAGACCAAATAATGACTTAAGGTTTTAGGCTTATAAGTGAGGGGCAATTAGGTCTTTATCCATTCGTTAATGACATGGCCATCTATAAACAAGGAGGCTGTCATTTTGGAGGAGAAAAACACGATACCTTGAGGAAAAGAAAGAAACAAAATAAGAAGAGAATGAGAGAAGCTTCAGATGGGCGATGGAGAAGGAGAAAAAGAGAAGAAGCCTAAGGTTTTCGTTTTTTTCAAGCTTCCTAGAAGGGTT
Organism: Erythroxylum carthagenense; assembly: GCA_026413575.1. NCBI lineage: Eukaryota > Viridiplantae > Streptophyta > Magnoliopsida > Malpighiales > Erythroxylaceae > Erythroxylum > Erythroxylum carthagenense. The sequence goes on along the minus strand of JANZLD010000008.1, from coordinate 39,079,248 downwards.
TGAGAGATGACTCAAAGGAAAAATGATAGAAGAAAGTAAAAGCTTCCTTTCAAGCTCAATAATTCTAAAAATGGTGGAGAAAGGAGGTAAGAGAAAATTTTCAAGCTTTGGGTTTTTTATAAATTTTTGGTGTAGATAGTTTGGAAATCTTGTGGGTTTGTCAATTCTAAGATCAATTTTGGAGATAGAATGGGTTAATTGGATCAATTTTGAATAATTGTGAATTAGGGTTACGCCTAACATTGTGAATTGGAGATTTTGAAAATTTGTGATTTAGATGGCTTAATTATAAGTGGAATTAGTGTTTTCTAAGTTCAATTTAAGGATTATGTCATTTATGAAGTTGAATTTGGGTTAATTTGATTTAGGAAAAATTCAATTG
>JANZLD010000008.1:39061647-39074163 GCA_026413575.1 Erythroxylum carthagenense | reverse complement strand
TCTAAAAAAACACTACAAATATATATATATATATATATATATCTATACACACACACACACACACACACACACACACACACACACACACATATATATATATATATATATATGTATGTATGTATATATATGTATATATATATATACATATGTATGTATGTATGCATATATATATGTATACATACATACATATATATATGTATATATACATATGTATATAGATATATATATGTATGTACATACATATATATATGTATATATGTACATGCATATATATATATATCTATATACATATGTATATATACATATATATATATGTATATATGTACACATATATTTATGTACATATATATATATACAGTGAAAACATCAACATAAACACAACATTCATATAATCTTTTTTCCAAATTTTTCTGTTCTCATCACGTACACATTTTAGTTGATCTTTCAACTCCAAAACTAGTTTAACACTATCTCATAACATTTCGGTCATCAAATCCACAGAAAATCAACAAATATGACATACCCTAATTTTCTCACTCACTTTCCAGCAAATATACTATTTCCTAACCATTTTATAGTGAACTCACGATGCATGCTTCAGTTCATACAAAAATACATAATTATAATAAGCTTACTTGTTTAAAGCTCCAACATCTGTAACAATCACATAACTCTAATTCCTCATGCAACCACATGCATCAACTTGAAAGTTGACAGGGGGTTCGGTTTTTCTTGGGATAGAAGAAAGAAATATCAAGGAGGAAGTGGTAGTGAAAAGGGAAAACCAAGATTTTATTATAGTGTAGATTTGATGAGAAACTTTGTGTTTAAGCAAACTAGGGAAAGAAGCTTCAAGAAGGATAAGGACAAGGACAGGAGCTTGTCTTTCAAGGTTATTAAAACTTAACTTTAAAGTTTGGACACCTTTCCATTTCTTAACAACTTATCCACTTTCCTTTATTGAAACTCACTTAAATAGGATTTGTACTTAAGTTTATGACTTAATAAAACCACTGTAATCACAAGTCATAACCCCTTACTCACTTTAAGAAATTTCCCATAAAAACATCATTTCGGGCCAACTTTACATGTTCTTTTTGACCCTGATACTGAAGTCATTTTGTAACACTTTCTTCTAGAAACATGTTATCCTATTTCTTATGTCTCCATTGACACCAAATTCATTCAATTTGGTTCAGTGTTTTGAAAGATATACTTCAAAAATTTTTAGACTGCTCTTGTCCAAAACAGTATACTATGCACAACTTCCATCCAGAAATTGAACATCTTAGAAACTGAATCACAACTCAACTTCTTCAGATTATTTGTATTCCCATGTCTCTAGTTTAATCCAAATAAAAAATAATCTCACTTGGAATTCTATAGATCCAGGTATAATCAAAACACTGAAGTATGTTCAGTAAATTAATCCCATCAATTATCATACTTCAGCACTGTCATATTTACATCTTAAATTCACCAACCAAATCAATTCAGAAAGCTATGATTTTTGGTGGAGATGTAATAAAATGTCTTTTGAATCTATTGGTCTAAGAGTTAAGTTATTTAGACATCAGGTGAAGAAGTTATGGTCGAAAGAAGCAAGACGGGTCAGCTTGCACAAGAGAGTAAACTATTAAGGAGTACTGTAGCATGAAAAGACAATTAAACATCACTCTTGCAATTAACTCACGGGCACGAGTGAAGAAAGTCACTCCTGTGCAGGAGTCATGCCCAGGAGAATAAATCATGGGTGTGAGAAAAGTCATTGGTATGAGAATAATTCATGGGTGTGACAAATAAAGACAAAAAGAATGAAGAACATACACTGTCAGACCCGACCACATTTTTCAATCTAACTCTCTCAATTGATTTCATATTGTTATGAATTTTGGTTGAGAAGTATAACAATGTCATGGGAGCCCAATGGTTCAGGAACTAAGTCATTTGGATGTCTAGAGAAGGAGTTATGAGCAAAAGAAGCAAGATTGTTCAGTATAGGGAAAAACCTCAAATGCACGATCGTGCTTAAGCATGAGGGTGCAAACTGCCATTTTTCACCAAAGTCAAGCACGAAGGTGCAAATCCATATAACCTAAAAAATGCATTTTTCACCATACCTCAATGTCAATAAGCACGGTGCTTTTCTACCTAAAATCCAAAAGTCACCGTTGTGCTTATACACGACAGTGCATTGCTTCTTTTTCATTTTCACCGAATCTCATAATTCAAACCTTCATAAATTTTGATCCAGAACTCTAAAAATTGTAAACTTTATATCGATGGAAAGCTAAAAGAAAGATCTAAAACTTTCATAAAGGCAATTTTATCAAAATTAGCCTAGATCAGTGTAGTTTATTCCTGAAAGTTTTAGATCAAAATTTAACTCCCTTAACTATTTATTCCTGATAACCTCTCAGGTGACTTCCATTCACTAAAATCCAACATTTCAATTTTTTTTAATTTATAGTCTTTCTACTCCATTTTATTCAACTCATTCACTATAACCACAGTTCTTAATCTACCATCTAAAATTATTTACATCAAATCCACAAATTTTCAACTAATCCCATGACAATTTAATTGTACCCGAAATGTCAATGAATACATGTACAATTATTTTTATGTGTGCAAAAATTCAAATCCACATACATGTATGCTGACATTTTGTTGAGCATGAAATGCAAATTTTTTAAACTCTCAAGTTGCTATTTTCTCCATTATTGAAATCTGGGTTCTAACCCTTAATATGAGGACGTGATGTCACAACTAGAAACATTTAGGAATAATACATAAGTGTAAATTGAATCTCATAATTATGATCTCATAATAATTTCAATTACAAAGAATTATTCCAAATATTTTATTTTTAGTATTAAAGCATAAAATATTAATTAAATTAATGAATAAAGATAAATAAATCCTTTTCATTAATTAAAATAATGTCAAAAATTAATTTGTATCCAATTGATTGGTTGCAAGGGCATAAACTAACATTTCCATCCATCAGTCTTAATTTCTTCATGTCACCATCTACAATCAAAGAGTAGCCCCGTTGACTGTATATTCATGCCTGTCTGATGCAGTCTTAGTCACTTGCTACAATTTGTAGCTATTGCTTGTTAGCAATGTCTAGTTGTCGCCAACTGTCGACTCCACTCATGCTTACTCTGTCACATATAGCTTCACTACTCCTGGAAAGTGCCTTATTCTCTAACAATCACACAACACAAACGAACACCCAGAAAAATCAAGCTATTGGTGGATTTCAAGCTATTCATTATCAACATATAAATACAAATATTATATGTTTTCTTGGCAATTGGTGGATATGGGTTTCCAAAACCCGCAATTTCTCTTGTTGTTGACAACAATATTGATGAGTTTTCTTTAGGTGAAAACAAATAGCATGGATTACTAACTCGTCAGATAAGTGACCCAGAAAACACATATGTTTAAATTTTCACATAGCTTATGTATTCTAAGACATTCATTCAAACTTTTTAGATTTCATAATTGAATCTAATTCGATTTTAGTATTAATTTCAATTTCAAAATTTAAGATCAATACCAATCAAACACTTTATTCTAGTTATAAAATTAAGGTTATGATTGGTAGGATAGTTAGTAATGGAATGGAATATTATTTCATCTTTTGGGAGGAGGGTTTACAATGCAATCAAATGGAATAGGATGAAAGAGAGGATTTCACTTTACCTTCTATTCCATCATAAATAGTTAAAATGAGTTACCTCTGATTTGGGGAGTTTAAGATGAAATGTAAAATGATAAATATGTATTACATAATATACCCTCAATATTTTTTATAATATTAATTATACCTTCAATCCTAATAACAAGCAGCAAAACAATACTTCTTATTATTGGTGTTGATCTATTAACATATGTTTTGTTCTATCAAGGGTAGAATAGTCATTCATTATTATTATATATATATTACATTCTATTTCATCTATCTTCTAAATAACATTTCACTATATTATATTATAAACCCTTCCATCCCTCCCAATCAACAGTTCTTTTAATATTACATCCATTTACATTTTATTCCATTATAAATTATTTCATTCCATTAAAAACCTTACGTCCAACCTGTTGGATCGAAAATAAAGCATACTAGATTTGGCTAAACGGTAGATTTCAAAAACTTTTTTGAAATCAAAACACATCGGAAGCATAATCACCAAATCAATATGTTTAATTCATATATGATACGGTATTAGAAAAATAAATAACATAAAAGATGGTAGAAATTTTACTGACTCCTTAGCTATAGCTTTGATTCCTCGCTATGGTATCTTCTCCTTATTTTTATATCCTCTCCTTTCTATTGTATCCTCAACCAATCTGATCCGTCACTTGTTCTCCTTGGATAACTTAGTTAGCAAGATCCTTTGGTGGGAAAGGAGAAGAAATATTGTAGAAGTTTACCTTATTTGAAAGAACCAAAAATAGGAGAGTAGAATTCCAACCAATTCACCACCTCTCTCTCTTTCTCAAAATGAAAGAGAGAGAGTAATAAATGAGTCCTTCTCATTTGTTTAATATGGATAAATGAAAAAACAAAAAACCAAAAGGAAGACACACATTTTCTATTAACAAATGAAAGAAGGAAGAGAGAACATCAAATGTATTACTCCCTTTTTTTAATCAAAAGAATGCTAAAAGGTTTACAAGTTTTTCTACATGCCAACATTAAATGATAACCATTAAACTATTTAATGATAAGATCATTAAACCATATAATGAAGACACCATTAAACCATTTAATAATGATGAAGCATGATAAAAACTCACCTTATATTTAGCAATTAAATGTTAAATGTGCAGCCATAAAATTTAGCTACATAAAACTGAAAACTAAATCATGTAGTTTTGGTTTTTGCCCTCCTTTTTTGTCTTTACAAAATTTGTTTTAATTTAATTAATCTTATTAATTAAATCAAACCAAAATCTAATCCAATATTAAATGTTCACTTTGGGCTTCTAATTAACACTTAATTAGAACAAAACCATCATTTAATCATAGGTTTAAAACCCAATTCGATTAACTCTTAACTAAATTGTTCCGGTATTATTATTCTAAATCTAATTCGATCTTTTCTTCTTTCTTATTTCCAGTAACTTATTTATTTGGGGAATATAATTAGACTTAGATAATTGAAGCTCCAATAAGCCCGGAATTAATTTAATCTCATTAAAATTAAATCCAGCTTATTAACCAAATGTTATTCCAGTAAAGATAATTAATTGAACTGTTGAATAACTAAATATTATAAGAACACATGTTTCAAATAAGATGTCCAATTACAAACTTTACTATGAACCATATTATAGCCATCCACATAATAAAGGGTAAAATTACCATTTTACCTATAATTGATTTTTTCTACTAAATCTCCCATTTTACTCTAAATGGTGATTAATGCACAAGATTTCATCTTATTGTTATGACTTGATGGATAGCTAGTCCGTCAAACTACTAGCGCTAGTTTAATCACTAATCTCCGTAAAACCTCTAGAAGTGATGATATCACTATAAACTCTTTATTTAAGTGAATGTTCCCTGATATATGTTTCAACTAATAATTCCAAAATGCAGACACTAGATTGATATTTTATAAAAATCCATTCCGATTATATCAAGAATTATAATGAAACAGATATGAGTTCACCACTCATCTAGATTGTGGTTCGTAATGAAAGAATGCTAAGGTGTATGTTTTAAGATTAAAGTAATGACCTACTTTATTCTTTAAAAACATACTTGATTCTAGATTCATTTAATAGTGACATTTCGATAGTCAACTACTATCATGATATGAAACTCATCATTTTCTTATAGTAAACTCTTTTACTTACACGGAGATAATCAACACTACAGTTTAAACCATAATTAAGCGACCAACTTAATTATTCAACTGTGAATAAACTAATTTAGATTATAATAATATACATGTTTCTCATATATCTCTATGTATATGTATATTACTTACAAAAGAATCTTAGTATTGTATGACTAGATATATAATGCTCATATAAATAAAACCAAACTCTTTTGTTTGATTAGTAATAAATATTTTTACTACAAAAGTAACTAGAAGAAGGTTACGTTAGTTCTGAAACTACTATTAAGAAATTGGGTCAGTATTCAATCTTATAAGCAGTAGAATAATTATGAAACTTTTTCGTATTTGATTTTTCAAAAGACAAGATTGCTTAAAATTTTATAGAAATGATAAAAAATTATTTATATTAATAAAAATGAATCATAATTTGTACCTTATTTCGAAACTTAATCATTTTTTAGTTTATTTCTTGAATTGTTTTTTATATCGATTTATTTAAATTACTGTAATCGCACAAGCATTCGACCTCTAGCGGTACTCCTAAAACATATTGAGAGAATTCTTGTAACAATTATAGAGAGGGTTAAGTAATGAGTGCTAGCTCCTTAAAGCTTAACCTTATTTATAATAAGTTTTAAAAATTATAGTAATTAAGTAATTTATTTTTATACTTAAATAAAATTCAATATCTTATATTGATTCTTATTTATTAAATATTTCATATCTAATTATAAAGATTATCAAGTGAATATTTTAAATAATTAAGAAATACATCACTAATTTTGAAGTGTCACATATCTAAAAATATTTAATAGAGATAAAGTTTAATATATTAATATTAAAATCTCGTAAACTTATTATTATTAAAGTCTCGTAAACTTATTATACCTAGGGCCCTCCTCTCCTATTAAGCTGCTTCGATTGATCAGTCGTTGAGGCCCAAAAGATTGGTACATCTGCTTGTCTCTTCTTTGATTTAGATGAAGGCCCAATTAATTATTTTTAGTACTAGTTAAATTAAATAAAAAATTTTAGTACCTTTGGATAGTTAACATTAATTTATTGTAAATTAAGTCAAATGCTTAAGCAAAGATTTGAACGAATTGCTTTAAATCATTTCATTGTGATTGGGTACAACTAGCCAGAAATACGCGGACACGGAGTGAGTTGAGGCACTAAATCATGCTTTATTTATAATCAGATCATGATGTGCCGATGAGTGATGACATGAATGCATGAATATCATGAGGATTTGGATGGACCATGATTGGCAGACATCAACATAAATAAAATCGAGAACAAGACAAACATGCTTCATTCTGGAATAATGGCGTTTGATCCGCATAAATAGGGTTACGTCTTCTCATGCATTAGTTTATACTTGATATATAAAATAATACTGGAATGGGATTGCAGGAGTTGACCTTTCTCTCTGCTCTGAGCTACTGACATAAGCTTCTCAAGTCTCAATGCGCAAAACAAAAGCAAACACCGAGATTTAGCTACTCCTTCCTTTGCAGTTTCCAGGCTTGTCCATTTACATCCTTTTGATAATTATGTATCGGCTTATAATATCCTTTTCAGTCACTATCACGAGCAAACTTGGCTGAAAGAGCAGATATATGGTCTTAAGCTTTTCAGCCACTTTCACTGGCAACTTATTCATTTGGCTAATTAGGTTTACACGGAGTATATATGCTGCCCGCACACTCATGCTGCCGTGCAAAGCTAGACATTCGTATGCTTGTAATCGGTGACATGAAGTTGGATGAAGGTTGACTGTCCTAAAAAATGCTTACGTTTCCAAAACAGAAAGAGACTTGCATAATGTTAAGATGAAGTTTTTTTTAGTGGTTTCCTGTTTCTTTTTTTAGGAATAAATGATGTTTAACAACAAAAATATTCTAAAAAATATTAATTTAAGGAAATATGTAATTTTAAATAAGATCATAGTAATAAAGTAGAGAAGATAAGAAACATAAATTTACATTAAAAAAACTTCACAAAAGTTAATTCATTAAGTTAATTATCTTTCTTTCTCACTTTAGTTACAATTCTCTTTTGTAATTTAAAAGACTGTTGATTTCAAACTTAATACTATGCCCTATTTATAAGAAAAATTAAACATATGATTAGTAACCACATAAATTGTAAAAAAATATTATGTATGACCTACATGTGAATAGTAGGAACATATGGAAAAAAAAAAACTCATTTACTTGGTTGGGACTTCTTAAGTATATAACATCTTCTTCTTTTTTTTTTTTTCCTTTTCTGTAATCCATTGTACATCTATTTTGTATAAGGTACAAAATTTTTACCATTAAACAATTAATTTAAGGCACATTTTCATTTGAATTGTAAATTTTAATATGACTTCACCCCTTCTAAATATACCTTAGATATGTCATCTTAAATATTTTGAATTCTAATTAAGTTCAACAATGTTTGAACTATGAAATAGCAAAAGACTTGGCCATTATATTTATCAGATTATCTTCAATATTGATTTCTTCATAAAAATATGACCATAAGAAATAATATTTTTTAAGAAAAGATACATGATGTTAATGTGCCTAGTCCTCTCATGAAACATATGATTCTTAGTCTAATATATAACACTTTGACTATCACAATGAACCAGAATTGCTTCATAATCTAAATTAAGCTCAATAAACAAGCTTCTCAACCAAATAAAAATTTTGAAATCTTATGCAACGATTATAAACTCTATCTCTAAAGTAGATAAGCAATTGTAGCCTACAAAGATGCTTTCCAATTGCTGCACAACCACCATAAAAATATATATAATCTATAAGGGATCTTCTCTTATCAAAATCACCTATATAATTTGGTCAACATGACTAACTAATCTTTATTATATATATATTTTACACTCTAAGTCTACATTTATACTTATAAGTACTTAAGAATCCACTTCACATCCTATTAGTGATTCCTTTCAAGATTAGATATGTGCTACCAATACTAACAATATATAAGACATTATGAATAGTGCAAACAATAACATAGGGTAAGGATCATGACATATGTTATTAGGGTAAAGAACATGATGTATGTTATTAACATCAAAATCTATCTTTTACGAGTGAAAAAAATGAAAACCTAAAATGAGATGTAAGTGGAGTACTAAAATGTTTAGCATCACTTACGCCAAATCTCTGTAAAATTTCTCTTACGATAAAATCTCCCTTTCTTTCTGTTTTGAAGGATTTCCATGACATTTTTTCACAACTCCCAAATCTTTCGTTTAAAACTCACTACTTAATAAAAATTCCAATTTATTAATTTAAAACATATCTTTAGTAACAATAAGCATGTCATCAATATACAACAATAAATAAGTGAATTACCCATCAAAGAGTTTCTTACAATAAATGAGTCAAACCTTTTATCCTTTGTTTAAGTGACTGTTTCAATCTATACAAAAACTTCTTCAATAAGTACACTTGATCTTCTTTCCCTTTAAAAATGTAAACCTTAAGTTCTTTGAGTTCTCATATAGAAAAGTTATTTTAACGTTCATTTATTCCAAATTAGATTCATACATAGAAATAAAAGAAAGTAAAATACAGGTCAAATAGTGTTTTACAATAAGAGAAAATATATTATTAAAGTCAACTCACTTTTTCTGATTATATCCTTTTGCAACTAATCGAGCCTTATACCTTGCATCTTATAATGTTGAAATTCCAACATTCTTTCGAAGGATCCATTTGTAGCCAATGATATTATTCTTTGATAGTGGTTTTATTCTTCTTTGATAGTGGTTTTAAGAACTTTCAAGTGTCGGTTTTATTAAAGGAAACAACATATTATAATCATTACTAGAAATAAATACAAATTATATAGAAGGCTCACCAATATTATTTATTTATTGTGTTATTAATAATGCTTAAGCCAAAAAAAATGATTCCAATAAATATTTGTTCCTTCCTAATTTTCTCTTTATTTATTTATGCTTAACTGTGCTTTATGTATCCTTTTGTCGTAAATTTTGATAGTTCATTCCTCCTCATTTTGATAATCTTCAAAGCTAGCAACTCAGATCTATTCAAGTTTAGTATAAGGTTTTCGTAGAGAATCTGATTGACTAATCTCTAACCCCACCTTTTTCAATGAAATATCTTGATCTATATTGAAGAAATAAACTCATTTTTAGGATGAAGTATAAAAATTTCATCAAATACAACTTTTTTTAGCTAATTTTAACTTTCTATAACTTTGGATTGAGATACAACAACCTATATCCCTTTTCATTTTATTTAAACCAAACATATACATTTTCATTCTTAAGTCTAATTTATCATCCTTTATATGTACATATTCTTGAAATCTAAATATATGTAAATTAGAGTAGTTAACATGTTTACCGAATCATACTTGATCCTAACCTCAAGGATGAAACCTTGAAATCTAACACACTTAATTTGTAATCAAATCTTAAGGAAGCTAAAATCATATTAAGGTTAAAACCTTACCCAATGGTTATATAGAATAATGAACCATAGGTATAAGATATTTTGAATGTTATAAGTAAATAACTTGATAAGTTCAGAAGTTCTTTGAATAACCTAATATAAAAATCTCACAATTGTATTAATGATCTAACATAATGTTTTCAATTGAAAAGAAATACCTTGAAAAATTATAACACCAAATTAGGATTTCTAAACTAAATAAAATTGGGATTCAATTAGGCACGGTTTGGCACCTCCTAGTGTGGACTATTAACAATTTAATGCTTTCTAGGTATAGTTAGAACTATACCTTTGTTTGGAGATCATGGATCCTCCTATATTTTTATGACATTAGATACGATCTTAAGTCATGCCTATAGCTAGAAATTTTTTATCTATATATAAATTTTAAGATAGACTCGATCTAAGCCATGCCTTGTTAAAGATTGCGTCTTACTACTTATTTATCCTATAAGTTGAACAGGCTATTATATAACTATGTTGTGGGGCATGTTCATATCCAACTCTTTTTAAACCTTAGCTTAAATCAAGATAACCAATAGTTGTCATTCAATTTGTCCTGATTCCATACATATTGCCACTTGTTTCACCAATCCATTAACATATCTTAGAGCCTTTTTTCTTTGTTACATAATTGGTCCACTTGTCAAGTTTAAAGGATAAAAGGATATTTGGTTCCTTTCATCCCTAACTCTTTTGAAAAGATTCATCCTCGAATTATCACCTACACAATAAAAAGAGTTAAATAAAAAAATTAAAAGTATTACTCACATTATATTCATGTAAAAAATCTACTTTATATGTATTATTATTAATCCATTTAATAATTTGAAATGGATTGCCTCCTCTTTATCGTAATTTAGATCTTCTTTGACATAAAAACCATTATTTTTCATTTACATCCATACCTAATCATATGGTTAAAAGATAATTTTCATGACCCCTTTAATAGCTTTAGATACCTATCATGCCATATTAAAAGAACACTTTTATTCAATATGCCATATCAAAAGCACATCATTGATTCAACTTCCCTTTCCCTTTCAAACGCTTCAAGTACTTATGGTTGGTATGAATAACAAAATCTTTTACCATATATAATGCTACCAAGTATCCAAAGCTTGAACTAATGCAAATAAATCTTTGTCATAAGTTAGATAACTAAGAGTAGCTCCACTAAAATTTTCACTAAAATAGTAATTGACTAACTTTTTTATATATTAAGATGGCAGTAACATCTATTGTTGAAATATCACACTTATTTTCAAAATTTTTAGAAAAGTTACTAAAAGCTAATAAAGGAACATAATGTAACCTTTCTTTGACAAAACTATAAACATGTTTTTGTTCATCACCAACTTAAATCCAATATTTTTTTTGAAAACTTTAATGAGTAGTATAGTTAATGTATTAAAATATTTCATAAACCTACTATAAAAACTAGATAAATTGTGAAAACTCCTTGCATCAATTGTAGATCTAGTTGTAGGAAACTTTTGAATGGCCTTAACCTTCTCTTTAGCCACCTTTATCCCTTTTAAGCTCACTAAATCCAAGAAAATTTACTTTATACATGAAAAATGAACACTTATTTAGATTAGTATATAACTCTCTTGTCTCCAAAGAGCTAAAATAATTTTTATATGCTTAACATAATCATCTAAAGTCTTACTACAAACTAGGGTATCATCAAAATAAATAACTATAAATTTTCCAGTAAAAGCATGTAGAACATAATTCATTATCCTCATGAAAGTACTATGGAACACCCCACTCTCATAGGACATGTACTCGACATCCTGAGTGATATTCGAGTGCGAAGCCTACAAGAGCGGCATGCTAAAATAGTCATCGGTTAAAACTCATTGAAATTGTTTGAAACAATGTACATATATACAGAAAATCAATAATCCACTTTGATCCAACTTATTTATAAACAATTTCAGCCACAAAAATTACAATCATTATTGAACTCATCAGAGTTTTAGTAATCACTTGGGCCCATTATACAACAAAACTGTAACATCCTGTTACTGTTAGCAAGGGTATTATGGTAAATTGGGACAAACTGATAGGATTGCACTGCATTCACTGACTGAGCATGTTACTGGCCTCTAATTATAGAGGAACAGGTTTATTGTATA
>JANZLD010000008.1:39049460-39061547 GCA_026413575.1 Erythroxylum carthagenense | reverse complement strand
GATTTGAGTGAACCATTGATGATGGTTTCTCACTGAGTTCGCAAACTCACCCAAAATTGCAACCTATTTTTCAGGACGGTTAGAGTAGACTCCTAGTTCCGAAGATTTTCCTTTCCTGCCGTGTGAACTACTAGCAGGAGGTGTGATGGCACACAGGTCGGTCAGCTGGGGATTGCTTTTGAGGATGACTTAAGATAGATGCTTGTATCAGTTTCCTTTTTTATTTTGTTAGGGGACTGATAGACTTGTCTATTCTGACATTAAATGACTGTACCAGATGATTAATTTGGATTGTTAATTTACTGATTATTGTTATACTGTGATTTTATTACTGCGATGCCATATGGATTATTAGCGAAAATTTTCTGGTAGTGAACCTTTATCGTGGGATACGTGTCGGAGTGACCTTCAGGCGTTCCGATATGTACCCTACGGTGAGGGGGCGCTACAAAAACACTTGCAATCATAAAGTCATTTCATTAACAAATCATAAACTTACACTTTGTACAATCCTTGCGAAACATAATTCAAAAACACAAAATTCACTGAAGACATATACAGGAACACACTGATCCTGACTTGGAACTCTCATTAGGAGCCTCTCTGGAGTTCTTTACTAAACCCTGAAAGTTACATTGTAATTTTTTATGAATTTTGTGAACTCAGTTGAGTAACCATCCTCGATGGCTCACTAATTTAACAAAATTCAATCATTATATAATCACACAGTTCATATAGTCAAATAGTTCATATCAATTTATCATTACATTTTAGCTTTACAAATCATTCAATGAATTTCAATCATATATGATTGCTATATGCATGAGACTCACATTTGTTTTTATTATTATGAATGAGAGACTATCACATACATATACAGATACTGGCCCATTGGTCTCAGTTAGAATAAAATCATGGAGCATAGCTCTATGTGCAGAAACAGTAATCACGGAGCAAAGCTCTACGTGTAAGTGCTTTCATACTAGCTACTTCGATCACAATGCCTTTATCTGAGCGTGCATTTATGAAATACATCAAATACATAATTAAGGCATGTATAGAAAACATTCATAATTCACAATCAAAATCTCATAGTCATCGGACCTAAGTCTGGCATTCAACTTTCATTGAGAATTCAAATATCATTAAGAGGTCATCGGACATAAATCCGGCATTCAACTTTCCTATTGAGAATCAGAATTTTCAAGTAGGCAGTCTCATTTACATATAAGTAGAACTTCAAATGATATTCACATGCATCAAATGCCTCGGATAATTATTGTCTGGAATTCAGTACACATTCATCAATATCAAATTCAATTTGACAATACACAAAACAAATCAAGGTGAGATCATCTTAGGTTACTCACAGTACACTCCAATATGCTATTGCCTAGATGGTCCAGCAATATCTGACTGACATCTAAAGTGCTCCTCTATATCATACAAGACACATTTACATATATCACAATTTTGCACAAATGTATAAGTCTTTCTTTATGCACATCAATGTATATACAATATGCATAATGCATGTTCAATAACAATTCTGGGTATTTATCGAGATTTTATCACCATATCATTCAGATACAAAAACCCTCATTAACATAATTTTTTCTTAGGGTTTGGACCATAATAAAATAATGTGAAACCAATTTCATAACCCAATTGATCATTTCAGATTGTTTTCTCATAATATGCTTTCGGGTCAACATTACATAATTATTATGATAAGGTAAATGACAAAACTAGACAACATTTCCTTTTAGAAACTTGTTCCCCAATGGTTTAGGTTTCTAATGATACTAAGATCATTCAATTTCGTTCATTATTCTATGAGTTATGCTCAAAATACCATAGACTATGTACATTTGAAATTTTGGCTAATGCATGATCATGCATTCAAGTTGTACACCTCATATCTCTCAATTCCAATATACAAAAATTACAAACTTTACATCAATAAAAAGCTAAGAGAATAATTTATAACGTTTGTGAATACATCTTTGTCTGATTTGGCGTATATCAATACAGTTTATTCAATAAAAATAGGACCTGATTTCTATCCCTAGTAGTGCTACAGCCTAAGCCAAGACTTACTTTTAAGCTCAATTTCAAGAACCTTAAGGATAGAATTAAAATTCAATTTATTCTTAACATTTGTATCCAAATGTCTCTAGTTCAATTTAAATCAAGAATCATTTTATTTGTAAATCTATAGATCAAAATATAGCCAAAATACTGAAGCATGTTTAGTAAAAATATTCCAGTTGTCAAATTCCAACACACCTCAGCATTTTCATCCTAACACCTCCTTTTCGGGATAACTTTGCATGATCATTATGATAAGAAAAATGATGTATTTTAGTAACACTTTCTTCTAGACAATTGTTCCACTATGTTTCCAATTTCTAATAACACCAGAATCATACAATTTGATTCAGTATACTGAAAGTTATATCCAAAAGCGTTTAGACTATTTTTAAACTATAACAGAACTCCTAACTCTATTTCCCGCTAGATTTTGAAATGCTTAGAGATAGAATTAACATTCGGCTTCTTCAGAAAAGTTGTAGAAATATGTCTCTAGTTTAATCTAAATGAAGAATCAACTTATTCAAAAATCTACAGCTTAAGTTATAATCAGAATACCAAAGTCTATTTAACGAAAATTCTCCAGTTCATAACATTCCAGCATATATCCTCATCAACAACTTATACAATCTTTCCTAATTCAATCATCATAATCACATGCCTTAAAGAT
Organism: Erythroxylum carthagenense; assembly: GCA_026413575.1. Lineage (NCBI taxonomy): Eukaryota > Viridiplantae > Streptophyta > Magnoliopsida > Malpighiales > Erythroxylaceae > Erythroxylum > Erythroxylum carthagenense. The sequence continues at coordinate 39,058,783 of JANZLD010000008.1, read as the reverse complement.
CAGATTTCTACTTACTTGTTAAGCTCAAATCTCCTTCAAAACCTCAAGCCAATCTAGCCCTCCAGCTTGCAAGATTGTTACAAAGTAAAGGTAAAAACAAGAACAACAAAAATCTGGTTCTTTGACTATCTTGTAAAGGTTAAACATATGATGTTGATCTGGTCATTTAGTAAGGTTGAACCTAAACTTTAGAGTTGTATGTTAGCAGAAACTTTCAGTGGAGAAAGGAGAAGAAGATGGTGGATTTTTCCAGCGACAACTTAGCTTAATTCAACTAGGTGCAAGGTGTCTCCAAACTACCTTAACATGTGTCATTTGGCATGTAAGCCATTCATCTCCTCCTTAAGCTGCCACATGTCTCCTAATTACTAGTTCATTTGGCATTTACTCATGCCGTCATTTTTCAACTAATTAAGCAACCTACATGTCACAAAATAATTGGTCCATATTTATACTTTTTTAATAAAAAATACTCCAATTTTTTTTCTGAAATTTCTAAAATTCACTAAAAATTCCAAAATAATGCTAATTGCCTCCAAATAAAATTTTAATGTGAATAACTCACAATTCACATTTTAATCACATTTATAAATCAATCATACCCAGAAAATGTCAATGAATGTATGCACAATCATATTCTTGTACAAAAATGTGCATGCCATATTTAACTAAAGCATGATGCGCATTTCCTAATTTCTTAGTACTTTCTCATAAATCACAATTCTAGCCTTAACATGGGTAACGGGACGTTACATATCTTATACATTCTAAAAGCAATTAATAACAACTCGTATAAATCATATTTCACTTTGAAGGCTATTCTTTTTTGTTCATTCTAACTTTATGATATCTAATTTTTAAGTTACTCTTTGAGAACATACAAGAATCATGAGATGTTAATATTTTACTATAAATTTATTAAAAATTTAATAGTCAATAAACATATGTGACCCATCTTTTTTAGGAACAAATAAAACTGAAATAGCACATGGACTCACACTCTCTCTAACATACCCTTTTAACAAAAACTCCTCAACTTACTTTAGATTTCTTTAGTCTACTCTATATTACTTCTATAGATTGGTTAATTAGGAATGGTAACACTAGGTACATATTATATTCCCCTAATTAGTGGTATTGCAAGGGAAATTTTTTAGGAATAAATCTTAGAAATCTATAACAAAGAAACAAAAATACTAGGCAAGAAAACATCAAGATTGTTAGTATCAAGCATTTATATACATTAGGAAAGTTATAGGCTGATTAGAACAAAAATATCTTTTGATCTGACTCTTTCTAGCATAAAACCTCACTCATTTATTTGCTTTTCTCTTAACACTCTCTTTTTCTTTTCCTTAAAATTTTTTCTCCTTCTTCCTATTTTTGAGTTCTCATCTTGATTTTTTAAATCAATCTCTCTCTTTTTTCATTCTCTTCTCTTAGCTTAAGTTGACCCTTACATACTTATTTAGTGTCAGTAATGATTTTATTGTTTATGGAAAAAGAATACCTATTTTTAGATTATTCTTTTATAGAACTTATATCACGCTCTTAAGTCTCATTAAAAGAATATGAACAACATGTGTAGGCATTATATCACTCAATAACAAGTCACAATATCTTCAAATTTAGAGGGAAATTGAGACTTATTATGCCCTATAACTTCATCATATTTGTTAACCATTAAAGCTTATATAGTCGAGGATGTTCTATAGTATTCAAGCTTAACTTTTTAACCAAAGTAATGCTAGCTACATTTTTTAACAACCTTTATTAATAATCATACTAGATGTCTTATTATTAAAGTGACATCTTAGATGAAAAATAGTCTTTTATTGCTAACTGACATCATTTTCTTTAACTTTAACATTTAGAGCAAGCCTAATCACAAGCTTCTTCGCATATACTGGATACTCAACACCATCGTTATCATAATATTTAATGGCAATATAGAATCCTTATCACTCTCTCTCTTTTTATCTCAATCTCCCTATCATGTCTCATAATAATTTCCTTTTCCTTATAACATTTTGAAAATATGTGTATTGTCTGTAAATAACAAAATAATTTATTATCATAAGTATGACTTTGGGTTTTAGATTTACCTTCTATTTTGTTAGGCACCTTCCCTAATTTTTTAGATGGCTTGACTTTGACTTTTGGGGTAGTACTACCATTCTTTTTCTAACTCAATTTCTTTTAGGATGAGCTATAATTTAGTTATGAATAGTTGTCCTTTTTTGTAGTTGCCTTTCTAACCTTAAGATCTTATAAATTATATCTTCAGTCTCAAATGTTGTGATTCTACTATATCAACTAATACTCGATTTAAACCATTTGGAAATATAGCACGATGGATTTTTGATCCTTCTCTACCTTTGCTTGAACCATGTCAATTTCCATCTCTTTATTTTTTAACACTTTTTGATCTTTAGAAGTTACGTTGTAATTTTTGGAAAAAAATCCCTATAGTGGTGGTTGGATATAGATCTCCTCCGAATTGTTAATATGTCTTTCATAGTTTCTTCACCTATTTATTACAAGCTGATTCTACCTAATAATACTATAATAAGCAAACTTAATAATAATGAGTTTTATCTTTTTCTCTTTGGCGTAATAATGATAGTCAAAATCGACTCCATCTTTTTTTCCACTCAAATTAAATCATAGGGTCATTCCTCCTTTAGAATCAAGGAACTTTCACTTTGATTTTCTCAAGGTTGCCAGCTTACCTAGACTCCCTTCTATCGCCTTTATTTGTTAATCACTTTAGTGTAAAAACTGCAGATATTATTTCTTAGTGGTTAGTAATCATCATACAAATAATCTCATTTTTCAACGTCATCAAAATCATCTTAAAGAACTCGCCTTTGTTATCGAATTGAATTTTTGAATTTGTGGTCATTATCCCTCATGAAAATTGGCAATGAAAATATTTTGCAACTCCAATCGATCTCTAATATCACCAAACATCATATTCATGTGATTAAGTTATAGTTGCATTGCTTGTAGTGTACAAGCATCATCCTTCCTCCCGTTTTAGTTTTTTTCCTAATCAAACATTATTAATCCTTTAAAGAATATTAGAAATAATCTCACAACACTCTCTCACATGTTTCTCTCATTTAAATGTCACTCAATTCACTAGTGTTTCACTCTAAATCTAAATTTGGTCTATTGATGTTGCTGAAAAAATATTTCCTTTTATTACTCATTTCCCTTTTGATTCTTTATTAAAATAACCAAAATAAAATAAGGAATTAACCTACATTATTCAATCAATCTTGAATCTTGATGGAGTCATGGACAAGTAAGAAGTCAAAAACAAAAAATAAAACAAAGAATTTAAAAGATTACGGAAAATTGCAGCAGGTTCGAATCACAATTTTACTTGGAAAATAATCTTAAAATTTAACTAGTTAGGAATACTTCTAACAGAATTTATAGTCGCTACTAGAATGAAATCAAACTTTTGAAAAAAAATAGCTTAAGAAAGTTTAACAAAAAGGTATTCTTTTCCTAATTATTATCAATTGATTCTTTTTTCTTCTTTTTATTTTAGAATGTTCTTTATTCCTTTATTCATAGACTCCAAAAGATATAGAACAAAAAGGAAGGTAGAAAGAAAACTTAAGAAGGAAATAAATAAGAAATCAATAGATACAAGAATAAGAAAAAGAAAATAAAGAAAGAATCAATAAATAAGAATAATAACAAGAAACAAGAACAAAAAGAAGATAGATATCACTTAATGTTACAACCAAAGTTTTGATATTAAACTGATACAAACCTTAAGGATGAAACCTTGAAACTCAATATATTTGAATTGTAGTCAAGTCCTAAGGAAGCTAAAACTAGACTAAGAACCTTGACCTAATGATATATATAATTATGAACCAATGATGTAAAGAATCTTGATCTATCATTATGAAGAACTAAAATAAAAATTATAAGATAATTTGAACACCAAAAGTAAATAACTTGATAAGTTCAAAAATTTCTATAAAGAACCAAAGAGAAAACTCTCCAATTGTATTAAAGATCCAACATAATGTTTATAATTGTAAAGAAATAACCATTAAATACTAAAACATAAAATTAAGATTTCCAAACTAAATAAAAATGCCTATAGATGGATACTGTGGAACCATTTACAGCATTTAAAGATAGACATGATCCGGGCCACACCTATATTAGAGACTGTCTCTCACCACCAAGTTGTCAAAAAAGTTACAATGACTTATACAAGATCATATTGGAGGTTGTGTTCACATCTAAGTCTTCTCCAATGTTGGATTAAATCAAGTTAACCTATGATCTTTCTTCAATTTAGCTTGATTCCATATGTGTTTCCATTTCTTGAACCATTATATTAAGGACATCTTAGACCCTTTTCTCTCTTTTTTTGCATAATAAGTTTGTTTGTAAAATTCAAAGGTTCAAAAGTAAATTGATTCCTATCAATACTTCTTTGATAGTCTTAACCTTAAGATATGTGTGAGGAGAGAAATTTACTGAATAACATATTATGGATAATGTATCAGCTTGAAAATCTTTAGATAAATCAAAGTTTAATAAAATGCAATGCGTTCACTCAAATAATATTCTATTTATATATGCTCAACAACACCATTATCTTAAGGAGTATAACTATATGAAATTTTATAAATTTCATTAAAATATCCTCTATAAAATTCTTAACCATTATTTGTTTTAGTATGTTTAATTCTTTTTTCCAATTTTATTTTTAACCAAAGGCTTCTATTGCTTAAACATAATAAAGATATTACCTTTTTATATTTTTTGAAAGTTGAATTAAATTAGTAAAGGACCTTTAAAAGGGACCAAGGCCTAGGAAAAACAAAGATACAACCATATAAGGTTACACTAAAATAGGGCAACACATAAGTCAATTATAACTAAAAGAAATTAATGAACTATAACCTCAAATCTTTGTCTAGAAAAGATAACATCAAAGATAGGTCCACAAGGGATATGCTAAAGTTCTATCTTTTTGCTATTGGTGTGCCAAAATTTGTGACTCCTTTGGTAATGATAATTTATATGATCCAAAAGAATGTGTCAAGACCAAATTCTTGTTTATCTTTGTGCACTTTTTGAAATTGTCTTTTGTTCCTAAAAGGGTTTTGGATTTTGGAGCCTATAATATGAGAGACTTTTTTGACAAGGAGTGGGTATCTTCCTGATACAATACTATTACTCTTGTTAGGATTAATTTTAATCCTTGAAATGCCACTTAAAACATCCAACATGCCCATTGGCAACTTGATAGAATTAATATCATCTCCAAATAACAATAATATATCATCAACAAAGGATAACTTAAAGAGTTAGCTTCTTGAATTGATAATGATAGATGAACTTTCTACTTTCTTCAATTCTTTTTACGAGAAATCTATTAATTACTTTAATATATAAGCAAATAAGTAATATGATAAACGGCCCCTTTATTTTAAGCCTTTCTTCCATTGAATATATGAGTAACTTCTCCATTAATCAATATATTGTAGAATGATGTTATGATGCAAGTAGAATATAAGCTATTTGAAGAACCCAAATTCCTCAAAAGTGATAGTTAGAAACTCTCAATTGACTGAATGAAAGGCTTTATTGAATTCAATCTTCATTAAACAATTTTTGATCTTATTTCTTATGTGGTAGTTCTTGAATATGTCTTAATTTATTAATATTATTCTACATGCTTCTTACTTGGAGAAAAGCCTCTTAACTTAGGCTAATGATGTGTTTTAGAACCAAGTTTAGTCTAGTTGCTAACATCTTGACGTAGTAGAAGCCTTTTGTAGACTTGTTGAATCGCTCATGATTGCTAAAAATATAAGGCTCTTTCAATTTTGTTGATTTCTAAAAGAATACCGAAAAGAAAAGAGAATTGTGGGAGGGAATTCTTATTTCATTAATAAAAAAATCTGTCTTGACTTTTAGCTACAATGCCTTTGTATAAGTAGAGCTCCCAAAGATACAAGGAAAACCCTAATTATGTCCAAAAACTGAAATATTCCTAAAACCTAAAATTTACCAAGAATGAAGCCTAAAATGGTGTGTCAAAAAATTAATTCCCTATAAAAGTAATTACGAAATAAAAAGTTAACAAAAATAGAAAAATTGTCAAATTGAATGTTCGAATTAGCCCATAATTATGAAACTGCCAATATGTGCGATTTTTATCCTATTGCTTTTCAATCCGAATCATTCTCCTAAAGAATAAGAAAATTTGTCCTTGAATTGGCTGCTTGGTCATTATTAGAAGAGTCACCATGAAAGCACATTAGATATTTGACATTGAATACATTAGGGTTGATTTTCTCTAAGTTTCTTAGCTGACAACTTGTTGTAGTCACCTGTAACAAATCAATCACGAGTGAGGATAACCCAAACATATTCACTAACATCAAATTCCACGTGTCTTCATTTCTAATCAGTAGCTTGTTTGTACTTGGAAGCTGCCTGTTAAAGGTTCTTAGTGACTTTCTTATGAACCTCCTATAGTTAACCCATAAAATCCTTTGCTTTTCTCTTGAATTTAAGTTCGTTGTGGCATAGGGAGTAAGTTTAGGGGACCTTGAGGTATAACATAATACACCATTTGGAATAAGCTAAAACTGGTACTCCTATCGATAGCATGGTTATGAGAGAACTCTGCTTGAAATAACTTCCAATCCCAACTCTTCCCATGATCACCCATTAGACATCACATCAAATTGCCTAAGGATTTGTTGATAACTTCAGTTTTCCCATTTGTTTGAGGGTGATAGGCATTAATAAAGTTGAGTTATGTATTCATAAGTTGCGTTAAAAATGACTACGGAACTTGGTGTCCCTATCTAAGACAATAGATTCGTGTATCCCATACAGACCGTAAACATCCAGAAAAAACAATTACATGACACTAATAACATCAGTTGTGTTCTTACAGGGGATGAAGTGAACCATCTTGGAAAATTGATCAACAACAATGAAGATGGAATCATTACCCCGTTATGTACGAGGTAATCCTAGAACAAAATCCATACTAATATTATGGCTATATTGGAATGGGTAATGGTCTGTATAACCCTGCGTTAGTCGCCACCCCTTTCGAGACTTGGTATACTAGATAAAGTTGGACATACTTCTTTACCTCTTTTCGAGTTGCAGGGATAGAAGTCGAAGAACTGGGCTAGCTCTAGAGTGTGACCATACCCATCATACCCCTTATTGTGTAGCTCTTGAATAATCTTTAATCGCAGGCTGCACTATAGGATATATAGTTGATTCCTTTTGAATAGAAACCCATCTTGTAATACAAAATTTTTCTTTTTTCCTACCTTCACAAAACTCAAAATGCTAGAAAAATATAGGTTAGTATCGTGCAAATCACAAAAAGTGTCAAAATTAGATACCTCCACATTCATTTTAGTCAACAATGATTTTTGACAACTCAAAGCATCTACCATGCAATTTGTCATCCCCATCTTATGTTTCATTATGAAAGTGAACCGTTGTAAATACGTGACTTAAAGGGCATGCCTAGCCGACACCTTCTCTTGTCTTTGGAGGTGCTTTAAGGCTTTGTGATTAGTATAGGATGAACTCTCTGTGGAACAAATAGTGCTTCCAATTTTTGACAACTTGTAGAACTCCACATTATAGGTATTGTAATTGAGCTTCGATCTAGATAACTTCTCGTTGTAATATGCCCACTGGTCTACTATTCTGGTTCAAAACTATGCCAATACCCACCTTCAAGGCATTGCTCTATAATTGGAATGGATGGAAAAAGTTAGGCAATGCTAATATTTGATGTTACAGTAAGGTGTTGCTTCATCAATTAGAATGTTCCCTCAGCCTCCTCAGTTCATGCAATCTTGCCTCCCTTCATACAGTTTGTGATTGGGATCATGATACTACTAAAGTGGGGAATGAAATGCCTATAAAAAGGCTCCAAACCATGAAAACTACAAAGCTTTGTGATGGTTTATGGTTATGGCCACTGCTTCACTACTTCAATTTTGGACTCGTTAACCTATAGTCTATCTTTGGAAACCACATACCCCAGGAATAGGACTCTATCTGTCATAAATACACACTTCTTTACTGTTGCATAAAATACAAAGGACAAACAAAACCTCCCACAAATACTGTATATGCACCTTTTCATTAAGACTATAAATCAATATATTATTAAAGTACACAACAACAAATTTTCCAATGAAAGGTCTAAAAACTTGGTTCATCACGCATATAAAGGTATTGGGAGCATTAGACAAACCAAATGGCCTTACTAACCATTCATATAACCCTTCTCACATCTTGAAGGTTGTCTTCCACTCATCATTAGGCTTGATTTGAATCTAATGGTATTCACTCTTCAAGTCCAGCTTGGAATATATAGCAACACCATTAATCTGATCAAGTAAATCATTAAGGCGAGGAATAGGAAATCAATACCTTATTGTGATCTTATTGATAGCCCTACTGTCCACACACATACACCGTGAACCACCTTTCTTCAGCGTAAATAAGGCCGACATTGTGCAAGGACTTAGACTTTCACGCATATGCCCTTTTACTAGTAGCTCTTCCACCCGACTACATAACTCCTTATGCTTCTTTAGGCTCATTCTATAATGAGGGCGGTTTGTTAAAATAGCTCCTGGTTTAAGATTGATTTGGTTTTAAATATCATGTAACGGTGGCAAACTGTTAGGTAATTGACTCGGGAACATGTCATTAAATTCATTGAGGAGCTCAACCATCGCTTATGGTGCAATCATGTTTGGTTCAACCTCATTCTGGATCAGTATATACAACACTTCTGAATCCTACAATACTTCATCAAATCTAGCCAAGGATAATAGTTTAGTACTATCCCTCATCAGTTTACTCTTTTCCACCCTTTTAACTAGGCAATAGTATGATCTTCGTTCCCTCAAATACAAAACTGTACATGTTAACCTTACCATCATGTACCACCTGCCTATTATATTGCCAAGGTCTCCTCAACATCAAGCGACAAGCATCCATGGAAATTATACCACACCATATAGAATCTTTATATTTTAGACATATAGAAAAAGACATCAAAGCACCTTGAGACACTATGATCTGATTACCTTTCTTTAACCAAGCCATCTTATAGATGTAGGGTGTTTTTTCAGTTTTTAAGTTCAATTTTTTGACAGTCTCTGTAGATATTATATTCTCATAGCTGCAAACATCAATCACTGATTGAACCCAAGTTTATCATATAAATTGGCTGCATTTTCATAGTTTTTAATGTACTTTTTGACTCTTAATTCGTG
>JANZLD010000008.1:39034183-39049360 GCA_026413575.1 Erythroxylum carthagenense | reverse complement strand
GGTTCCGTTGAGAGACGACCCGAGGTTCAGCTATGCTGCAATCCTTGGTATAAATTTATTTTGACCGGTTTCCAAGGTCGATTTTCTTAAATCGAACGACAAAGCCGCGATCAATCACAAAGCGACAGATCTTAATATAGATGGTGTATGTGGACTGGAATATATTATTCCATAGGCACTCATCGCTAATAACAACTTTAGGGTTACATACCAGTCTGACTATTAAAACAATACTTGTATCTCCTTCAATTTTTGCTTCCTCTATATACTCCTTAATGTCAAAATCTGGTTATGCTCCAATGACTGTGTCTTCATCGTCTCCCTCTTCAGAATCCATAAATAATTCCTTATTTGTTGACAAGATTTGCCATACCCAAAGCAATGAATAACACCTCTAGTTACTCTATTGGTTGGATTCACATTGGTATCACCTCTATTTTGCCCACCATTCTAATTTGTTGGCCTGTTCGCTCTACTGCTTGATGCATTATTCGCATTGAGTGAGTAGTTAGGACCTGTAAGAGAAATTCTTCCTAATCGTTGAACTTGTATCTCAGTTATAAAGATGCACTGGCCAGCCACTGACACAGACACATGGTCGAACATGTTTACCATGTCCTGGCTCTGTTCTCGCACCCGACAATGTACCTTGAAATGAGCTTGTCCTCCTTCTCCTGTATCTCATCGCATAAAAGCAACTTATAGAATTCTGTAGTGTACTTGTCCATTATCTTTCTACCCTACTCTAGGTTCTGTAACCTTTGATACAACAGTCTCTAATAATTGTATGGTAGAAATTCTTCATGCATTTTTTTCTCATCTTCTCCTAGGTGCTGATCTTACTTTTGTCTTTCCTTGAATGTGTCATCTTTAACTACTTCCACCATACTGCAGCTCTGAATCTGAACCAAGTAGCCATAAGAGACACCCTTGTATTCTTTGGGACTTCCTTAAACTCCAAGATCTCCTCAGTCACTGTCAACCAGTCCATAAACTCTTTCAAATTGAGATTCCTATGGAACTTAAGAATTTCAGTTTGCATCCCCAATTCCCAATGTCGATTATCCTCTTTTCTGTTGTTTTTGTGATGCCTACGAGGAACTTCTTTAGACCTCCCTTCACCACTGCCTAATTCAGTGCTCTTGTTTTCTTCCTCTTAGTAATGATCTCTCCTCCCTCATTGGTTCTAACCTCCCATAAGTCCAACAAACCTCTAGTTGATTTGCTCCATCATTTGTTCCATACGTTGATTAAACTGCTTAGCTAGATGTTGCTCCATCTATTACAGGTCGTCTCACTCGTATATTTCATCTACAAGTTGTTGGCGAATTGCTCTTCCTCTCACTATGAGTTCAGGAATGAACTAACTCTGATACCAGCTGACATAGTGGAAGCCTTTTATAGACCTGTGGAATTGCTTATGATTGCCAGGAATAAAGGTCTCTTTCAATTTTGTTGATTCACAAAAGAATATCGAAAAGAAAAGAGAATTATGAAGAAGGGAATTCTTATTTAATTAATAAAAAAATGTCTTGACTTTCAACTACAATGCATTTATATAGGCATAGATCCCAAAGATATAAGGAAAACCCTAATATGCCCAAAAATCTGAAATATTCCTAAAACCCAAAATTTACCAAGAGTGAAGCCCAAAATGGTTCGTTAAAAAATTAATTCCCCATAAAAGTAATTTTGAAATAGAAAATTACCTAAAATAGAAAAATTGTCAAATTGAATACTCGAATTGGCCCATAATTATGAAACTAACACTTTATGCGGTTTTTATCCCATTTCTCCAAGTATTGTAATGCTTTTCGATCTACATCACATCTTGACAATTATCTCATGCAAGAAAAATAGTTCTATAATATTTAATTACTCTAAGGCTAGGTGTTTAAGGCACAAGGCATATAAAGAATCTTTCTTAATCTCCTTTAGGAGCTTGTCCATTTTTTAAAATTCCATAATGGCCTTTATGACTATGTCTCCAATCAAATGTCATGTCTTCTAATAAAAGTAGGCTTTTAAGACATTTGGTTCTGGAGCCTTGTTGGAGTTTCTACTAAATAGTGTCCTCTCAATATCCTCTCTTATAAAAGGCTTAATAAGGGAATTTTCTTGCTTCTGGCTTAAGGAGTTTGAAACTGTGGATCTAGTTACCTACACATAAGTAACTCATAAGTGAAAATGCTTATAATTTGTTGAAAGTATTTAAGTGTTGACTCCTTCAATTACTTTAGGGAGATATGCATTGTTCATGCTTCATGAACATCATAAATAAATCTACTGTTATTCCTTATAGAAAGAATTGCATTATGAAATTATTTATATCCATGACCCTATATTTGAGGCCAAAGACTCTACAATTCTACCTAAGAATGGAGTATTGACTCTTTAGTGCATTAACGTAGCTAATAAAGCCCTACCTCTCTATGATTTCATCAATCCATCACTAGGATTTGAGTATTATCACTTTTAGATACTTAGGAGGCTTTACTTGGACTACTTGATAGCCTTATACGATGTACTAATTCTCTTAGTATTAAGGGTTTTTAGCCCCCTCTTGATCTCTTGTAATTTCCACATATAAAAAGCCAAAATAAATGATTTTGTTAGACTTGGAAGTGTAAGAAAAGGTATAACCAACAACACTGATATGTATGTTTTCTTAATTTTAATTTTTAAAAGTTTCAAAGTCATGAGCTTCAATATGTAGCCCTTTAATCACTTGTTCTTCAAAGTTAGGTGAGCTTGCTAAAAGTTTGAAGAATCTAAAAGTTGTAAATTTGGTGTTTTAACAAGATGTCAAGGAGATTTCTATCGGGGTATTATACCAAGCATAAATATAATTTAAATTAAGCCTTGCTTGATGGAAATTGCACAAAACAATCAAAGTTAACTAAATACTTATCTAGGTTCTTCCTAATATGTGTTTCTCTAACTTCATTATTGCTCAAAGTGGAGAATTGATATCTAAGGTTTGTTACATAAAAGTGATTAGTGTAGTTGACGAATTCATTAGTATAGTACCTTAGACTTATTTGGTTACCTTTAGTCTCACTATTAAAGAGAGTGTGGTTAAAGTCTTCTAGTATAAGCCTAAGACTATTAATGAGAGCCTCCATATAATTCAGGTACCCCATAAATTTGTATTTTAGAAAGCTAAATTAACAACATAAATGAAAAGTGATATGTACTTACAAATCTCTTAGTAGTTCAATACTTTTAGTCATAAGTCACCAAGGTCCTCCTATTAAAATGAGCATAATAGTAGCTCTAAATGAGCCACGATTTATCCAAAACTTATGTTCGCTCTTGGAAATATTTAACCTTTATTTTGGTCTTTAAAAAATGAATCATAAATGATTTTTTCCATATGCAAAAGGTCCTTAATTATCCTTTTCTTATTGGATAATTATGCCCCTATATTGTAAGCAATAATCATTAAAAAGGAATGAGCGATTATTTTTATCCCTTGGTCTCGTCTTTTTACCTGATATCCTTCTTGAAGAGAAAGTAATGGGAATTATGTATATATTTTGTCTAACCGTAGCAAAGATACTAGTAGGATTGTTTGGGATCTTAAATTTCACATAGTATATTAGTTATATTCTTGTAATAACTACTTATTTATATATACTTCCCTTTTTAACAAGAATATTTAAGCATTTAAGGTCCTTTTCCCACCTTGTTAACATTGGCTTCATATGTTGATATAAGAGAAGCTTCACCCTCTACCTTGACATAGCTAATTTCTAATGTGATAATTGTTGCAGCTTCATCTTCTTAGGAATTAATCTCTTTAAGGGATAATCCTATAACATTGTCAATGGTGAAAGTTTTACTAGTTAGTTTCCAAGTTCTATTATGAAGGAACTTGGATGGCTTCTAAGGGTATGAAACCAGGATTTCAAAATCTTTTAGTCCACCCTCTTCATTTATCTCTTAAAGGTCTATGTCCGTTTCTGCTTCAACAAAAACTATTGCATAGCTAATTCTGTTCAGTATATGTGTATATTCATTTAAGAAAATCGTTATAAGACAAATCATTCATATTTTTAACCAGTATTTTAAAGGAAAATTATGAAAGTTAAACTTGATGGAAATATGGTTCAAACAGAATTTTCTAAGTTTCATACTTAATCTCTAATTTTAAAGGAATATTATCTTGCCATTGATATGCCAAGGTCCTTGCTTAAGTACTTTCATCATGATTACATCATTATTAAATTTGAACAGGCAATAATGCTCTTTTTTGATCATCATGCTCTCAAGTCCAAGTTTGCTTCATTTAGCTTCAACCTAAGCATTCGTCTGGAGAAAGGATCATCTTTTTTTACAAGAAAAACAATTAGAGTGCCATTTCATCTTGTTGTTCTTATCTTTAGTATTTCAGTTGATCGTGAAACCACCATAATTTCTTTTGTTGCTTTCTAAGAAAAATGCTTGAGTTTTTTCATTGGAGTTGAATCTCTATAACCACCTGACACCATATCTTCTTTTGGGGATTTTGAGTAGAGGGTTAAAAATAGAGGGACAGAGAAAGGATGAGGTGAAAAGCGTAGAGAATGAGATTGAAGAAGAAGTAAACAAGGTAGTAGGAATTGCAGTGGACTTGTGGAGGAGAGTAGACAAAGTTTCTTATAGCACCAATTTTCTTCGATGACTCAGTATGCATCTAATTTCTATATGCAACAAAACCTTCATCACCAAACAAACAATTAATTTGAAACCTACTTTGTGTATTTGATTGACGTGCTTCTAAATTTTTGATTTAATAGGAACAATTAATAAATATAAATATATTTATATTTATTTATTTATTTAAAAAAGGACCATGCCATTATTGTAATGAGAAGGGTAATCTGCCAAATTGTTATAAACAATATTATAACTTGTAACTGGTAATTAATAGGGTTAAAAAAATTAATTTTGTTCATTTCCCTACTCTTCTATATTTATTATGATTAGAACTATTATGTCAGACAAATTATTTATAGTATACTAACCTTTGGTAATTTATTAAATATATATATGAACCATTATTTTGTAATACTACATATTACGATTATATATATTCACAATAGTGACTGAAATTAACAGTTCCCAAGTGAACTTTACCATTGCATTCAAAATAACCTCTATGTGGTTATTTAGACTTGTTTTCTACTTATTACCAGTTTTTTTTAATACTTGTATAAAATTTTAGGTCAAAATTTTAAGTACTGAATTTTTTAGAGATATAGTAATTTATTTTGATTTTGTCTCTAAATATAATATACGTACATTTATATGTTGCAATAAATATAATTAATAATTTTCTTATAATTTAAAAAGTTTAAAATAATTTACCAATATAATGAAATACGTACGTACTTTGCAAACTACCAAACCAAACTTAACATGGGCTTCATAATTTGATTACTTCTGTCTTTGATACATTAACATGAATTAATTCATATTCTTAACTCATCGTGTAGCTAAAATAGTAAATCGTTGAGCACAAATTTTTAGCTTAGGGATAACTTTGTTTAATTAATTCATTCTTCATGGGATCTATCTCGTCTGGTCCATCAATCTGCAGTCACTTTCCTAAAGTAATTCCTCATGATCATAAAATTTTAATTAAGGTGTGGAAAGGAAAAGAAAATTCGAAGCAAACTTAAAAGAGAAATAATCAAAAGTCAAAAAATTCCCCTCCTGGGCTTCTTAGTTATGGTTTCCACTTCCTTAGGAGTGGAGACTTGATTACTTAGTCTGCGATTGTGCAAGAATCGGCATTGTTAAGCACGATGACAAGTTCCAGAACTCAATCATTTTGGTATCCAATTTGGCTTTCCCGATGTCCCAATTCAGATCCACTTGGTTATATTTGTCTTTGTCCCAGAATCCTCTCATGTGCGTAGGAGTTGCTTGAGATTTGCGAGCGTGAAGATGAGGTGTCGCTAACGGGGTCCAAGGTCCACGACTGGTCTGATATTGGCATTGGACTATGAGAAAGTACATCGCCATGAACGTATTAATTACCGCCTGCCCTCTTGTGGCTTCCTTATCGACTACTTCGGGGATGACGTGAACTGTAAAAGTTACAGTCCTAATTTTTCCATTCTACAGTCGTGAGTTTCGGACTCTTTCAGCTTTATTCAGAAACTCCCCAAAATGTTGACTTTCAATGGCAGAGTAGAACCAAATACGCACTCGAAAGTCGAAACAAAACATTACATGTGAAACTGAGGATGTCTGTGCTACACATGCCGATCGAACCAGAACAAGGCTATATTAGAATTAAAAAGAGAACATCGAATCCGATGAACGTTGTCAGGAGATAAATATATAACATTAAAAAGTCGATATATGGAGGTTGATGAAGAATCTTGGAGAAGGTAGAAATAGAAGTTTTGTTGTTATTATAGGTATCGTCATATGTTAAAGAAGATAAAGACAAATCCGTGATAACAGACAGCAAGAATCATGGGGAACAATCTTCCCAATGCTAAATTGCCTCTTTCTTAACACCATCTGGTCTTTGCCCTAGTTTCCCTCTTCTTTAAGATCTCGTCATGTTTCTTCAATCTGTTTCCTTATGCGTGGGGACAAAATTGAAATCAGAACTAGAAATCAAAATATAATTGATTTTGGCTCAACCAATAATTAATTTGCTTGCACTTCAATGCATGCCTGGACGGTCATATAGATACCTAATCCGTATAAGTAGTACAAGTAACCCTTCTATGCGTTCTCCAAGAGGGCCAATTCTAAATTTTCTAAAGAGGAATACATTATTATTTTGAAACGATACCAAACCATTCTCAAAATATTCCGTCACATTCAGCTGTAATTTAGTGAAGATTGTATTAACATTATCTAATATGTACTTAAAAAGGTATTTTTAAAAATCATCTCATTTTTTCGTATGTAATATTAAGTGGTACCAGTTGATTGTTAAAGCCACTGGAATTCCATTCCCAGAATGTCACCTCTGAAAACTTAATTAGACTCTTCCCACAATGCTTAAAGGACTTGCTTTGTAAGTTGAAGAGTTGAAGATATGCGGTAGAGAAAATCCGCATTGAAGAGGTTTGGTAAAGGCTGTCTAAGTGCTTATGCCTGCATATCAGTATAGATGTATCAGAAAAATGCATATGGTACATATTCACGTCGTGTTAGGTAGGAATTCAGCACCAAATTATTTTTCTTTGATTTAGTATCTTGACATATATTTGGTTTTCTTTCCATTTTGGCTTCATGCTTTTGTGTTTCAGAAAAGAACAAATTGTGGGGTACTTAGATTAGCAAGATTTCAAAAAGATATACGAGATTATAAATTTATATCACCTAGCCTACGCAAAATGAAAAAGAAAGTTTTATCTCAAGGAATTAGGAGCTGTTGACAATGGTCAATGGTTGATGGTGTGAGCACTTCGTTCTTAGGCTTTTCTTTCTTTTTCTCTTTTTGGGTATCATGCCATGCATGTTTTCTCTGTTCAACATCTTTCTTCTTTTACCATACATCATTCATTATCGACTTTAGCGGCTCAACGAGAGAAGGTGTTAAAGCATCTTCCTGTATGCCACTTGAACTCATGTTAGATTTTCTATTGTTTTTCCAATATAAGAAAAATCATAGTATCCCACACTCTGGAAGTTTCAAATCTTAACCCAGAAAACCTGCCTGGACTATATAATCCATGTATGATCCATTACATGCACATACACTGATAGACATATACATACCTAAATTATAAATGAATGATTGATCCCCACCCATAAATAAAATAATCAACTTTAAGGCTTTTAATATTGTTCCTGAAAGAAAGAGTATATGGGTCTGACTTTTTCGTCCTAGCTAGGGTTTGTTATGTCTCCATTTCACTATTTGGATCTTAGCTTGATGACTTGAAATTTGAGTAAGCAAGTTTCCAAGAAACTACTGGTTGGAAGCGTGGCAAAGATCAACGTAAGTAGATGAATTATTGCAGCACATGAATCTCGCATGGGGTACTACTGTTTGTCATTTGTTGGAAACAGTCAGTTTTATTGAGACTTTTTCATCACTCTCTTTTCCAAGCTACAAACAAGCATGAGGAAAAGTGAGAACAGTGACTTGCTGAAGTTGGATCCTTCAGAGAAGAACAAAGATAAAGAGGTGGAGGAGGAAGGTGATGTTGAAAGTAAGACTAAAAATAGTACAAGCTCGAGCAACAGCGTTGTAGAAGAGAGTGAGAAGGCTGCGACTTCTCGTGGGGTGAGATCATATGTGAGATCTAAGGTGCCTAGGTTAAGGTGGACTCCTGATCTTCATCTTTGCTTTGTTAAAGCAGTAGAGAGACTTGGTGGTCATGACAGTAAGATCATCTTTCTCTACTTGCTCATGGATTTTCTTGATTTTCCACACAACCCATGACATAAAGTGATCGTACATAAGAACTTTGAAGCTCCATCTTCGTCAGGAGTCAATTACTAACCATCTATTTGCTTGTTGTAGGAGCAACTCCGAAACTAGTTTTGCAGCTAATGAATATCAAGGGCCTGAGTATTGCTCACGTCAAAAGCCACCTACAGGTAACTTTGCTAATTAAACAGATTAAGCTGTTAAGTAGAAAAGGAAACATATCGAAGAGGACTCAACAACTTCATACCGCTGATTTCGTCTTGTCTTCTTCTTAGGTATTCATGATTACTTTCCTAGGTCCGAATTATGTTGAAAATCTAGGAATAGATTACACTACTAGTTTATAATTTTTTTTCTTAAAATTTTTATGTAATATTTTGATCTGGTGTATTATCTTTAGAAACAAGGGTGAATTTTAAGAACTGGATATAGTTAGCTGGGGCAAGAAACTGTTCTGTTTCCGAAATTGAAAAATTGTCCTGACAAGTCCTGTGTAATGTGTGAAATATTATTAATATAAAAAATATTTTCTTCCTTTGGATTGTAGATGTACCGAAGCAAGAGGATTGACGATCAGGGTCAAGGTATGAAATAACTTATATTTTGTTTGAGATTATGAATTAGGTTTACCTATTGCTTTCTGCATATTGATGTTTGGTGCTGGTGTTTATTAACAATTCACAGTCATTAATAGTTCGGTGAATGGCATTGGGACAGATCATTTTCCCTTTAGTCTTTGGCATCAATCCCTGATTCAAAACATTGATCAAAGGCTTCATTCCAAATTCAGGTTCTGACTAGGTTTAAATTTTACGTATTAGCTAAGAGACAGTTCTTTTGTTATTTATAAGCAAACATCTTTACTAAAGTTTCCCATTCCTCCGTCAAGATTCAGAAACTCCTGGAGTGATCATTATGGAAGCTGGATGACCAAGCCTACTAATTACCTAATTGCTGGAAAAGGACCTGGTCTTTACAATTCAATGGCAGCTGGGAGGATAGATAGAGAATTTGGTTCAAGCGCAACAAATGGGGATCTCCACTTGCGTAACATTTCATCTTTTTCTGACCAGGCTAGAAAACGAATGCAGGAGTTTCAGGATATTTCTCAGACATGGCATGCTTGCGAACCAATGCGAAACCGAACAACACGGTTGTCAGTGATGAAAGAATCTTCCTTAGGGACGATACAATTTCCCCCCGGAATAAGGGAAATTTATGGATCCAGTGCCCTGAAAAATAAGTGGAGCTTGAATGAGAATCACCAAATATGCAAAGCTAAAAGGAAGATTCTTGAAGAGAATGATCTTGATTTAAACCTTTCTCTTGGCACCAAACTAAGACCAGGGGAGGACAAAAAGCTGCAAGGGGAGGAAGAAGAAGATGTAGAAAGCAGTAATTTATGTCTTTCTTTGTCTACTTCTACATCAAAGCAAAACAGTTTATCCATTAATCTTAACATGCCATTATCAGAATATCCGTAATTGACAAGTACCCTGGATCTGACTATATGAATTTGAGAATTCAAGTGAGATCTTGTTGGTACTTGTATAAGAGGATGAAAAATAACGATCGACTTGTATTAACATATTCAGATAATGTTCAAAGACTTGACTTTTCATTAATTGTGTTAAACATGTTGTAGTTTATGAAGATTTCTCTGTATACAATTGTTTCATCACTTTCCGTAAGTAGTTGCTGATAACAAGGTTGCCTTGAAATTGCAAACCATGCTGGTTTTTTCTTGAAAAAGAATATGACTAATTGAAGACAAAGATGCCTAGGTTATCTATCCTAGGCATTCGCACATCAATACGTAATTATATTTTAATCAAGCACATTGAAGTTTGAAAGTATCATCACCAGGGCATTCAGTACAACAAAAAGGACCTTTGGTTACCAAAAAGGTTGTGGGTAAAGCTCCTAAAATCGTCGCTAATGATTTGTATTCATTGTTTAAAATTGTCGCTACCAGAGCCACGCACATCAATACATTTATCGCGAGTGCAACTAATGCACAGGCTGGCTCGCGAATCACGCTATCACGGTTGACCTTGATGTGACATACTTCACCGCACCACTCATTGGGTGTCATTTTCTCTTTATTGCGGATACCTCGGGACCTAGCTCCCCTGGTCTTATGTTGTAACTTGTTCTCTTTTTTTTTCCTTATAAAAAAAATGTCCCTAAATCTCAGTAACTAAAAACAATAAATGATATACATTTTTGCTAATTGTCGCTAATAGTTTTTGCCTATACTCTATTTTTATAGTAAAAAACTAATAGTGGTGTTTTGAGAATTCGTGTCAATACTTTTTTATTACACTTAGTTTTATAGGTAAAAGCTATTAGTTATATTTCTAGAAACATAGTCAAAAGTATTTAGCATTGGCTATGTTTCTAAAAGCATAGACAAATATTTTTAGCTATGTTTTGTAAAATGTAGTTAAATATTTTTGGCTACATTTTAACCAAATGTTATACAATTTTGGAATAAATTATTTGTTACATTTTTAATTGATAGATATTTTTATTGTAAATTTATTATATAAAAAAATTGTACAAAATAATTGATAATTTATAACATTGTATATAAAAAGTAAACTATCAATAAATTATACTAACAAAAGAATATTTTTTGTATACAAGATTTTAATAACAAATTTAACAATTCTTATAGAAAAAATAAATAAAGAAATTGGTTTACAAATTATAAATGCTAAGATTACAAAAAATATTATAACATAATTGGAATGACTAGCTAGGTTTGTCCATGTTGATGAACCCTATACGAAAAGGTCATTGCTGAGTTGATGAGATGGATCCATCTACTGAAAAGAAAAGCAAATAACCACCAACCTAAGTAAGGAACCAATAATTTACTGAAGTGATTATATGAATCCTACTGAATGACACAAAACATTATGAGACATTGTACATAATATCTGTAACTAGAATCTTAAATAATAGTCATCATAGCCAAGTATCAACTTTAACCCCATATACACTTCTGCAACAAAAAGCAGTTTGTTTAACACACAATAAGCAAATTACTAGATAATTTATTTGCATTTTAAAGTGACTATGAATCAATATAACACAAAGACCAGGAACAAAAATCATAGACTCGAGAGAAACAACAATTGTAGCAGAAGGATGCATTTCAGAACAATAAAACCCATAGACTCCCCTATATTTTTTTTTTGCTAATCACCACATATGACACCACAATTCCTTAATTGACTAGATTTCCTTACACAATGAAAAGACAATCCAAATTGTAGCTTGTAAATAGATCTTCTTTCTTATTCAACTCAGTTCCCGCAAATGAGAATTGCAATTTCTTGTTCCACACCTTCTCAACAACCAACGTACAATTATTAGAATCCTTTACACTTACCCCTAAGCCGTACTATCTCCAAAAACCAAGATTTTTAAACTCACACAAATAAAGGCATAACTAACAAAATGAAAACAAAGGACACCAAACTTAACACTTTCAGTAAAAGATCTAATCTAATGTCAAAATTTGACACACCAACATTCGCTCGAGTAATTACAATGCAATACAAACCAAAAAAATGGAAAAAGTAAAGTCATCTAGGTACTAAAATGGTGATAGTTGAACAATTAGTGAAAAACCGAAAATGAGTAACAATTAAAAACGAATTTTGAAGCAGTAGTAAGGCAGTGAGACCCCATCTCCATAAAAGTCACCATCTTTCTTTCTCTCTCTCTTTTGAAAGATCCAAAACAACTGATTGGTTGTCAACTTCTTGCTTCATGTTTGTGTCGTCTAATACAATTGGCAGATGACTAATGATATATCAGTGAGCACTGAAATTTACAAATTAAAATTAAACAATTAAAATTCTGTGTAATTATATGAATCAAATGAACTAAACTATTCTGACCAAAAAAAAAAAAGAACTAAACTATATGGTAAATAGGTACTTGAAAATGCAGCAAAGATGATGTTTTTGTGAGAGGCTGGAACACGAGGACGAGGCTGGAACACGATGTCTGGAAGGCGACAACTAGAACGTGACGAAGAGGCTGGAAACGAGAGGAGGAGCTAGAAAAACATGGAGAACATTGGAAATGGGAGAGAGGAGGATAGTGGAGGACATTGGAAACGCGAGAGAGAAGGATGGTGGAGGATGTTGGAAATGCGATAGAGGAGGACTGTGGAGGACAGGACAGAAAGGCAAGAGCGAGGACGGTGGAGGAGGTTTCAAACGTGTGAGAGAGGAGGACATCGGAGGAAACGAATGGTATTAAGTTTCATAAACCATTGTTTTTGTTCATAAACACTAGATTTGGCGACGCTTTCCTAAATTGTCGCTAATCTTTGGTGACCATTTCCATATATAATCATTGCTAAAGATTGATCTTTTTAATTCCATACACTTTCAAAGACTGAACATTTGATGATGCTTTTGTAAATTCGTTATATAAATTATATATAATATACAAATTTATTTGTATAATAATATAGAATTTATGTATAGTAAAAAGAGTAATATGATTAAATAGAATAATATATAACTAAGAAATGACAAAATGCATCTATGATTTATACATTCATATATAATTATATTAATTACCATATAATATTATATTATTTACAATTATTTTCTATGCATTCATATATCATTATATTAATTATAATCTATTTAAATAATAATTACAACATAGTTAAAAATGAAAATGAAATATTAAAAATTATCAAAAAAATGAAATATTAAATGTTAATAAATATTAAGTAGAATATATAAATAAAATTGATTGAAAATACATTTGAATATAATGAGAATTACAAACTTCATGTTAAACCTA
Organism: Erythroxylum carthagenense; assembly: GCA_026413575.1. Classification (NCBI taxonomy): domain Eukaryota; kingdom Viridiplantae; phylum Streptophyta; class Magnoliopsida; order Malpighiales; family Erythroxylaceae; genus Erythroxylum; species Erythroxylum carthagenense. Next base: position 39,036,129 of record JANZLD010000008.1, on the reverse strand, counting down.
TTTGAAAATTTTGTGAAATCATATAAAATTATCAAATCATATATTTTAAAATAGAGAAATAAAAAATTTAAATCTATCTAATATTAATTAATTGTCAATTTATAGTTTTATAAATTTTTGAAATAAGATTGTTGTTAAATAAATTTATTTTTAGACTTTGAATCAATATAAATAATATTCAAATACATTTAAAAATTTACAATGTACTTTTACTTACGATTTTGAAAAATGTAGCCAAAGATGACACTTTTAGCTACAATTTTGAAAAACATAGCAAAAGGTCGACCTTTAGTCTCGTAACAAAATTGTGGGTGAACGTTGTGTTTTCTTATTGCTTATATAGCGTAATATATACAAAATACATGAAAGTGTTTTCCAACTATGTAAACACTAAAATATCTCTAACTATACATGACTATTGTGAGATATTTTCCTAAATTGCCTCCTATCCTATTTGACCAAATCAACACAAATATACAATTCCCATATTTACACAAATACATAATATATACGACTTATTACTCTCCCTCAAGTTGGAGCATGAAGATCACGAATGCCTAACTTCGATAAGAGATAATATTTTTGACGTCTAAAAGCTTTCATGAAAATATCAACTAATTGTTGAGAGGTATGCGCATAAGCGGTGACAACATTACCAATTTGAATCTGATCTCAAACATAATGATAGTCAATTTTTATATGCTTTGTGCACTTATGAAAAACTATATTAGAAGCCATGTAGTAACCCCTTATTATCATAATAGAAATGCATAGGAGTACAAAGATCAATACCAAGAGATTTCAATAGGGCCTTGTGCCAAGTGAGCTCACATATGGTAGTAGCCATGGCTCAGTATTTAGCTTCAGTTGAGGAACATGAGACAGTATGTTGTTTCTTCATCTTCCAGGAAGTAGGAGAATGGCCCAACATAATAAAGTAACTAGTCAAAGAATGCCTAATTAAAGGACAACTGGCCCAGTTAGAATCACAAAAGGCATAAAGTTGAAGATCACTATTGCGTCATAAGAAAATATTTTGGCCTGATTGGCCTTTTAAATATCAAAGATGCAGATTGTAGCATCTTAGTGTTCATGTATAGGAAATTGCATAAACTAAGCCAAAATGTGCACTCAATAAATGAGTTTTGGTCGTGTAATAGTGAGGTAGATAAGCTACTCAATGAGTCGACAATAATTTTCAAGATTAGGAAGTAATTAACTAGAAATCAATGCTAAATTATGATTTTGCTCCATAAAAAAAGCAGCTAGTTTAAAGGCAAGAAGACCAGCCTTTGTCAAGATATCCAAAGCATACCTGTGTTGACAGAGAAAGTGACCATCGAAATTATGAGACACTCAATCCTCAAAACATATTTCAAATGATCCAGATCCTTCATGTGAAAATAGTTACTTAAATGATGCTTGAAATTAGCAATAGCCGTAGCATTATTACTAGCAACAATAAGATCGAATATACACAAGACAGAAAGGAAAATATAACTGTAGCACCCCACTCTCGCAGGACCCGAAACCGATATCGTGGGTGATATCCAAGTCCGCGCCACACGAGAATGGTATGCTATTGCACTCAATTACATTTCAAAACTTATTTTCATTCATATCGCAATTCCAATCATAAAAAGGTCCACTACAAGTGCACACTTTCAGAAATCATATAACAAATACGGCTTTTGCCCATTTGGGACCCACTGACATAAAAAGCACTACCTTGCGGAAATACAAATTTACACAAAAACCGAATGACTTTAATGCAGACGCGAACTGATCCCGACCTTAAACTCTGACTCCTATGCAGTAGGCATACTCCTGATTGCCTAACGGGGTACTCTTCAATTCCTGAAAAATAGGTGCAATGTTGGGTGAGTTTGCGAACTCAGCGAGAAACCATCATCGATGGTCCACCCAACTCATGCATAAACAAACAG
>JANZLD010000008.1:38875271-38891248 GCA_026413575.1 Erythroxylum carthagenense | reverse complement strand
TCCAAATATGCAATGCAAATTACTAGCCTGTCCCAATTTACCAAAATAACCTTCCCGTCGGGGATGGGATGTTACAAGAACCCTTATGAAGTGTAAATAATGAATAATCTACGTATGACTGTGTAAAACCAAACTTCTTTAAAGCACCTACTAACTTGGAAAACTAATTTCATAGGGCTTGATGAAGCCCATAAAGGAACTTACACATGCAATAGACCTGTCTATAATGAAAAGTAGAAAAATCGGGAAGCAAATGTATATAAACTTCCTTATGCAAATCACCTAGCATTATGTACATCTATCTGATGCAATTCCCATTCCTTGGCTATAGCAATAGAAAGAAATGTTCTAACTATAACCATTTTAGTTACAGGGGCAAAAGTCTTAGTGAAATCCACACCCTCTTTCTAATTGTTTCCAAGAATAACTAAATGGGCCTTACATCGCTCAATAGTACCATCAAAATTATATTTGATGTAATAAACCTATTTACAACTAATAGCATGCTTACCAGAAGGGAGATTTTTGACAGTCTGTGGGTCGTTTGTTTCAAGAGCTTGAGTTTCTTGATGCATAACTTCCCTCCATTGAGGATCATACGTTGCCTTAGGAGTCTTGACTTCACTGTCAATAGCTTCATCAAAAGCCTTATGACCATAAGAAAAATTGTCGTAGGAAACATAACAAGTTAAAGAATATGGATTACCTAAGGAAAACGAGGCAGGGGAAGTTATAAAAGGGTCTACAACCATGAAATGTTCATTAGATTCATATCTTTCGAGTTAACTGCATCTTATAAAAGCTTCCTTGCATATAATTTGGCTTGCTTTGTTTTGCTTATAATATTTCCATTCAAAGGGTTAGGTTCCTCTTTAGTGGCTTTCAACTTTCTCATACGCTTAAAGGCCTTATAACTAGCCACTTGAACATGTTACTATTTCTTTAAATCCAGAGAACCTCAATAAATAATCATTGAAGCTTAAAAGAGATTCCTTAGTTCTTGCATCATTTTTAATGTAAACTTTTAGGGAGTATGATTCAAGTTTCAATGATTGTTAAAGTGAGTCCAATTATTAAGGAAAACATAAATATGTACTACTACTACAACAACAACAACCTAGTAAAAATTCCATTAAAATGCAGGGTCTTAAGAGGTCCAGTAGTACACAGCCTTACCTCTAATAAGCTTTTTCTCTAAGAAACCATTTTACATTTTTTTGTTGTTTCATGTAATTTTGTGGTCCTTATTGAGCATATATGATTAGCCTACTTAATTGCTACAATTTTGAAATTCTTCATTATTTAGATCTTGGAATTTTATGACCTTTAAATTCATAGAAGTAAAAGGTGTTATTGATATCACCTAACATAAATCAAGGAGAGGAAAGTAAAGCATCCAAAAAAATGATATCAAGCTATAACAATTTTTTATAAAGAAATGATTAAGGCATAAGCAAGGATGATATTCATTTGAATTATAGCTTGAAGCAGAGTTATCATGAGATAGAGAAAATGATATGAATGTTGACAAAGATCTATTTTCATATAATTAGGACCATAAATTGCTAACAATCTCCCATTAAAGTGAGTTTGATGATTATTGAGCGTATGCCAATTCTTGTCCAAAAACTAAAGACCTTCTCTAAACCTGTTGGGTTTTTTTTGCCTCAAATATATAGACTAATATTATCTTATGTAAATAAAACATAGAGTACTTAAATTTTAGAAGGATAATCTAAGTATCTAACATTCCAAGTATTGATAAACATGTTAAGAAGGAGTTAAGGAGTTGATTTAGACTTTTTTTAGTTTCCTACCAACTTTCCTCTTAGTAATTACATCCTCTTTAGTAATAATACTTTCTATGAATCTTCAATCCTACTGAATGTTAGGAAAGGCTTCTTGTTTAAAAGCTTCACTAGTTCCCTAAAAAGCCTTGTCGTTAACTTTTTAAAATTTTTCTAAAGGAATTGTAATTCATTGCTATATATATATATACACACACACAACCTTATAAGGATTTAAGGTACTTTAGGGACAAAATATGAAGAAGCTAATTATCCTTGTTACAAGCTAGAATAGTGATTTCTATGTAAATAATCATCTTCTTCTCATATTGGTGGAAAGATTCTCTGCAATTCTTCTTGCTGCTAGATAATTTTGCATTGGAGAATGAATGGTATAGTTGCTCCATCTCTCTTACCTTCTTCCTACATATTCTTCTGTTCCTTTTTTGCCTAATATAGTATAACATTGTTGTAAGACTGATTTTTAGTGTTTTATATTCCACTCTTTTTCCTTTGGTTAGTGTAGCTACCCATTCTATGAATTCATTCTAGGTGTGGATTATTTTTCTGGCATTAAGCAATCCTTGTATTCTTCTCTAGATTTTTTTGTGAACCTATAATTAGTCATATTATGATCCATCAATTTTGGGTGAGTATTACATAGCTCACACTTTAATGAAGCTATTGGGAACTTGATTATGTCTTTGGTTATTAGTCTTCCAACAATTTCTAACCAGGTAATGAAAGCATGTGAGGGGAAAATGTCATTATCCTATACAAGTTTGCTTCATTTCTCTCTTTTTTTTTTAATTCCCACTTCAATTCTCTCTTTTTTTTTAATTCCCTCTAAAGAGAGTTTTTGCATACTTTTTAGTTAAAGACTTTGGTTCCGTTAGTAATCCATATGATTTCATCTAATTTTTCTTCTTGACATATTAGCATATTTTTCATGATGACTTCCACTCCTCTATTATCATGGTAAGGCCATTTCTATTGAATGTTCCTAATGAATTTGCTAACCTTGGTGTTTAGATTGATCACTAATTATAGGTGTTGGATCTCCTCTAACTTGTATAATGGACTGTTAAAATTTTAAAATTAATCCAACAAAGACATATATGTTTATTATATTCTCTCCCATTGCAGTCAACTTAAATGTTGCTCTCCAGTCCTTAGTTTGAATAGTTTTGTAAGGTTTAAGTTGAAAGCTTAGGTTAATCTTAGCTTGGATTAATCAATCTTCATTATTAAGCTTAAGAATATTTGAAGTTTAGACATGCCATTTTCCATTTCAAATTTGATACAGATTCTAGGAAAACCTTTTTTTTTAATCATAGTAACAATGCTGTCCTCAAGGCAAATAAGTCATTGACCTTTCTTTCAATGTAACTTCTCTATCTAAGTTATGAATTTTCCTATGATTAATTTATTGCCTAAAACTAAGGCAACTACATCTTTTGTTAGCAAGTAATACAATGATAAGTAGGAGTTAATCCCTCGAGGAAGTAGAGTGAATTAAAAAATAACTCTTAATTAGTCTAAAAAATATTTTTTTTGGATTTTGATTAAGGAAAATATAAACTAAAATAAAACCTACATAGGCAACTAATATAATAAATAATAAGGAAATGTTTGAAAAGAGAATTCAATTTTATTTCATAATTTAGCTAGCCTAAAATGGATATATTTAATTGAAGCAATATGATCTTCTAGATACTAAGAGCACAATCTTTATATTTACAGCCATGTACTTTCTAGTTGCTTAATCTATATCTCTAACTTTGCTAACATTTCTTTTAATGTAGTATGCTCTATAAAATTTCAGGAAAGTTTTACCTTAACACCAAGAAGGTCACATAGGTCTCACTTGAGTGTCTCATTCAAACCCCTTAACTAAGCCATAATCCACTTATAAGTAGCCTTTTTGGAGTCACCCATAAGTAAATTCAAATAATGTTTAGATGTTAACATAAATTAATCAGCATTAAAACTAATCGAAGATAGCTTGCAAAAATATATTCCATATCATAAATTAAATCGAATACAGAAATAATCATAAGTGTTTTTTCTTATCTAAGCATTAAAAACAACAAAACGAAAGAGAAAAATAAAGAAGTTTCGATAGAAATAAATTTAAATGAACTCCTAGTCCTTGTTAATAGCTTATGTCATTGAGATAATATCTACATTTTGATTCTATAATGAAAATAACGTAAATGGAAATATGAGGATTATAGAAGTCTCTCTGTAGCTAACTTTAACTTTAAGAGAGAAAAGGATGCCTTTACTATATGTTATAAAAGCCTCCAAATAACTAACTCTAACTTTTAGAGAGAAAAGATGTCCTTAGTATTTTTTTTCTAAAATTTAGTTAAAGTACTCAAGAAATTATGGTGTTCATATCTAAATACTTTACCCCCTTGTTGAACATAATTTGGTGTATAACCATAACCTAATTTGTAGGCCTCACTATTTCTTTTAGGCGATGGAATTGACCTATGGTATGTCGTAGATCTCACTATTTCTTTAAAATTATTACATATCCTCTTTCTATAATTGTGTTTTCAAACTATGGATCTTTCCATTTCTCTTTTTACTTGCACATGCTCTTATAAACGATTTGTCACTTATTATACATTCTCCATCTATAACACAGGCTAGAACATGAACATGGACTAGTGTTCCTTTATAAATTTATATTTTCATTATGATTTTTCTTGAATAATATTATCTCAATAACTAATTTGCATAATTATATGAAAAGATAAAAAACAATTAAGTATAATAAGGTAATTTATCATTAAAATGAGAAAAATACTTAAAAATATTTGCATTTTCATGCACAATAAATGTCCCCATAGTTAAGCTTGTACTTATCCCTAAACAGATTAATGTAAACTTAATTGAAAAGGTAGTAAGTTGAAAAAATAATTTAACAAATCAATTTTATAATTAAGATTGTAAGTCATTCACTCAATTGCATTATTAATCAATTAGTTAAGCATTTAACAACTGGCATTAAATCATAAATTAATTCAATTTTAACCTATAATCCTTTAAGCATCAACTTAATCTAGAAAACTCAACTTAATGCATTAAATAAATATACACAAGCAAACTCAACTTAATACATTAAATAAATATACACAAGCAAGATGGTTAAATTTTCAACAAATTTAATATATCAATTAATAGAAAAATAAAGCATTAACTTATAAATTTACAAAGGATCATTTAGAGAGGCTTGTTTGAAAAATCACCTAACTTTTTCATGCAAAAGTAAACACCTTATCATATACATTCTCGGTTACTTAATTAGTCACTATTTTAAATGACTACTATTACAACTTTTTAATCTCAACCCTTTTGCTTAGTCCATAACCATTTGAGTGAATTTATTTATTATCACTTATTCAGATATTTTTAAATATTTTTTCCATTTTTTGGGTGAAATACTGACATGCTAAAAAGTCATCCACTTCTAACTCAAAGATATGACCAAATTATACAAAATAGGTATCATAATCCAAATTAAAGTATCAATTTTCATGATCATTAGGAAAATATAACTAAATTAGTTATAAGATTTCATAACTATTGGCCTAAACTAATTAATTTGAAAAAAATTTATAATGTTTTATTTTGATCAATCTTCTTTCATTGACAATTTTTTAATTATTCCTATTAAACTAATTACAATACAATTTATAAGCAAAATAAGGCCTATAAATAATTAATTCCCTTCACACGCTCAAGTTTCACATTATCCTAAATATACAAATTTTAAAGAATACAAAATTTAAGGACAATAAATATCAAGGGATGAAAATAGAAAGGGACTAAAAACTTTTCGACTCTTGTTTGTAATATGCTATCTAAGGTAATTTTGATTGACATTTAAAATTAATTTTTACCTTACAAACAATCATAAAAATTGCAATGCAAAAAAACATAAAACTTAAATGAAATTTGGAACTAAATACAAATTGAAATAAATACTAAGTAGAAATAAAATAATATAACTGAAATAAAATGTAGTTTGGTATCTCAAAAGGAAAAAAAAAGAAAAATTTAAAACGTACAAGGCTGAATATAAAGGAAAACAGAGTAAATAGGAGGTGAGTAAACAATAGGCTTTTCTTAATCTTTTTTGTCTTTCTCTAGTGTTGCAAAGATTATGGAGGTAGTTTGGTACATCACACATATAGGAACTAAGCAAACTATTGCCACTCCATTCTTCCTATTTGCCTCCAAAAACCTATGAAAACATAGTTTTGACTATACGTTTTGGTCTTTATGCAATGAATTGTGTTAATAATCTTATCCTGCATTAGCTACTATAGGAAAGGTTTGATTTCTCTAGGCCCCTTAGTTATCTCTTCATCCTGAGTTGTATCAACAACTTATATAAATTTAGCTAGCGACTCAGGCTCTACTTTTCTCTTGTGTCTATTCTTTGACTATAAGGACTTTAACTCCATCTCTAAAAAATAGAATACAAGTGTCATCAACCTTTTAAACTATACTAATTTTATAAGCCTTATCATTTTAAGGTCGAAAACTCTTATGCAATACCTAGTAATTAAGTTTAAAAGAAAATAAAAAGCAGTTAGTTTTTTAATAGTGCAGTCAGATAATAGCTCTACTTATTACATCGTGCTTTTTATTTCCCATACGTTCAAGATACATGGCAAAACATAATTCTAGATGACACAGTCTCCTTCTAACTATGCACATTAACTAGAACAAATCTCCATGTTTGACTACTTTTGTACTCTCCTTTCTCCCTTAAAATGAATAAGATATTACTTTGTTAAAGTATATAAAGGCAAAAGACATGATTTGATTGCTCTTTTTTGTTAGTGGATCGTAGTCAAAGGTTTTAGTTGATATGATTTTCCAAAATTCTTTAGGTTTCCTCTTATAAATATTGATGGAAAAATTAGTTATATAGTTTTCTTAAGTCTTTTGTTTTCACCTATTTAGGTATACAAAACATACATTATGCTATAAAAAATAATTTAGAAATCATTTAATTTCTCCTAATCTTAATTCTATTACATTCTTCTTAATATTCAGCATTCATAAACAATTTCAATGTAGTTAAAATTTCTTAAGTGATTTCTCAAGAGGCATTGTTAGTTATATCAATAATTGATTGCCATTTATAATTGTTCATTTCATATAACAAATCCACACGCTCCAGATCATTTCAAATTTATTCTTCTACTTTATTTGACATCTGTAAGATTCAAGTAAGCTTACCATTCGTGTTTATCTTCATTGAAAAATGTAAGTATAGGTGCTTATTTTGGCATGAAGCCTTGGCTTTTATATATTCTCTACTTTTAGAGCTACCTTGAATTACTTGTAAATTCTTTCTTTTGTTTGTAGTGGTAATTATGAAGTCATAGTTGTGTATTATGGAAAAGTTAAGAACAAAAATAGACAACAATTTTCTCAATTTGCAAAATTTCCAAAAAAAAAAAAGAGTTTGGAGCCTTATAGGCTTAAAAATTTGGATTTTGAGGGGAAGAAAGTGGTTGCAACTTATGATAATTAAAAGGAAATTAAAGTATATAGGTTTTAGATAAGAATAGGGATTTTGAAGAAATTTTGTTTATTGATTAGTTATAATCAAAAAATGAATTCCATTATGCATCTATTTTATCTATTTTTGTTTTATTTAAACTTATTTATAAATTTTCTAGGGCATATTTTTTTGGTGGGTTAACATTAGTTAGAATCAAAGCTTTTTTTTTTGTCTTCGTATCATTTAATTTAATTTATATTTTTAAATGATTATTTGTAATAGTTTGTTTTCTATACTAAGGGTTAGAATCTTAGAATATTGCACATGACCATATCATTGAGAATTCATGAATTGCGTTCCATTTACATGCATATCATTGACATATACACATGAATTTTGAATTAGTACACATTGAAAAGATAATATATGCACTTATTTTGGGATATGAAAGGTTTAAAATGATCATGATGTGAATTGTATATTGTTTATGCCTTGCATTTTGGTTTGATTGATTACAAGTAGTAAATTTAGAATTGATTGGTACAATTGAAAAATTGATGAATTAAAATGTAAATTTGGTCTAGTAAAAATGCCAGGTGGTAAGACAACTTGACACTTGAAAAATTGGGACAAGTAAGCCTATAAATGAGTGACATTTAGCATAGCTAATTAATTGAAAATTGGTATTGATCATAGAGTGACAAATGGACTAATAACTAGGTGACAATTGGCAGCATATATATAGGAGAAGTGACTTGCATGCCTAAGGAAAAATGTTAATGTAAGATGGCGACACATAGCATTTGATGTGTTAAGTTTGTACAAGAGAAGTTTTAGTTTAGTTCATTCTTCTCTTTTCCACTACTCTCACCACCGAAACCCTCCTAACTTATGAACCTTGTTTCCATTTCTTTCACACTCACTACAATATCTATACAAGAAAATCTACTCAAAGATAGTTATAATCTGCTATCATCATTTTACTTCTGTTGGAAACATCCTACTTTCATCTTGTACTTTGATGATTTTGAATGCATGGAGAGCTGAACTGGCTTGATATTTGAGTTGAAATTTGAGCTAGAAAAGTAATTAAAAGATTGTTCTTTATGGAATGTTATAATGGAAAATTTGTGATGATGAAATTGGAATGAATTGTATATTATGTTGTTGATGAGGATGTGCTAGAATGAGATAGTGAATTGGATAGTTTCTGTTTTGTTTTAATTCAAGAAAGACAATAGTTATGAGCTGCCAAATGAATGATTTTGAGTTAGAATTGGAGATGAGATTGGTGAGGAATTGATATATAATTAAGATATACTTGAGGCATAATTTAGGTTATAAAGGTGTTTTGAAATCGAAATAAAGGTGTGTGAATATGGAAAATTGCAGAAAAATGGATAGTCCATGATCGTGGGCAGATGCATTAGCTTATGTAACAATTGTAAGAAGGTAACCCACAATTATGGGTAAGGTTTCGATATGGAAAATTATGTTTTGTGCAACTATTAAACCACTTGAGGACAAGACACTTTATATTGGTGTATTTGAACTTGATTGGGGCTTGAAAATGAACCTAGTTTGTTGGATTAAGAGGTTGAGGGTTTGATAAGTTTACGTTGTTAATTGATGTTAAAATTTAGGGAATGGATTATTTTGATATTAATGTATATGAATTTAGGAAGTATGAGTTGTTAATGGTATAAAGATGTTCTTATGAATGCAAATGTGATTCAAAAGATATGGACAATGTGAACTAGGTATAAATGAATGACAATTGGGAAATTATGAGAATATAAAGCATTAAAAAAAAGATTGGTGATTGAATGAGTGATGAATTTGTAGTAATCAAACTTACTTAAAGTATAAACTAACTGAAAAAAAGTTATTTACAAGCTATAATATTTGAATGGTCAAGACTTGAGATTAAGGATACTTACCAAAAAAAAGTCAATAAAGCATGCATTGAATGTAACACATATATTGTGTATATTTGAATATCCATTTGATTAAATAAGTTATAATATGTACATATATGTGTATTGCATGATATAGAAACACAATTTGAGCCTCCATATCCAGACATTGCCAAATCGTTAAGGCAATAGCTTATCTGGAGCGTACTATGAGTTAACCTAGATGTCTCACTATGATAGAATTGTTTTTAATTATTGTCAATTACTGAATTGTTACTGATATGACTGTGATAATTTCAGACATGGATGATCTGAGGAGTTTGATATTTGGGAATGTATTGGAAGTGTTTCCAAATTGAATGTGCAATATGAAATGTGTTCTTAACTAAATGTTGAATACTGGACTCAGATCCGATGAATATGATAAGTGACTGTGCACGTTAAATGAAAGTTATGGATAACATATTTTATGAAATGATGCATTTCATGGCCTTGATATGAATGATCAGATAAAGGAGTTATGACTAGTTTGACTAGTCTGAAAAGAGCTTAAAGCTAAAAAATGTGCAAAAAGAGCCATAGACTCAGTAATTAATGAGCCTGATGTCCACTAAGGGGTACAATATAATATCTGAAATGAGCTTGGTATCTACAAAGGGATAAGGGACAATGAAATAGGCCCTTGGTTATAACAAAATAGAATGAAAGTAGAGTCTAATGTGCATTGCATATATATTTTTACATAAATCATGTGAATAATTGTGAAGAATGAATAAATTGAGTTGATATAATTATATGCTATGTTTGTGCACATGTAGATGATATAAATGGTTGAAATGAATGATTGGATTATTCTGAAATAACTATATGAAATGTTTGTATTCATATGGGCTTGTTGAAATATGATGTTTTGAGATCTACTAATATAAGGGATTAAATTCTGAATAATGTAAGATATTATTTGAACTGTGTTACACACTTGTGATGTTTATGATCTGTTTTAAGTGAGCACATCGATGATGATTCACTCACTGAGTGAGCAAAACTCATCAAAATTGCAAATGTTGATTTTTAGGTACTACGGAGACCTAGCTTCTAATGCAATCTAGTAGCAGTCTAATATTGTCAATTTTGAAAACAAGAAATGGCTCAAAGATCTAGTCAGCTAATGTCTGAGGAGCTTAGTTAGATTGTTTTTAGTTAGCATCTCATTTCAAGTAGAACTTTGTATAAAACAGTAGACCCTTAAATGTTTTTGTATTGTAACTATGTGGATTATGGAATGTAATGACATTGTAAGCTTATGTTTGTGAATGAAATGAGGAAATTTAGTCTTTTGAATACTAGTGTACTATATAATGCCATAATAAGTGAATATGCTTACTCTAACATGCCATTTTTATAAGGTATGTTCTTGAATGTCCTCTAGATGTTCGAGCATATACTCTATGATAGTGGGTTGTTTTCAATCTTCTATCCTATAGTTTTTTCTAATCAAGTGCGCTAATCACTTTTATAATATACGTTTTGGAGTATTAAGTGTCGATCCCACATAGAAAATGAGTATCAGTATTATCCCTTTTCCTATTATCTAACCAACAAATATGATGATGGACATTATTAAAATAAAAATTAATGAAATAAATTAAATAAATTAATACAATTTTTACTCAGTAGAACAAAGATTAAATTAATAAAAATCAATAAAAATAGTAGTACCTAAGTAATGGATCCCTCTAAGACTCCTAATGCAATTATGAATTCTTCTATCAATTTAACCTAAAGTTCATCGAATTATGAAAATTCCTTAATTATATTATTAACTTTCTCAAGATTATTAACAATAAATCTAGGTTGATTAACCAAAATCTTTTCAAAATTAAAACCGCCAAAATTTCATTACTCATATTTATGAATTGCTTTACTAGGTTTGATCATAATCAGGAAGATTTGTCATTCTATCTATAGGACTGCATGCAAATATTTTCAATTTAATTAGATCGATTCTTAAAAAGGATTTCTCAATCCTAATAAAATCAAACATGAATCAATATATCAGAAAGAATCAATTTAAGAAAAGTAAAGAACACATTGTCAAATTATAATGAAATTGACAAATAAATTAAATTAAAATGAATTCACAACAAAATCCACCCTTGGGTTCATCATATTTAGGTATCATAAAGATTTAGTTCCACATCATAGAATACATAACATCAAAACAAAAGGAAAAATATAAAAATAAATGAAAACTAAAATCCCCTTTAATCTTCATGAAATTCACTTTAGGTCAATGGAAATTCATTCCAAATTTGTTTTCTTGCTAATTCTTCATCTCCAATGTCATTCTGGGACATCTAATTTTGCCTCTCAAACCACTATACTCTTTTTCTCTTCTTTTTTTCCTTTTACAATTCAAAAATGAATTTTCTAGGTGAAACATAGGAAAGTACACAGTTATGTGCTTAAAAAACACGAGATTTGTATCTAAAGCAAACATGTGCATAAACATAGGCCAAAAATGTGAGCATAGGCTCATCAACATCTAACATAGGCACATACCTCTTAAGCATGAGTGTGTGACACATCCATATACTTCAAACTCTTCAAACACATTCATGTAAGCTAGAAACTTAAAAATAATAAAGAATAGGAGTAAGTACATGATTGTGTACTAGGCTAAGTTCTTTATTTATAGCTTTATAACTTGGTCAAAAAAGCTTTAAATTGCTCCAATCTTTATTTATAGACAAGATTTGGAAAATGATCTCCAATTAGTGCAATAAGAACCTTACAAACAAAATAGTGGAGGAACTTCTTAGGAATTTATTATAGTTAGAGGATTCCATTAAGAGAGATATGACTAAAATGAAATGGGAAAAAATTTAACAAAAAGAAGATGAAGGTTTGTGAATCAAAACATTGAAGCTTAAAAAAAAATCCTTACGAAAAAAGATTATGGAGGTTACTAAATGACAAACAATCACTTTGCATGCAATTAATACATGTCTATTAATTAAGGAATGAAAACATATGGAATATACAATATAAAGCAAGCACTTCCCGGACTATGTATGATTACTAAAAGTTGAAAGCGAAAAATTATGATGGTAATTTAGAAAAACATTGGTAATAGTGTAATCATTGCATTTGGCATGATAATCAGTCTTATTTTGGCCTTTTGAGTGAATCCAATGAACTGATTATTTTGAGGAATCTCATCCTTTAAAATAGTTGATGAGCGAGTTTTAATCTTATAAAACCCTCAATATACTAAAAGTTCATGGGTCATGAATATAGTATATGAGGTTTTAATCCCATGAGGAGTTAGTAAACTAATCTAATTTTAAGTTATCTAAGGCCTAAAAGGATTATAGAAATAAAATATAAACTAAACAAAAAAGTAAATTTGTGAATATGGATTGATTGCAAATTAAATTGTAAAATTAACACAATGAATAAAATTGAGCACCACAAATGAACAATCAAAAAATCACACAAGGAATATTGGTTGATTTGATAAGGGGATTTGTCTTATCATCAAATACTAATGTGATTACTTTTGAGTTAGTACGGTATTAGTCCTAGACTTTTGAATGGTGGATTATTCTCTCTCAAGTTATAATCCATAAACCCTAAATCATAACCCCTAATTGAATTATGGAATTTTCAATCTCTCAATTAACAAAAAACCCAGACATCTAATTAGATCTTAAGCTCTCTAGCAGATTATCAAGGTCCACACACGAGATCTCTCTTTGTATAAATTACCGATTTGATTATTTATGTGATCTATTAGATTCTTGAACTCTCATTACCTAATTTAATCATTTTTCTATTAGTTCACTCTCTTGATTTATTACCAAAACATGCAAATTGAATAAATAATCACAACTCCCAATGTATTAATATCAAAAGAAATCACATTAACATTGATTCAAGAATAAATCCTTAAGGAGTTTATAACATTATCATCAAAATCAAATCCATCAATATTAAATACATCTCATACATTCAAAAGAAAAAACTAATAAAGAAGAATTGATATGTCACTTGGAAGGGTTGGAATAGGTCGGGTAGATAATAGCACTGTAGCCTTTCTTCTCCCTCTCTCTTCTTCTCCTCTCTCTCTTTTTCTTCTCCCTTGGATCTTTCTCAAAGTTACAAAAAATGGCACTCTTCTTTAGGTCTTCTTTCTTTTCTTTATATATCTTTTCCATTTAGGGCAAACATTGAGGTTTCCTCAGGCTTAAAAGTCTAAAATATCTATTGAGAAGCCACATTTTAAAAGTCAATCGGTGTCTGTTATCGTGCATGCCATAATTATAACACTTAATTTTGCTTTATGTCATGATTGTGGAAGACCCACCAAGTTTCTGTCATGAACGTTGCCTTGGGCCTTGCTCCTATCTTCCTCTGATCTGCTAAGATCGTGGCAGAACTACCAAGTTTTTTTTTTTTAATGATCTTGGCACTGGG
Organism: Erythroxylum carthagenense; assembly: GCA_026413575.1. Classification (NCBI taxonomy): domain Eukaryota; kingdom Viridiplantae; phylum Streptophyta; class Magnoliopsida; order Malpighiales; family Erythroxylaceae; genus Erythroxylum; species Erythroxylum carthagenense. The sequence goes on along the minus strand of JANZLD010000008.1, from coordinate 38,877,533 downwards.
TCTTGCTCCAGGCTTCCTTTGAATTCTCTCTGTTGTTTGATATTAGATCTAAAACATTGACACTCACATCAAGGCACCTCAAATATACAAAATTTAAGCTCAATAGTATGCTCTAACCCATTAAAAAAAACTCAAAAATACAAATTTGTAACTAAATAACACAATCCTAACCTAAACATGCACTAATAACTCAATTTAACAGCTAAGCACATACTAAATACCCACTAAAATATTATGCAACCAAAAACTGTCAACATCAACAAACTTAAACTTTTTTTTGAGAAAATAAGAAAAACACAAAGCACACCTCAAACAAAACACAAATATGTAACAATGGTACAATGGTGTTGAACTTCACGAAACAAATTTAACTATAAGCACGATCCTTTAAGTTGTTCTAACGTATTAATTTTTGAAATCTGTGTTTAAGTACTTCAGACTAAATATACATACTAAGTAGGACTTAATGTCACATTCATTCACTCCTATCACTTACGCACACGCATTAATAATTTTTAGTCAATCAAAATTGTAACTATCCTTATGTGGCTTTTTATAAGAAATCATGTTAGTCACAATATTAGTAGGATTTATTAAATAACACACTTATTTTGATAATTTTTTAAGAAAAACCTAGCCTTTTGACATGAAGGCAAACATTTGTGATGAATGTCCACTAGTTACTCAACTAAGCCATGTTTTTATTAAATAGCTTGATTGGAATGTCAATTGTAGCCTTTTTACATGAAGGCAAACATTTGTGATAAATTTCCCCTAATTACTCAACTATATCACATTCTAAACTGGCTATTAGCTCTATTCATTACCTGATTTGTTTCAAAAAAGGACGGTGAAATGGTTATTTATTTAAGATTTATACAACATTATATTTTTTTCTTGCCTACCTTATTTCTTAAGCTAATCATTCTCATGAAAAGATACTAATGATGTTAGTTATTTGATTAACCTAAAATTATAAATAAATGTGGTAAATTTGTAAAGTGAATGAACTAACATTGTATCCTAATTAACATTCATATTTAACCAAAGCTGTAACATCCCGTTACTGATTTGAAGGGTATTTTGGTAAATTGGGTCAGACTTGTAGGTTTCATTGCATTCACTGACTTAGCATGTTACTGGCCTCTAATTATAGAGGAACAAGTTTATTGCATAAGCATTTATTCATAGGTACATGCATTCATGGTTTTCCGGTAATTTAATTGAGCATGGACTGACTGAATTGACTGAACTGACTGGATTATGATTAATTGAGAAATTGGGAGTTATTGGGCTCAATTGACTGATTTAGAATAGTTAAGAGTGATTGGTAATTAATAGTGGCTTATAGGAAATTTTCGAAAAATTAGGGAGAAAATGCCCGGACCGAAAATATTTGAGTGACAGACCGATTGACTGTATAGTACTGAAAGAATGGTCCAATGGCAATGGAAAAATTAGGGTTATACTGTTAGGAAATAAATATGTTGAGCCATTGAAATTTTGAGACTAGAATTTGAACTAATTTGGAGACCTATGTATATATATAGCTAGGTTTGAAAATTGGGGAAAATTTACCTAAGGCATACGCAAGCTTCTTCTCTTCCTCCTCCACGGTGTTCATCGATTCCTCCCATTGGTGAGATTCTTCAATTTTTCCTTATGATTTCTCCTCATTGTGCTAGGCTAAATGGTTTATTGTGATTGATGAAGGTTGAGAAGCTTTAGAGTGGATTAATCGTTGATTTGAGAAAGTTTTAGGGTTTACGGTGATTTTGAGAGATTTGTGGATTGATCTTCGATTGGTAAGTTTTAATGGCATTAATGTTGTTATTAACGGTTTTGATGCATTTATGGCATTTATTATGGTTGTTTCGGGTAGTTGAGAGAGTTAATGGTGGTTTTATAGAGAGAGGATGGACGAAAACGATCGGGGAAGACGAAGAGTTCATCGCACACCGCGACCTACACAGGAGCCTCGCCGCGACGAATTTTTATTCATTCGCCGTGGTGAGCGCGTAGAGGACGCCGCGGCGAGCGTCATTTAGTTGACGCTGCGATGAGTCTTTCTCGCCTCGCGGCGAGTCCAAATTGGGTTGTTCACTGCAGCGAGCAGACTTCACGCCGCGGCGAGCGATCGTACTTGGCCGTGGCGAAGGAGATGTTTTGGATTGGTTTAATTGTGGTTTATTGGGCATAATTCATGGTATAGACCTCCAATTGAGGTGATTCCTGATTCGTTATGAACTAGGGAAAGAGGTC
>JANZLD010000008.1:38835837-38847846 GCA_026413575.1 Erythroxylum carthagenense | reverse complement strand
AGGAATTTTGCCTTAAGCTCTCTCTCTGATTCCAGCTTCCCTTGCAATACCGCACATTCCTCGGACAGCTTGTTTCTTGCTGCCATCGCCTTCACTCTCTCAACCTCCTCCGTGATGAGCTGAGCTTTCAAAGCACTTCTTTCCTCCTCCCCCGAAGCGAGCTGAGCTCTCAGAACGTTACACTCCTCCTCCCAAAGTTTCTTCTCCTCCTCCAAGGAAGAGAGTTGAGCCCGGGAGACGTCTCCTTCTTCTTTCGCCTCTGAGAGCTCGGTCTTTAAATTATCCACCTGCCTTAGGAGGGATTGGACTTCTCGATCCAGCAACTCGATATGCTGGCGCATCGATAACACAAGAGCCACCTCCCTTACAGAATTGCAGATAGCACGGCCCGTCAACTCCTGAACATTCAACAAATCGAAGCGCTCTAAGTCCGGATGAGGAATGACCCTCTCAGCAATATGAACAGCCACTTCGACGTTGGTGATCGAAGCAGTCCTATCCAGACTAATTGCCGGCTCCCATTTATCAACACTCCCCGCTGGCTTCTTCCCTTTGCCCTTAGCTGACTGGGTGACACGATCCCCCACTTTCTCCTTCCCCTTGCCTTGGCCTGAAGGACGAGAAGATCGGTCAGCCACCTGAACGGCCTTCCTCCTCTTAAGAGGTCGATCACTCTCTTCCTCTTTGTCAATAATTACCAGGTCCTCACCAGGCTGGACGACCAGAGCAGGCCCTGTGGACGGCTCGGAAACGGTAGGGGGAGCACTCGGCTACTCGGAAGCAGTAGGCCGAACGACAGCTGAACTGGCCTCCCCTCTATTCTCCTGCCCTCTGGCTTCTGAAGGCCCGACAGCCTTGCACTTGCCTTTGGCAGATTTGGGGGGCCCACCGAAAGTATTAACTTTGACCATGGCTGCTAAAGCAATGAAAACAGGTTAGAAATCGAACCAAAACCTACAAGCATGTTAAATATTTCAACCATGAGGGGTCAACCAGGCGGGGCGATTTCCTCTCCTAGCCCGTTAACTTATGGCGGGGGGTCAATTAGAAAAGAGTTAGCTGAGGCCCCCCCACAGTATCCCAAAATGAGTCGAGTGAAGTTATATCGACCGAGCTCCTTTATGCGACCAACCACCTCCCGCTCCTCTCTAGTAAGAGGTAAGCTCGACGGGTCGTTCCATCGCTCGGCTAAGGGATACCTCCACGGCTGGGACTCGGAGGAAGATCCCGGAGGCTTCACGAAGAAATATTTTGTTTGCCAAGTGGTTATTTTAGAGGCTGTTCCGGCCGGGCGATATCGGGCATCTTTGTACATCAGAGAAGGAACGCCACCCCCAGAGCTCGGACTCTGACTCATCCTCAAAAAGTGATGCAGAATGTTGACCGAAGGAAGACAGCCAAACTGATGGCACAACAAAGCCAAACCATTAATAAACCTCCACCCATTCGGAGGAATCTGACTCAGCCTCAATTGATAATCGGCGCACACCTCATCAATGATTGGGATGTACGGTAGCCTTAGGCCGCAGACCGAGAAGAAACTCTCAGAGATGGCAAAACACCCACTTATATTGCTATGGATTCTTTCATTCATCGTAGCCAGCCTAGGCTCCCAGGACAGAGGGATTTCATTCCTAAGAACCGACCGACTCAACTCCGGCGCGGTCATCGTCGACTTATCTTTTGGCAGCTCCCTCACGACCAGTCCATCCTTTCGTTCTCTCGTTGAGATCTCTTCGACGTCTCTCAACCTCGACGTCACCATTTCTTCAGCCGCTATTTTAGACGCCCTCTCGGCGGCGTCATCCCTTGGACAGACCCCACTTCCAGAACTGGTGGACGACATGTTCGTCAAGAGGAAATTTAGAAGAGGAAATGAGGGAAAAGGGACGTACCTATTTGGTTGTATGAGATGGGAAGTTTGTACGACAGTTGGAGGAAAGCTTCGGAAGCTGTAAACAAGAAAGCACAGAGTGAAAGTAAGGGAACAAAGTGAACGTAAAGAAAACCCAAAGTCATCTGATCCCGAGTATTTATTGAAGGCCAGGCAACGAGCGTCCCAATCAGCGCCTGACACGTGGTGAAAATCCGAGCCGAGCTCAAACACGTGGCTGGATCTAAGCGGAAGTAAATTAGGGTTCTCAGAAACCCGACACGGTGCGACGGTTGAAAGGACGCACGTATATGACAGCTACACAACGGTTACAAATTCTGAATATGTCAGAGGGCACGAGCCGCCAACAATAAATGCTCCAAGTACCACCACGCGCTCACTAATGATGACCCCCTGACTAACTTTAGCGCGGGCTGTCATGCAATATGCGCCAATGCCAACCAATTGGGACACCCAACCGACCGATCCTAATACAAGCAGTCATGCATTACCCGTCGATACCCGATCAACCGAGCTTATTGCGAACCATCCACGGACGAGCTATAGTACCAACATCCGACCTATCAGGCCCACCCCGAGCTGTCTCACGGACGAGCTACAAGACTCTCGCATACTTCTTCGACCCTTCTCTTTGCTCAGACTCGAGGAGTAAGGGGGCTTATGGTCGGGCCGTTCATGCTGGGCCCGAATCCAGACATAACCACTCAAGGGCCGATCGGTCTATTCTTCAAAGATCAGTCTCATATACCTACACCAAGCCCATCCTACGCTTCACGGCCCATCCGCAGTTGGCAGACTCCCATGCAGACGTGAAGACTTAAACCTAGCACATGCACCATATATAAGGTATAGTTCTGTCGTAACAGAGGTAAGCAATCACAACCCTAATTTTCTCCGATTACAGTAGACTTACCTTCACCAAAAACCTGACTTGAGTGTCGGAGGGGCTTATCAGGAAACAACCCCCGACGTGCCTTCTTTGTTTTGCAGGAACTTTGACATTGGAGTTCCCACGAGAAGCCATCAACCCCATGGATCCAAACGGCAACGCTCAGCTCTGCCAGAATCCGGCATAACCAGGCTTATCTTCGACAACTTAGGTGATCGCTATTATTCTTTCCTTTGGATTCATCTCAGTGTTATTTGGAAGGGTTCCTATACTTAATGTTGACAATGCATCTCCTAATTGGCTCATTTAGACTTCAAAATTGTGTTTAAATGAGGCACGATTCTTTATCACTTGTTCAAATTTTGCTTCTAGCCTTTTGCGAGCATCTTCTATGCTCCCAATCTTTTGTAAGATCTTATCTAGCTCATATTCCTTTAAATTTGGTTTCTCCTGTAGGAAACCAGGTGGTCCTTGAAGTCGGAATTGACCTCTTGTCTTGTTCGACCAAGAGATGTTTGGGTGATTCTTCCACCTAAGGTTATATGTGCTTGAGTAGGGTTTACTCCCCCCTCCTCTACCATATTGCACTCCCCTATAATTCACTTAATCTAGTTTGTGACCCTTCATCAAGGAACAATCAATGGTTTTGTGGTTTATTTGCCCATATAGCTTTCATGTTTTTTAATAACTTTTACAGGAGCTAAGGAAGAAGCCTTAATATTGTTTAGCTATCGAGTTAAGTTTTCAATCTTAGCTTGCATTTCTATAATTGGGTCAACAACTAAAGCTCCTTTTTGCTCATGAAGGGTTGTAGGTTGTCTACTCCTATTTATTTTCCAAAGATAACTCTTACTAACCATTTCTTCTAATAAATCTTCTGCTTCATCCACTGTCTTCCTCATCATGAATCCTCTTGATGCTGCATCAATAGCGCCTCGAGTAGGTTGGTTCACTCCATTATAAAATTTTTACAAAAGGAACTCTTTAAGTAGGTTATAGTGAGGGCATCTTCTTTACAAATCTTTATAGCTTTCCCAAGCTTCATACAATGACTTCCCATCACTCTGCTGAAAGTTTGTGATTGCTTTGATGATTTTGGTAGTCTTTATGAGGGGGAAGTACTTGTCTAAGAATGCACGTACCAATTGCTCCCAATTGTGAAATTTATGAGACAGAGTGAATGATACCATACCTTTGCTATATCCCTTAGTGTGAAAAAAAGAGCCTCATCCTAATCGAAACTTCCGTATTCAATGATATCATAAGTTATCCCATATTTGTAAGAAATTTACTATGTGTACGTTAGGATCCTTGTTGGTCAATCGATAGAATTGCACAATTGTTTACAACATGTTGAGTAAGCTGCTTGAATAGTTGGTCTAGCAACATGATAGCTTTATTTCGAATGAAGCTGCTAGAACAGGCGGTCTAGCCACACCTTGATTGGTCATATTAAATCCTGGTCTCATGAAATCCATAAGGGTTCGTAAATGGTTCCCTTGGTTTCCTCCTTGTTGAAACTTTTGATGACATTCCTCAGCCATGGTTGCTTCGATATTCTCTTTTTCTTTACATCTAGGTCTTTGGATTGGTTGCTCTAACTAGGTGATGTCAAATTTTAAATTTTCTACTATCTGACTCGAACTACTAGAAACATTTATGTTCTTGCAATTGTATGGACACAAGAGTGGAAAAAACTCCTTAGACTAAATAAATTAAACTAATATACTAACTCCTTGACAATGGCGTCAAAAACTTATTGAGCAAGTTCTAATCTTATAAAACCCTCAATATAACTTAGGTGTATGGTTCATGAATGTAGTATATGAGGTGTCAATCCCATAAGGAGTTGGTGAACTAATCTACTTCTAAGTTATCTAAGGCTTAAAAGGATTATTAGAAAGAAAGTAAAAACTAAATAGAAAAGTAAATTCTTGAATATGGATTGATTGCAAATTAAATTGTAAAATTAACACTCAAGGAATCAAATTAAGCACCACCAATGAACAATCAAAAATCACACAAGGATTATTAATTGATTATGAGAAAGGGGATTTATCCTATCATCAAATGCTAACGTGATTACTTTTGGGTTAATAAGATATCAGTCCTAGACTTTCGATGGGTAGGTTATTCTATCTCAAGTTATAATCATTAAACCCTAAATCATAACCCCTAACTGAATTATAGAATTTGCAATCTCTCTTAACAAAAAGCCCATACATCCAATTAGATCTTAAGCTCTTTCATAGACTATTGGGTCTTCACATAAGATCTCTTTTCATATAAATTATTGATTTGATTATTTGCGTGATCTATTAGATTTTTAACTCTCATTACCCAATCTAATTGTTTTTCTATTAGTTTACTCTTAAGATTTGTTACCGAAGCATGCAAATGTAACAAATAATCATAATACCTAATGTATTAATATAAAAAAATCACATTAACATTGATTCAAGAACAACTCCATAAAGGAGTTTAGAAAATCATCATCAAAGCTAAATCCATCACTATCAAATCCATCTCATGCATTCAAAAGAAAGAACAATAAAGATGAATTGAAATGTCACTTGGAAGGGTCGAAATAGATCAGGAAGATAGCAGTATTGCAGCCCTTCTCTCCTTCTCTCTTGTCCTCCTTCTCTCTTCTTCTTCTTCTCCCTTTGCTCTTTCTCATTGTGGCTGAAAATGGAGCTCACCTTTAGGTCTTCTTTCTTTTCTTTATATATCTTTTCTATTTAGGGCAAACATTAGGGTTTACCTACGCCCAAAAGTCTAAAATATCCATTGAAAAGTCACATTTTAGAAGCTAGTCTATGTCTTTTGTTGCACAATTAATTTTGATCTCTGTCACGATCATGGCAGACCCACCAAGCTTCTCTCATGATCGTGGCCTTGGTTCTTATTCTGAGCTTCGTCCAAGTTTTCTCTATTCTTCAATATTAGATTTGAAACACTGAAAAATACATCATAGCTTCTCAAATACACAAAATATAAGGTCAATTGTATGCTCTAACCCATGAAACACTCAAAACATAAATATGTAACTAAATAACACATCCAAACCTACACATGCACTAATCATTCAATTTAACAACTAAAAACATACAAAACTACCAACTAACATATTATGCAACCTACAACTATCAATAATATTATAAAAGAGGCTTTAAAACATTACCATCAACACTTAGAGTCACTACCAAGCTCACAACTTCTCAACCAAATCTTAGGAATAAGGCTAATATCTAATAAAGAGGATATCATTCATTAGAATCAAAAAAATCAGGCATTTACAGTAATGCCTCTCACAGAAAACTACTAAAAGCTCAAGCTCCTAAGGTCCCTTAATTTAAATTATAATGGTCCAAACATACTCACTTTCATTTTATGATTAATCTTTGAATATCAATATACAAAAAATCTATGAACCTTTATACTTCAATTATACTTTGTCAATCCCTTTGAAGGAAACTAACAAAGGGTAAAGGAGTGTTAAGACAAAAGCTTAACTAGTAGCTCAAGAGGCAAGCTGGTCTTTAAAATTTCCCTAAGCTATCTAGTTTATAGCATATGGGTGGAACACAAGTATAGGATATTTCAAAATCGGACCATATCAATGGAATGCTTACTAGAGGAACTTCTTGGAAAGATCAAGTTGCTTCTTTTAACTTATTAGGATCATATCACCTATAGCTTACGGTTCAAAAGAAATAGGAGGTTACCTAATACTTGATAATGTTTTTAATTGAATCCTTATATACTTTATCAATTTTAATGGAAGTTTGCTGGTCTTGCCACTAATTCCGAAGTAGTTTCTTATTAATTTTCTTTTTGTAGTGTTAAGATAGCTAGCAAGTTTTTGTTATCTAGTATATGTGTAACTTTGTCAATTTTTCTGTTACGGGTGGAGTTAACAAAACTGTTTACTTTCACAAAGAAAAACAAAATTAAAGCTCACTATGTTCTTCGAATTTTCGCTGGTATGAATTATGCATGATATGCAGAATATAATCAGTTAGCTATGAAGACTGAATAGCATTGAAAATGAAGGATGGCTAAGCTTCTGAGTCACTATTCCAGGTCCAGTTGGATAGATCATCAGATATAGGTTTGAAAGAAGAACAAACATGAAAGCAAAAGACAATAGAGAATAGGATTATTCCACGAACTGGAACAGCAAAAGACAAAATCAGAAATAAGTTGAAGACTGCTCGTCCCTTGTGAAAGAGCTCAATAAGTTCTTCGTCTCTTCATCTCCAAAGTGATTAGGGTTCTGACGATTCATCCGAGTTTGAGGTTCCTGAACAACTGTTTCGTTGAAGATATTGAGTATAGAGTCACTAGCATATTGATTCATGTCTAAATTCTGAACTTCATTGTTCTTGTCTGTTGGTTCTCTTTCGAACCCTTGCACCCGTTGTTTTAGAGACATAAAATATTGCTTCATTATTTCCCTTTCCTTCTTCAGTTCCTCAAACTCAACTGCATGTTAAATAAAAACTTTATTATATTCGTCCTCTCATAGAAAAAGTTAAGAGAGGGAGAGAACCTTGTTTGAGTACGAGTTCGTTACAGGTGGCAAAAAGTTTCGGCTTTGCTGAAAGGATTTCAGCTCTTAATACCGAGTTCTGTTGACAAACATGATTGATCCTGGAAATGATGATTGAAACCTTGTCCTGTAAAAGTATTAATCAGCATAATAGTGAAGAAACACGTCGTGCTGATCATTTAAACATAGGGTTCTGCTTTACAGTGGGTGATAGAAACTAGAACCTACTGACTAGTGAAATGGAAATATACTCTTCCGGTGTCCTCCTGTATAAATTTAATTATATATACAAATCTAGTTTAGCTTACTTGGAGGGATTTCAGTTCTGATTCAAGGCTAGTAATGTAATGTAATTGCTTGGTTCGATATCTCTGAGAGTATTCTCTGTTGGCCAAAATTCTGCAAACAGAAATAATCAAGATATGTCTCACGAAGGAAGCAGTATAAGGAAATTCTAGATGTTTAGTTATGTTTTAAAACTATGATTAAACAATCTTTAAAACAATATTTTATACAAGATTTGTTTCAAATCATCTGACAAAAGGTGCTTTTACTAAAATTATAATGTTATTATTTTGTTAATCATAAGTAATTTTTTGGTTACAACACCATTTAATTACAATATAATTTCAACAAAAAATACAAACAAAACTTAAATTCACTTAATTATTATAATCCTAATTATAGAGACAAACAAGAAATAACATATGATCTTTATTCTTCCTCACACAATTAAATTTTCTTCAACTTTAAAGAACTAGATATGGTTGAAAATATCTATCATAATTATTTTAAATTATTTTTATAATATATTTTAAATCAAAGTCTCAAAAATACTTGTTTTTTTAATTTTGTTCTCAACATTTACACTTTACTACTTTTATTCATGTGTGCTTTTATTTAGAACATTTTAATTAAAATACTTCCAAATAAAACCTAAAATCACTTTGGTATAGCCATACTCAAATAAACAAGTAAATAAGAAGTGATATCTAATCTCAATTCATTATAACACTAAGTCCTCTTTAATCTTAATACGGAGGTGCTGTCATTTTCAATAGAGGTAGATTTGGTTACCAAATTTTATAGACTAAATATTTCAATTAGGTTTCGAATTCCTGTATGAAGAAAAAAAGTTGCCGTTTGTAAATAATGTAATAACAAAGTCAATTAAGAATTTTCATGCAATAAAACCACAAACCAATCTATAATTGGACTTGTATGTTCCTTTTGAAAATTGTTGGCACAAAAGGGGTAAACATTTCTTGCTAGAATCATATTTTTGTGCCGCCTTTTACATGCTTCAGGACATAATTAACAATACCAAGAGACAAGAACTGGTAAGCAGCAGAACACTTAAATTGTCTAGGTCGTGGACATGTTTGCTACTTATATTCAGGAATACACGTATATTGATCACCTTTTAAGCTTCTTGGCGCACTCACTGTTGTGGCCTAGTGGTTCGAGGCCCTGATCTTGAGCAGGAGCTGCATCTGCGGTAAAGTTGATCGCAGGATATGGAAGCTCTTTGTCGATCTGGTTCATGCTCCGCATTGTTAGGTGGCTCAACTCCCTGTAAAGAAACAACTTGAGGTTATATTAGCAGACGTGAAAAAGAAAAAGGAACCTTGAGAACTTGAATTCCATTGTTAACCAAAGGTGTTTTAAGAAACTCAGTAGTTCTAGAAATTATTAGATTGAAAGGAAATGTGATGCTTGCCTCTCCGCAGAGGACTATCACCAATTGTTTGGTTATTTAACAACCAAACTTTGCCCACGACTTCCTATTTTTGTATAGACGTCTATATATGTTGAAGCCTTCCAAATAACTTAACCGAGGAGGAAATGTTTAATTGGACATTATTTGGTAGTTCCATGATAGCCAATTTAAGTTATTTCCTGATTATGGTTCAGAGAGTAGGTAAGGTGCTCGTAACTAAAATGACCATGGTAGGAAAGTAACGTTATTGAATTAAAGAGACAGCACGGGAAATTTCCTAATGGTAGAAACAACGAATGTAGCTCTTTTTAGATAAAATCTACCATATAGACAATAATAGAGTAAAAAGGATAAGGTTCAATTACGATTTATATAGTTTTGGCTGTTTCGTGTGTTGAGATCAATAAATTCATGTCATGATTATGACCAAGAGTTATCATTCATAAAAATTAATGTCTTGTTAATGTATAAGGCAACGTATTTACATAATTCCAACATAAAAATAAATTTGCCTAACTTAGTAAAATATCTATAGAAAGTAACTGTACAGTCTACAAATTCTATTTAGATTAATTTAGAGAAAGATCTATTTATTACACATGCGACGAGGTTAATAAGAAGTTGTGATATAATAAGAGTTACATGTACATGTATCATTAATTGTCGTTATCATCATTACAATAAAATTCTCATTATTACATAACTAACAGAATTATATATATGTATATATACAACCTCCACCCACAACAAGGGTAAGGAGGCACATTCACTAACTCTCGTGGTATTAGAGCTTATTCTTTGATCCTCCCTATCTTTTTTTTTTCTTGGTTCTTTACTATTTTTTATCTCTTCCCTTGACATTCTGCTTCTCTACAATGACCCTCTCAACTCCAACTTCTTCTACCACCACTCTTATCTCTTACTCCTCTTCCTTTAATTTCAATATCACTAATTTTGTTCCCGAAAAGCTTGATATGACCAACTACCTTGTCTAGTCCTATTTGTTTCGTTTGCAAGCTTATTGTTCTTTGATTCTTTTGATCCCTCTCACTACAACAACTCATATGGTCAACGACTCTTGTACAGAGTCATCTTTCTCTCATTACTACGGGTCTAAATTTATAGTAGTGGGTGATGGTTCGATTCTTTCTGTCAAATCCATTAGTGATAGACAACTTTGCTGCTCTAATCATACTTTCTACTTACCTCACACTTAGCATGTTCCTCATTTGGCCAAGAATTTAATATCCATTAGACAATTTGCATCTGAGAATGATTGTTTCTTTGAATTTTATGCCTGGGGTTTTGTTATCTTGTGTGCAAAGATAGGGAAGGAGCTTCTTTATTGCCCCAGTGATAGCCCACCCTAGCCTTGGTTTGCATCCTCACCAAGCTCAATTGGACACCATGCCTTGCAATCTTCATCATCTGACATTTGGCATACTCTTCTGGGTCATCCACATGTTAATGTTCTTTGAGTCTTACTTTCTTAGTTAGGTTTCTCACTTAATACATGGAACCAATGCTCCCATTGTTCCACTTGTCTCGAGTCTAAGGCTTGTCATTTACCATTTTTTTGATCAAATCACTTTTAGTATAACTTTTCTAGAATTAATTCATTGTGATGTATGGACATCAACACTTTGTTCTATCACTGGCTATAAATATTATATTTTGTTTGTAGATGATTACTCTCGTTTCATCTGGCTTAATCTAATGAGACACAAATTTAATTCACTGCAGTTGTTTGTTACTTTTAAGCAATATTTCAAACACTTATGCTCCACCACTATTAAGGTTTTTTGCTCAGACAATGGTGGGAAATTTGTCAATCACCATTTTCAGCAATATCTTACTTCCTGTGGCATTTTCTTTCAATCTTCGTGCTCCCATACACTACAGTAGAATGGTGTTGTTTAATACAAAAACTGCCATATCTCTGAAATAGTGTAACCATGTTCAAGCATTCATGTGCTCTGCTGTCTATGTGGGTCGAAGCCTTTCAAGATACCATCTACACCATCAATTGTCTACCAAAACTTGTACTACAAAATCACTCTCCCTTTTCTATTTTATTTCACCAATAACCTAATTATTCTTACTTGAAAGTATTCGATTGCTTCTGTTTTCCTCTATTATAGATATGACATAAATTAGAATAAAGGTCTACTCCCTGTCTTTTCTTAGGTTACAGCTTACATAAAAAAGGGTATTGCTATCTCAACCTTGCCTCTGGTCACGTTATTATCAGCCACCATATCTAATTTGTTGAAACCTCCTTTCCCTACTTAGACAAACAATCTTTGTCCACCTCACAATCTATCCCTAAACCATCCAAACGATGATCAACTCACTCAACACCAATCATTCCTATAGTTATGCTACCACACACTTTTCCATCCCCAACTCCCACATCTTCTTCTCCACAACCCCATGGCACAATTACCCATAAATCCTATTCCCACTACCCTATCAACTCATCCGATGATCACAAAAGCCAAAGATGACATTTTTGGTGATGCTGTCACCTACAACCAAATATAAAAGAAATCACTTCCGTTAAAACAATTTAATGTAGTAGCGGTAAGCGGATATCGTTCACACAAGGAATCTTTAACGGTGAAGGTTAGCTAGTTTAAACGACGAAAATAAAAAGGGGGGTTTTGTCACGGGAATAATAAAAATAAATTAGAAAATCACAAATCAAAAGCAATAATTAAATCTGAAAAAATCAATGAGAAAATACCTTGGTTCTGGGTCACCGATATTACCATGCCATTATGGATCCTCGACATAAAATTTCAATTATTAATAAACATTCATTGGGGGAAAATCTCTCTTAAGTGTAATGACTAGAAACATGTATTCTAGCAGTCTTATTAAACAATAACCTAGATACGATCATAGGTAAATTGAATAATAGCATTAAGAACCAATGACAAGTGATAAAC
>JANZLD010000008.1:38751249-38765510 GCA_026413575.1 Erythroxylum carthagenense | reverse complement strand
TTTCTTCATAAGAAAGAAACAAATATGTGCTAGTCTAACCATTTCATCAATACCCCGTCTTGATGAAACTATGACTACGAACATTTTAGGAATAATACAAAAATGCAATTTAAATCTCATAATTATAATCACATTATAATTTCTAATTGCATAATAATTATTCCAGGGATTTTATCTTTATAATTTATAATTAAATAATTAAAAATACACAATGATAAATAATGCCTTTTATTGAATAAAACAAATTTTATACAATCAAATGTACAACCATAATTGGTTGCAAGGGCATAAAGCATCACACCAAACATTTTTAGTTGTTAAGCTACTATCCTCTAAGAGATAGCTCCCTAAACATGTCTTGGGATCAAAATATAGCTCCCTAAAAATTAACATGCAAACACCACTTGATTACCAAAGATCCACTAAATTTCGATAGATCTGATGAGCCACTATTTGTATCCCTGTTATTTTTATCAACTTTGGCAAAAGGCTACTTTTCTAGACTACTTATCTATTGAAAGTCGTCTAATTTCTTTCTTTCTAGAAGGCATATACTAAGTTACCAAGAGCAACCTTAAGCAACAGCGAGTCACCTTTCCTCACGTTATGATTTTGAGAAAACCAATTAATCAAATCTTCTAAGCTAGAGGCTAGAGAAGACATACTACAATGTAGTAGAATTTGGTCCTAATTGTAGGAAAAAAAAACTTACACTTAAAGAAAAGATGAGCAGTTGACTCAGGTTCTTCGTAACAAACAACATAAGTAAGTAGGGAGATTTAGAAAACTTATTAACCTATATATTGTGATCAATCTTTCTCTTATTACCAACTATAGAATAGAAGAGGCTCGAGAGTTGGCCTGTTTCATCCACACGAGGTTGTGTCAAGACATCCAAAGGAAACGATTTCTTAGCAGATCCCTACATGATGTATGATTAAAGTTGAGTGACGGATGTCTACACCATTGTAAAGTGTCCTCCAATTTGTGAGTGATTGAAACTTTGGATATGAATAATGATATATGATTTTTGTAACAATCCTAAGTGGGTTTACATGTTGTTCAGAACCAATTAAAGCATTATCTAGGACAATATTTCTTATGGGAATGAGCTCTACTAATCTGCTTAAAGGCACCAAACTTGTCTAATTATCATGTCAGAACCTTGTTGAGTTACGAATGCCTATCTTGCTATGAAATTCAAATCTAACTTTTTCCCTTAACTTTAGAATATAAGCCATAGTCCATGAGAAGCCTAACCTGAATGCACTAGATATTTGCATTATTTAAGTAGTGTAAGTGAATCCACTTAACATGTAGAGCTTGTTGGTAAATATGAATTCTCTAAATCTTTTTTATCATAAGAACGTAGTTATTTGTAACTCTAATGTAAATTATTCTAATCCGTCCCTCTTCCTTTGAAAAGCAAAGATCACTCCGTTATACTTTGCTAGAGCGTTTCTTATATGGTCTCCAAACTAGAGGAATTTCATCATTAATTGTTTTATTGTATTCACAATGTTATAGGAAGTAGGAAGACCAATAAACATGGGATTATTTGCCACTAAATTGATCATCTACACTCTTCTTGTAATATATAGATTATTATTACACTAGCTTGATATTCTTCTTTACTCTTTCTAATAATGGTTGGAGCTCAATGAATGATGGTCTTTTAGAAAAGATAGTGATGCCCAATTAAGTGAGGAGGAAGTTTAGCTTTCAAAATATTAATGTAGAGAGCCAATTCGAGATATATTGACAGGAGAATTTGACTCTTATCCTTATTGATGGAGAGTCTTAAAAGTTCTTTGAATAAATTTAAGGCTAACATAAAGACATTAATAAAGCATACATCATTTTTTTGAAAATAAAATAAGATTAGTTTGGTAACCAACAGACCCCTAATTTCTTGTATTTTGAATAGAATTTGAAGTTTCTCACTTGTTAATGATAAACTTTATAATCCTAGTTAAAGTTTCAATACATAAAGTGAAGAAATACGGAGAAAGTGGGTCTCCTTACCTCAATTCTCTATCACTTTTGATAATGTTAATATGCTCTTTATTAACTAAAATGCAAAATGAAATAGTAAAAATATATTGTTCAATAAGGACACTTGAAAACCAAATGATCCCAAAATGTTTAAAATAAAATATGTTACATGTTTTGAAATACACTCTACTTTTTTGTCACTTAATCTTTTGGAAAAGTTTATTTTATTGTCACTTTTTTTAGTATTTATTTAATTATTAATAGGGTTATAAGATTTATATGCATCTTTCACACAAAGTGAGTTTAATATTTTTGTCTCTTGAACTGACAGAAAAAATCTAAATGTATAGTTCTTTTAAGAAAGTTTTAATTGAATAGTTTATTTTCTATAACTTCTCTCCAGACAAAACAATCAAAAATGTATATTTCATTTGGGTTTGGTCAATAATTAAGTGTATTTTTCATCAAATGTGTTTCTGTTTCTCTTAGCCATTAGGAAAGTTGTATTTTTCTTGTCATTTTTTAATAATTTCGTTATTTATTAATAGGGATCTTATATAAGATTTGCATGCATCTTTCACCTCTTCATGTTAGAGTCTAATAATTTTTGTCTCTCTCGAGCTGACAAAAACAAAAAAGAATCAAAATCTATAGTTCTTTAAAGGAAGTTTTAATCGTATGGCTCCTTTTTGTTCTACCTTGTCTCAAGAGAACAATACAAGCCGAGAACAAAAAAATACCGAAAAGTGATAATGCTGGCACGTGCACCCAAATTTTGTTGCTTAGGCTAAGCCCAAAATCATGGGAATTTATAACCCGTCCTCCTACCCAAGAAAATGGCGACTAGTGAGTTCTGTCTCGGACATTTCCACTGCTACTCCCCGCTTTGTTCCTTTCGTCTTCATCGACACAATCTCATACATAGAGTTAAGACAGCCTTAAATTCGCCTTCTTCTTTTCCTCGTAGTATTTGTGGCATTGACATTGCTAGACTTGGATTTGGATTAAAATCTCGTCAACCGAAGTCCGCGTTGACGGCGGTGTCCGCCACCATGCTCCACCAAGATCCTCTAGTCTCCGATCTTTACGCTACTGGTGTCACTGCCGTTATTGCTCTCTCTCTTATTCGTCTCTGGAAAGAGACCGCCAAGCGTGGTATTTTCGATCAGGTCAACTCTCTCTCTCTCTCTCTCTCTCTCTCTCTCTCTCTCACTCACTCACTCACGCACTCTCTTTAAGGAAAAGAAAAGTAGTGCTACCAGTTCAATACCCAGGTTCCAGTGTAAGCTTTTCTGAAAATGGAGGTTTGTTGGCCTGGTTGTCTTTGTTACTGTTAATATTATCCTCTGTCTGAAGAATGCCACTTCTACTAAGTGACCCTTTGTGATTTAAGGACTCATTACTCGTAAGGTTTATCTTTTTGTGTTCTCCCATTGCTTAATTAACCTCAGTTTTAAAAGAATTGACACAAACTGTGAGTTGCTGCCTAGTGCCGTTCCCGTTGTTCATAGGCTGCTTTGGGCCTTTTGGTAAGTGATAGCAAATGCATTTGCTTTTACTATAAATTCAAATATTCCAAATTATTGGATCTATTCTCTGTCTTGAACTCTGAAAACAAAAAACAATGAGAACGAAGAAACAGACAAGTAAGGTTGAGTTCTTGGAATTCGAATGATGCAACCGAACTGAACTTAGTTTGTTGTTTACATTGTCCTTAAGCATGTGAATCTGGGCGGAGATATGGTGTGAATGAGTGTAACTTTCAGTTTATGGTTCATGCGGAGTAGAAGAAGAGGCAATTGATATGCTCCAAGGGTGCATTGAGACTTGAGATTTGCGGATTAATTCATCTAAAAATTTTCAGTTCATTAGTGAAATCAACTATTAAATGGAACAACTGTTTTATCTACTCCACATTAGTAGTTTTTGAAAGTTTCATATTTACTTGGCTAGATTTTGCTTTCCTTCATCTGTTATTTTTCAGAAGCTCAACAGGAAGATTGTGCATATAAGCATCGGGCTAGTTTTTATGCTTTGCTGGCCCCTATTCAGGTAATTTCTTGATCATTTGACTTCTAAGTAGTCTTTGAGTATCTTCTTTTAACAATATAGGGAATTCTAACGCTTATAGTTCCGGGCATCGTGGAGCATGGTTGGCTGCCCTTACTCCTGGTGTTAACATAGTACGGATGCTTCTTGTGGGAACTGGATTATGGAAAGATGACGACATCGTGAAATCAATGAGCAGATATGGAAACCACAGGTTACTGCTTTAGATTAGAATTTGTTCACGATAATGTAGAGATATCATTACTGAGGCTTTGTATTGCCTCCCTTCAGTCCAGCCCGCCCAGAGAAATCCCAGCTGCATTAAATTGAACTAGTTGGATGGGGTATACCAAATTGGCCAGCTTGCATATGATCTTCTTGGCTTTCTTGTATTTTTTTTTAATTTATATATTTGTCTCACGGGTATAAGATTTCTTCTATGTGGGGAAATTGTTAATTGAATGTGAGACAGGTTGACATTTAGTTGTCCTAAAAGAGAGAGAACAAGTTAACTTTATTATTTCGTCTTCTGTGTGTGTGAGAAATGTTAAATTCTTTCTTTATTTCTCAATTGTTCTGAGAAATGTTAAATTCTTTCTTTATTTCTCAATTGTTCTTTCTTTCCTTGCATGCACCAGGGAACTTCTTAAAGGACCTCTCTACTACGCCACAACAATTACAGTTGCTTGTGCGATCTATTGGAGGACTTCCCCTGTTGCAATTGCAGCAGTTTGCAACCTGTGTGCAGGAGATGGTACTTTCATTTGAGACTTTCATAGCTCTGCTTTGCTGGTTAATTGAATTTTAAGTTTTATTTTAAGCAGGAAGCTTAAAGATACTTGCAATATGGCTAAAATTCCTTAACTGGCTGCTCTATTCCAGGAATCGCTGATATTGTTGGAAGGAGGTTTGGCTTCAAGAAAATTCCTTATAACAGAAATAAGTCTATAGCTGGTAGTGTCGCAATGGCACTGGCTGGTTTTTTGGCATCCCTAGGGTATATATTTCCTCACATATTCTGTAGCGGCATATTGATACTAATTGCTGTTTTAGATATTGCACTTGGATTTGCAACTGATGATGTTCAGTGGTGCAGGTTCATGTTTTATTTTGCCTCATTTGGGTATGTCCAAGAAAGCTTCAATATGGCACTAGGTTTTCTTGTCCTTTCTGTTGCCTCAGCCTTTGTTGAATCACTCCCCATTAGTACTGAGCTTGATGACAATCTTACTGTAACTCTTACATCTATACTGCTGGGGAGTTTTGTATTCTGATATCAAGTAGTTTTGTGAATTTGTAATGTGCATTTCATCCCCGTTAGATGCTCTGTTCTTTGTATATTCGGTATAAAACTCGGATGGTCTATGTGTCTCTTAACAGTTGTTTCTCTTCCACAACAATTACACTGGTATTGAATACATGTTCTTATTCTGTAATTGCTGGAATTCCTTGAACCTCGGAAATATTTTGAATGGTGCTTTACTTAAGTTCTTCAATGCTGCGGAATTGTCATGCCCGTTTCATCGTAGATTTTTCCATGACTACCTGCTGTGATGATGGATCCCTCAGGTATACCCTAATACAAGAGATAGCTAATATTTGTCTTTATTTTTTTATTTTTGATCTTTTCTCCATCATGAAAGCAGCCGACCACCTGAGACAATTGTCCTGCTTCGCAAATTGATAACACAGGCCATTAGAATACAGGGTCTATTTATCTTTAGCTACCCATCTTCTATGATACTTAAAATTATGTATCACTTGAAACAATGAGATGGGAACTCTTCTCGCATTCAGATGAGCAGGGCCAAGGCTGGTGTTAGTTGTTGCTGATATGTAAATGAAACAATGAGATGGGAACTCTTCTCGCATTCAGATGAGCAGGGCCAAGGCTGGTGTTAGTTGTTGCTGATATGTAAATAATTTTGGTACTTAATTGTAACTGTTCTTTTCAATTCTCAATCAATCAAAATTTTCCCAATTAGAGTGCCAAATATTCAATGACTGTCGTATGAATCCAAGGTACCTATCTTCAAACTATTGTCATCAACCATTTTCAGCATGAAGGCGACAGATTGGTCTTGTTTGTTAACCTTTACTTTTCGCAGGTGCAAGTCTTGCTACATGCTAAAGTGATAAATTGCCAAGCTGGTCACGGGCTTTTATACGTTTTTTTCCTACATTTCTCAACCCTCGAAGTAGATGTGAAATGTAGATTGTGATCATGAACAATTCTTTTGCTGCTACTTCATATCAGACTCTCGTGACCTTATACCTTGCTTGGCAACAGTTCCATTGCACGAAAAGATTCATGTTTTTAAAAAAAATCTTAGCATTTGGGTGAAGAAAGACATTAATTGCCTTTTACATAATATTGTACGGTCAAATGAAGCTGCTCTCACGCAAGCTTTGCATCAAATTGAAGCTTTTTGATCTTGACTAACTGTAATAGATGCTTGGTAAAGTTTGAATTTATGAAATTGAATGCGGAGAATATATAAAATTAGTGGAAACGATTTGGAAATTAATAGTTAGCAAAGTGTTAATAAGTTTCAGCGACATTGCATTCCGATTTCCAGCTTCAATCCCATAAAAAACACTGTAAAAGTTGGTTCATACAATACACGTCTCATTTCGCATGGAATTCCAATTTTGAGAGTCAATAACGGTACTGGAAAATTAGAGAAGGGCTTGATTAAGCAAATCGGGAAATTTGTTGCCTTACTGGTTTTCAGATACGTATAAAATGCGTATTTTACTGAAATCGTTCTGCCCTTGATGATGTAGTGAGTTGGTTTTAAGGACATGGAGATTCTGAGTTACCTATGGAGCATAACATTGGGATGAATTCTCAATTTTTACAAGCATATTCATAGTTTCACCTATTTTATCAGCAACTGAACAATGAAAACTTCCTTTTACACAAATGGCAATATATTGCTTCTCATAAGGAAAGCTTCTCAATCTCTACGATACGGTGCTGAACTGAGTCTAGCTGTGCATCAACTTCAACTTTCCGCGGCTTCCCCAGCAAATGAAAATTACAGCTTCGTCGCCGAGTAGAGACGTTGTTGTACTGTGGTTCCTGATCTCTACCAAGCTTAAGGCAAGGAAGTACCGTTGGGAAACCGATCGAGATCTGATCTCAACCGCAGTGGAATAATTTTTTCGTGACTTTTGATTTCTCGAAAACTAAGATTTATTTAATTCTATAAAATGATCGACTCAAATCATAATAAAGCAAAAGCTTAGTTCGTACCTTATTCCGAAGCTTAATCTTTTTCTTGTCGTATCCTTCGAATTGTTTCTAAAATTGATCCGTTTCAACTACCGTAATCACACAAGTATCTAACTTCTAACGGTATCCACAGAGCAGTTAAGAGAACTCTGTAATTTTTACGTAAAACTTAAGCTTATTTGTAATAAACTTTGGACGTTTTAGTAATTTAATTAAACTTAAATTCTAATTTCAATTAAACTTTAATTAGAATTACAAATAATTCTAATTAAATACTAATTGTCCATATAAGATTTAATATCTTTTATTGATTCTTATTTATTAAATATCTCATATTTAATCATAAAGTTTCTCAAACTTTACAATCAAGTCCAACTTGATTAAAATAACTTTTACTCTCTTCAACCCGTTCTATATGTGAGACCCATTAGGTTCTCAAATATGTTGGCAATGATTACAAAATCTAATTTTAATTCATAATTAAAATTAGATAAATTAAAACTCCTTCTAATTTATCTTTAATTCTCTAATTAAACAATCTATAATCATATATGAAGATTGGCGTCTAATGACGCATTATGATCATCCAAATATTTAAGAATGTCAAAGTAGTTTTAACTAACCTTTCCGTACATTTTTTTTTCCGTATAATTCAATCCTTTCATCATACACTGTTTCGATTAGACATAAAGTATGGAATTAATGTACACTTTATTTTAAGTCTAATCATATTAGTTCTTCATCGTTAGCTATCGATTCAATTAATGACATTTGTAAACTATTTAGAAAACATTATTTTACCTTGGTCAAGGATTTCTTGAATTAATACTAATCAAGAACAATGAAACATTTTCCCTAATTACTTTAGGGTGATGAATCCGATTTTGATCATTCAACTATCTCTATATAGATTATGCTACATCCAATGATTACCGATTAAAAGACCTATAATTAAATAGATCATAAGTAGTATCAAAATATAGCAATCCCTATATAAGATAACTTTGGTGACCTCAAGTCAAATGATCACTTATGCAATCATCACAATAAAAATTTCACAGATATACAAGTAATGTCTTAAATAGATTTCTCATATTAAGTCTGTTCAGTGAACTTGTTTTCTACCAAACATCCACACGTTTATTTAAGTATCTTTATACTTTAGCCTATGAGATCGACTACTTCCTTCATAAGGAAAAACAAAACCTGTGCTAGTCTTTTTACGTTCTATTAATATCCAATCTTAATAGAATAATAGCTAGGAATATTTAGGTATAATACATAAAACTAATATAAATCTTATAATTATAATCTCATTATAATTTCATTTGCAATTTACAATTATTTCATAGACTTTACCAGATACTTCTAACATGTACAAGATAAAAAATATTTTAAATAATTTGTCATTAAATTGCAACCAAAGCTATTAGGTGTAGGGTATAAATGAACGCATCCAGCTATGAAGACCAGCAAGATACAGACGAGCCCACAAGAATAAACATCAGGATCTGGCCATGTAAACCATGTCATATACGAAAAGAAACCCCTGTTGGTCATTAGTTGTTGGAGACATAGTTGTAGTTGACGAGATTGGTACTGCTGTTGGCAAGGTTTTGAAACTTGGACTGGACGTCGAATCGAAAACCTTACTGGTCACTGGTTCGATCGGTTCGACCACCGATCGAATCGGTGTAACGTCATAATTACGCAATAATTATATTTAATTATATATAATATTAGTAATATTAAAAAATAGAAAATATACCAAATACTATAAATAAATATAAATAAAAAATTCATTTGACTGGTTCAAATAATATAAATAAAAAACGTGATGCGTTTTAGAAAGAAAAAACAAAAAATTAAAAAAATTCATTGAATCAATGGCCAACCAGTTTGACCAGTCTCGGTTTAATCGGTCAATTGATCGGTTCTCACCGGTTCGTGTTGGTCCAATTAGGGACTGATTTTTAGGGTTCATCTGGACCGGATAGCCTACCGGTCATCGATCGAACCGGCCGGTTTGGTCCGGGTTTCAAAACCACGGCTATTGGAGACATCCATGAGATTTTCGTAGATGTTATAGATTTGCTTAATTTTCAAAGCTCCAAAGCGCAGGTGAGTTGGTAAGGAGCTCTTCTGGCTTAAGTGAGGTCATGAGTTTGAATTGTCCTCATGTATGCAGCCAATTAAAACATGAGGTCAGAGTTTTACTTCCCGCAAGGGACCTACTTGACTCGAGCAGAGATTAGTCTGGAAGTGGATGGTTTAAAGATGTCTTCCTATAGTTAAGACCCTCCTAAAACACCTTGTAGGTAACAAAAAAAAAGCTCCAAAAAGATCTCAAATGATTCAACTCCAATGAAACTTCAAGAAATATTCTTATTGAATTGTTATTTTTTGCTTTTTTAGAAAAGTACGGATGCACACCCATCTATGGTTAAATCCTAAAGAACTCATAAATAACGATCCAAATATTTCTAAAATAATTAACAAATTTATGGAAAATTAATAGCCAAATTTATAACGTAATTTAAATATTAAAATGTAATAAATTAGAAAGCTTAATAAATTAGAAAATTCAGTAATTACAACTCAAATAACAATTCTAATATTTATCTTAACTAAGAATACATATTGTTTAAATAATATAGAAACAATAATTTTTTTGATTAATCAGGAAAGAAACAGTACAACTTACATAATTCGTCTAGGAAAACTAGCCCCAGATCTATCCTCTAGGAGGAAGGGGAGACACCCGAAAGGGGTGTTAACAAAAGTGGTGAGTCCTAAATTACAAGAAACTGCAAAATGAGCGAGTCAATCTACACTTCGATTGCCTTCCCGATAGACGTGGCAAGTGCGGATGACCCAATTACGATTTAAGAGCTCATTAATGCTTACAATGAGCAGGTTCAGGGAAGTGGTGTGCTGGGCGGAGTCGGATAAGAGGTTAACTGTGGCTTAGGAATCCAGCTCTAGAGCCACCTGACGAAAGCCGAGGTCCCAAGCCAGGTTGAGCCCGGATAAAACACCCCAGAGTTTTGCTACAAGGTGGGAGCACCAACCCAAATTCTTAGCGAATCCACCCTTACAAGCTCCTGTGCTGTCTCGAATAAATTCACCTACTGAGGCGGAAGGAGGTGATCTTTGACAGGCGCTATCTGTGTTGAGCTTTACCCAACCAGGATAAGTTGCTCACGCCGGGAGCGGTGGCCAGGCACGGTGCGGTGGAAACTAGTAGTGACTTGTTGTATCTGGGCACCAAATGCTAAAATGTTGTCCATGGGGGAAGGTGGACAGGAAGTGTGGGGGTCAAAGAGTGCTTTGTTCCTCCAGGTCCACAGAAACCAACAAGCGACGTCAAAGATGAGATTCCAGGGTAGCCCGTTAAACTGACGGTGTTGGTGAAGATTGGTGTGGAGCCAGGCAGGATCGCTCAGAGAGAAAAACTCAGGGGAGAGGTCTTGCAGCGGGAAGGTGCACCAGAGACAGCGCGCTTGAGAGTAGTCCCGCACGATGTGAAGGGAGGTTTCATCCTCGCCGCAGTGGTGACAAACCGCTGACGTGGTTAGATGATGGTGTAGCTGCTGTTGATTGGTTAGGAGGTGGTCTTGAGTAAGGAGTCAGAGAAAGGAGCGAATGCATTGGGGGCTGGGCCAGCGGCATACGGTATGCCAGGATCTCTCAGTGTCGTGAAGGGGGTATATAGAAACAATATTTCAATGGTGAATACATGTTATGATTTCAATGGTGAATACATGTTAAGAAGCAACCACATTAAAATTTAATGTCAATGATATGTACTTTAATTTGCTTCTGTGTGTGACTGTATCTTTAACTAATTCCTAAAAGAAAGACGATCATGTGTAAGGTTGTGTTCAAGCTACTCGCTATCTACTCTAGATCTTCTCTAACCTTAGCTTGAATCATGGTAACTTTCCTTTCATTTATATCTAAGAAGCCTCTTAAAAATAACTTTTGAAGTACTCTTAAAAGTGTGATTTGTATTTTTTTTAATTAGCTCATTCAAAGTCACTTTAGCTTTCTACTTCTAACTCTTGTAACAAGTTCATTAGGTGTATACATGGGATCCTTTGTTTGGTTAGCCATGCTCGCATTATTCCTCTCTCCTTCGAAGGATTCAACTTTAAATCATGACCTACTTCAAAAGGAGTAGGTTCAATAATACTAAAAGTACTAGGAAGCTCTAGCTTATAAAAATTATCATTGATTCTCTTAATAATTTAAAATGGACCATATCCTCTTAAGTGTAACTTCGACTGCCATTGAAATGAAAATAAATTTTCCTTATATGCACCTTAACGTGTTTATAAAATTGTTTCATCATCTAAGCTTTTTTTTTCCCTATCTAAACTAAATCTTTCATCAATAGTAAAGGTAATAAATTCAAAGGGTTAATGAATTAAAACCTTAAGCAATCTCAAATAGTAAATGATTAGTAGATGAATGTACAATCTTATTATATGTAAAGTCAACAAATAAAAAGCATTCTTCCTAACTCTTTATGTTCTTTTGAAAGATAACATGAAGTAAAGTGGATAAAGTCTTATTTACTACTTTAGTTTAACCATCAGTTTGAAGATTAGTAGTATAAAATGGTAACTTTGTTTTCAACTTACCCTATAAAATTTTCTACAACTAAGAAACTTAGTGAGTTGACCACTCACCATACTCTTAAGTGGTCGTATAACTTTTCTAAAGAATAAATCATCAAAATTGGTTGCATTATTAACTTTATTATAAAGAATAAAATAAGTCATCTTAAAGAACCTATCAATTACTACAAAGATAGAGTCATTACCTTATTCGACCTAGTTACCCCTAATACAAAGTCTTTAGATATACATTACTAAAGAAATTTTCATTATCACACCATTTATTTACATATTCAAATCCTAAAAATTTTGCATTTAGAAAAGAAGAATATACCGTTGAGATTATGCATCAGTAATCATATTATCCTAACCTTATTTATATTTAATAATATTTGAAAAGATCTCAATGAATTGCATCATGCTAATATGGCATTTTTTTGTGTCCCTTTAAATGCTTTAATGACTTATAGTTAGTATGTATAACAACATTGTTACCATGTCTCCAGTTCCCTCATTAATGCATAGAGATAATTACTATAACTTGGGTAGTTTAACGTTTCTCTATTGAGTTTGTCACTAAAGTAGGCTATTGGCATCTTGTATTTCATCAAAAATATCTAATATTTATTCGTAAAACATCACACTCAATCTAAAAATTTTAGTATTGCATTAAAAAAATATCTAATACTTATTCCTAAAACATTACACTCAATCTTAAAAATTTAGTAAATTAAGGTAATTCTAAAAAGGGTGATAAACAAAACCTTTCTTTAATAATATTGAATGTTTTTTCTGTTTATTATCCTAATAAAATCTCAAGAACTTTTTGACAATTTTAGTAAGCGGTGTGATAATTATATTAAAATTCTTAAGAAACTTTCAATAAAAACTAATCAAATTATGAAAACCTTAGTTATTGATTTAGATTTTAGTTATTTCTTAATTACTTCTAACTTTTCCAAATCTATCTTAATATATTTTTCACTAACAACATAACTAAAAATCATAATCGTTTCTATATAAAAGGTAGAAACTAAAAATCATAATTGTTTCTATATACAAAAGTAGAAGTTTTAACACTAGCAAAAATTTGTATCTTTCTCAACACATCATACAATGTAACATCCCATTACCGATGTGAGGGTTATTTTGGTAGATTGGTACGGATAGGATTGTTATTGCATAAATTGTGATTGCGTACTTTTGGCCTCTGATTTTAGAGGAATAGATCATTTTGCACATGCATATGCATAGTGGCAAGCATTCATGTTTTTTTCCGACATTTATTGGTGATCATGAAATTGTTTATGAATTTTTGAGATAATTAGGTTTAAGTATGACTGATTGTGATTTATTGAAAATTATGGTAAAAAATTGGGTTTGTACAGTGAATTGGAGTGTCCTAGAAGTGATTGTCAGTGTATAGTGACCCATAGGAAAATTTCTGAGAAAATTGAGAGAAAAAGTCCGGACCGGGATTTTTCGAGTATCGTACCGATTGATTTTGCAGTACTGGAAATATGGGCCAATGGCAATGGAAATTTAAATTTATGAGTTTAGGAATTGTTGTGATGAGCCATTGAAATTTAGAGACTGAAATTGAATGAATTTGAGGACTATAGTCTATAGGTTTAAATCAACCCCCTGTATATATATATGGTATGTTTTGAAATTAGAAGTCATTTTTCTCCTAAGGCAACTTCCTTCCTCTTCCTTCGTCGATTTCAGCCTTTCCCTTTGGAGATTTTTTGTTAGTTTCTCTTCCATTGTGTTTAAAGACCTTCTAGAGACCTTGGTGATGTTGATATTTGGTTTGGCTATGGAGGATCATCGTTGGTGTTAGAGGTTGAGGAATTTTCGGACATTTGGGGTTTTGATCTTCGATTGGTAAGTTTATTGAGTTAAATGTTGTTATTATTTGTTGGTTGTCGCATTTACGGTGTATTAATGAGTATAAATGTGAAAGATAGGGTAGTTGAGTGTGTTTAATGGTGTTTTGAGAGAGTGGAAATGCTGGAGAAATCGTGCGAAGACGATGATTTTGGCCGCACGTCGCGACGTCTGAAAAAGGCCACGCGACGTCTGGAGAAAAGGCGTGCTCGTCGCGGCAAGCCAAGTGAGACGTCGCGGCGAGTGAATGGATTTCACGCCGCGACGAGTTCCTTCGTGGACGTTGCGGCGAGGTGAAAAGGAGTGTTCGCTGCGGCGAACGTTCCCACGCCGCGGCGAGCGTCCCTATCCACGCCGCGGCGAGAGTCCTTAGGCCTCGGCGAGGGACAGAATTTTTATATGAAATTGATTTGGTTTTTAGGGAATAACTTTTGGTGTAGACCTCCAATTGAGGTGATTCTTGATTC
>JANZLD010000008.1:38561073-38575167 GCA_026413575.1 Erythroxylum carthagenense | reverse complement strand
TGTTTTATACACCTATGTGAGGGTGTATAAATAGGAAATTTATGTTTAGGTAGTAATTTCATTGTATATCCTTTTTAAGTATAATGGCTTGAGAGTTGTGAATCAAGGAGCCCGTATCCAGGATTGTTGAAGCTAGGAGAGTATATACCTTCTTTTCAGGTGAGTTGGGGAAACCATATTTCTCAAATAGGATTAAAAACATCCTAAGACAAATATGATGACTGGTATGTGAATTTGGAACCTAGACAAGGTATGGTAGAATTGAATTTCAAATGGATGCAAATATGTTTAGGTATTTAATAAACGTCGTTGTTTTGAACAACTATCCATTTGAAGTCCAAAAGATAACTTCTATTATATGAAATAATGTTTCAACTTGGTTTTTGAAGTTGATATTTTTATTACATATTTTGAGAAATGTTATTGTCTTTAACAAATATGAGTTCAAAGTGCAAGGAATAATGCTTTATTTTATGAAACTACATTTTTGAATAACTTACCAAAGATAACATTTATTGCATGAAATAATGTTTTGGGATTTACATAAGTATAATCTAGTCACGTATTCTACATGTATTTATTCACTTTTGGCTTAGAGCCATGGTACGGTTTTATTTTATTAGTTGGACTGATAAATAAAAATTTAATGCTTTACTTGAATTTTGTACTTAATTTTTGTATATGATTTTTGTGATTGGTGAGGAAACAATTGGCTAATCGTGTGCTGGGCACAACTGATTAAGCGATCCCCGTACCCTTGACACTGGTACATGAAAGTCGAGTCGTCTTATCGACACCTTTCTACAGGACTCGCGGGTGATTCCACACCTAAGGTCTGGACTCTGACGAGGTCATCACCTAGGGTCATGACACTTTTGTCGATTGTTGTCTGAACTCACCATGGGTGAAAGTCGAGCCAACATCGATAATCGATGGGTGTGCATTGTTTTGGTTTATTATACTTATATGTGTTTCCTAATGAGATTTGATTTATACATCTGATGTTTTTATGCATTTGTATATTGGAACTGGAATCTATATCCACCAGATGGGTGATTAATAGGCTGGGCTTATATGGTTCCTAACTAATATATGATGAGGCATAGGCTAGGCCTATGTGTTTTTATGTCATGTATATTCCCTTCATAGGTTATCTACACCGTCTTGGTATGATCAAATTCTATTTGTGTTATATGTTTTTCCTGATCAATGAGTACCTAATGTACTCACCCCCTCCTCTTTCCAACCATATAGGTTAATTTAGTGAGTTTGAAGCTTTGAGTGGATCGTGGGGTCTTTCGGCATTTTCAGGATATTACCACATGCAGGTAGTTTCTTAGTTTTTACTTTTGTTGTCTAGTGGCTCATGAACTATGTTTATGTAGTTATGCTTTATGATTTTGTAAGTTAACTTTTGATTATCTACTGTTTCATAAATGATTTTATGTATGAACTTTTAATAATGATGTTGAGATTACGTAGAGTGGACTTTAAAGTCCTGTTGTTGTGGTTGGTTGTGTATAGAAGTGTGTTTGAAATTGTTTGTAGGTTTTGAGATTTTTTAAATATAACCGTCATGTTGCCCAAATTTTTCAAAAAATAATTTTAAAAAAGATATTCAGTTAGCCTTGCATAGTCAGATTAAAGATATCGTTAGTGTCCTTAGCCTGGTTATGCGGCGGTTGTCATAGGCCCGATGTGGTACCGAGTCATGACAAAATGATTGAAGATATAATATGTTACTAGATGCATTTCATGACATTAATATGCATGATCAAATAAAGGAGTTGTGACTGGAGTAACCAATCTGAAAAGAGCTTAGAGCCCATAAATTTGCACAAAGAACCATAGGCTCAATGATTAATGAGCTCGGTATCCACTAAACGGTGTTGGACAATATCTGAAATGAGGCCAGTATCGACAAAGGGATTTGGGAAAGTTAAATAGGTGCTTGGTCACAACAAAATAAAAATAAAAGTGGAGTCTCATGTGCATTGTATATATATCTTTACATGTATCATATGAATAATTGCAAAGAATGACTAAATTGGGTTGATTTAATGATATGCTATGATTGTGTACATATGGATGATATGAATGATTGAAATGAATGATTGGATTATTCTCAAATAACTATATGAAATGTTTGTATTCATAATGGGCTTGTTGAAATATGATGTCTACTGTGATCAGGTGATATATGGGATTTGATTCTGAATGATGTAAGATGCTATTTGAACTCTGTTATACACTTTTGATGTTTATATTTTATTTTGAGTGAACACATCGATGATGGTTCACTCACTTAGTTCGCAAAACTCATCAAAATTACAAATGCTGATTTTCAAGTATTGAGGAGACCTAGATTCTAAGGCAATCTAGTAGTAGTCTACTATTGTCAATTTTGGAAATAAGAAATGGCTCAAAGGCCAAGTCAGCTAATGTCTGAGGAGTTTAGATAGAATGTGTTTGCTTAATTTCTCATTTCATGTAGAACATTTTGTATAGAACAATAAACTCTTGAATGTTTTAGTAATGTAAATATATGGATTATGGAATGTAATGGCAATGTAAGCTTATGTTTGTGAATGAAATGAGGAAATTTAGTCTTTTGAATAGTTGTGTTTCTATGAAGCCATAATAAGTGAATATGATTGCTCTAACATGCCATTCTCATAGGGTATGTTCTCGGATATCCTTTGGATGTTTGGTTATATGCTCTATGGTAGTGGTGTGTTACATCTTATATTTTCTAGGAAAATTTTTTTCATGCCTAAGACTTTATGTTCCTTCTCTAATAGTTTCATTTATCCTTTATAAATAGGCTTAGTGTATCAATGAAAAATATATGATGGAAAACACATCTTAAGGCAATACAAAAAAGACTCTTACAATAGCAATATGCTTTAAACTAGTCTTACTGATGAGTCCTTTATACTTACTATCGAGGATAAATCTTAGATTTTTGGAAATCAATTTCATAATGTTTGTAATTTGGCCACCAATTTCTAACAATAATTAATTCTGTTATGTTCTATTTAACTAATCATCTACTCTTCTTATTTATTACCTTGCCTTTTTTATATTAATCATTTTTTTATAAATCACTTTCAAGACTCATTACATTTTCACTTTATGTTAATTGATCATCCTTAATTTCTCCTTATTCCAATTACCCTTTATTAACCACTTACTTGTTTCCAATGTATCCTTAATATCCAAAATCAACATCAAACAATAAACATTAATAACATAACTTGGAGCTTTTTTATTAACATAACCAACTAACATTCAAACTAATAACATAACCAACTAACATTTAAACTAATCCATATCTCAACTACTTTATATAATCTTGATGTAAATGTCACATTTTAAATGAAATGTCACATCTCACATCCTCATTACACATCACTATGACCTTGATCATTCATTAAGCAATTCATCATTGAAATCAATTAATTTAAACTCCAACTTATTCCAAACACATCCACCATCACATGTTTATCTAATACCCTAATTTTTGGTCTTCCTTTAACTAGGGCATCTTCTTTAACTAAATATTTGTAATTATTCACACATATAATTCAATAGTTGGTGTAACATTTGTTACGCCAAATTTTTATACTTAAGATTTTATGATAAATAGCTTAGTATAAAAAAAATAATTCCCCAGTTAATTGTCATATCCTTAACACTCCTATTCTTACCTACCTAAATCTTTTAATTAGATTACTCTCACTTATTGTATAAGGTCAACCAAGACACTTTGAAGCCATTTTATAAACAAATTATTCTAACCTAGGTTCTAATACCAACTTGTCACACCCCAACGTTAACAAGGCCTGGGGTGGATCATGTAGTATTAACTTGACACTGGGGTGCTAAAATAACCCTACGAATGTACATGACTTAGTTTACTTATTCATTATATCAATTTTTTCACTATTTAATTAATAAGATATTTTAATTCAAATAGGCATAATGCGTTCATTCATTCATTCATTCATTATAATAGTCCAAGTATAATCTCATCTTTATTCACTACATAAGTTCAAATCCTACTTAATAATAATATAATAATAATTTTAGTTTATAAGTTCACTGCCACTATAATGCCCCCAATGTTTATATTAATGTCCAAAGACATAATGTTCCAAATACATGAGACAAAAATTAGATCAATTAGAAAACTTTGGCTGACCTTGTTAAGACCTTACTCATGTTCACTGTTGCTGCTACTGGCTAGTTGACTCAAAATCCTTTTCTCTTTTTCCTAGGGAAGTGGAAAAATAATGAAAACATGAGTATTACACTTAGTGTTTAAAACATTTTTACCAAGAGTGTTCATCCATTAAAAATTTTATTTTTATTTCAAAAACTATTTTGGTTTATAAAAATAAGTAGTAAGTTCACTACCTATAGTCATACACAACCATACCTACTGATATATCAATAAGACTCTAGCACAAGCATCAACCATATTAATGCATAATGTCGATTCTCACATTTCACATTAAGGTTTAAAAAATACATGTATTATTGAATCAAGAATCTTTATAGTTATTAAAGCACAAGTTCATCAATCACCATAATCATCACCCACTTAATAGTATATCATTTCCTTAAACGAGCAACAACTTATCAAGCACGAAGTACCCATGTAGCTCAATTTCATTACACATTCCCTTTATCAATTTTTTATTCATTTTCATTAACTCTTTGAGCTAAGGATCCTTATTTTGTTGCATAAGTCACCTCACTTCATTATGTTCTCCTAAGCCACCTCATTTAGATCTTTGTTCAAGGAAATTTTGCTAAGTTACCTCACTTAAGTCTTTGTATAAGAAAATTTGGCTAAGTCATCTCACTTACATCTTTCGCTTAAGCCACCTCGCTTAGGTCTTTTTTTAAAGAAATTTGCCTAAGTCACCTCACTTAGGTCTTTCATTCATTTTATTTAATCAATCCATTTATTATCAAATTTGAATAGAGGGCACTTGACTTCACTACATATTTTCAAAAAACCAATCAATTTCCACTACAGCAAAAATTTTAAGGCATTTTTTATAAAATTTCAACACAATCTAATAAATAATACAATATTCATACATAAAAGCATTGACAACTTAACAAATTTCTTATGACTATTTACATATTTACTATGCCATCCATTTTAAGTAACTCTCTCAATTATAAACTAACTTTTTATAGGACATTCATAATGACTCACCATAATCACAAAATTTATTTACAGAGCAATAAATAATCAGTAAGCTTAACTTGAAAATCATTTTGATTTAAACCACAAAATTTTTCAGTCTCTCATACACACACACAACCACACCCACACACACACATGCCCCAATGCACACACACACACCCATACCCACCCACCCACGCACACACACACATATATATACACACGCACAATTTTCATGTTGAACATCTTCCCAAATTCACATTTATTATTCACACAGGCACAGACACTCTCTCTCACACACGCACAACCACACCAACACACACACACAACCACACACTCATATGCCCAAATGCACACACACACACACACACATATATATATATATACTCACACACAATTTTCATGTTAAACATCTTCCTAAATTCAATTCCCACAGTACCTAAAACTAGCTCCTAACAACATAACACATATAATACTATAAGAACCAAAACAATTCTATAGTAAATCAGTTGTAAATCCTAAACCAATACGAAGTTATCCAAACCAATTTACAAACTATTACCCAAAGCCTCACATTCTAAGTAACTTCTAAATCAGTTCTATAGGCACCTAAATCATGAATACAATCCTATGACTTAACTTCGTTCCTGCTAGATAGACTGGTTTTGGAAACTTAACCATATCTCTCAACATGTAAAATTTAGACATGTTTATTTTTGTGGAAATAAACTAGACATGTATATCTAAAACTCTTATGTTTTACACTTTATTAGATTCACAACTCTTGTTCCTAAAATAATTAGAGAAATACAACTTAGTCTTTTATGTCCAAAATAAAACAGCTACACTTACTAACCTATATCTCACAAACTAAATCATGTTTCCTCAAACCCTTTTATAAACAATTAGAAAACAAATAAATATCTATGAAAGATCAGTATCCCCAAAAAATCTTGCTCAAAATAATCACAAAAGAATTTGTTTCAAGTGGGGTTTAGGAAGGGATGCAATCCCACTCACATATTGTTGGAAATCAAGTCTTTTTCTTTCTCTAAACTTCTTTTTATCCTTCACTCTCTCTTCCTCTTCTCCTCTAAGAGTGTTGTCCTCTTCTATCCCAAATCATCCTGTTTGTAACTATGAAAACCTTAATAACATACTTTTAAAAAAAATTCATCCATGCTCCATAAGATGAAATTCCAATTATACCCTTAATGAGCCTTCTTCCACTTATTTTTCTATATATCCTTATTTGTCCATCCACTATTTATTTTTTAATTCAATACATATCACTTATGTTAACTCCTAATTAGCACACTAATGACCTCAGAAAAAATTTCTCTAATAAATGCAATTTAGCTCATCTCTAACAGATTTTCCTTCAATTTATTTACTAACATCAATTATTCTTAATTATTTCTCTTAATATTTGAGGAAACCATATTTATTTCCAATTTTTATTAATTATTCTTAAAATCTCTCCTTATTAAACTGATTCTAAAGAAAATCAAAATTTCCTCTTTTAAACACCAAAATACAAACTCTTAAAAATTCAAACTTAAAAATAAAAATAATTCAGAAAAGCACACTATATGGGTAAGATATAAATTAGTGGGACTAAATAGTAATTGATAAAAACTAGATGAAAATTCAGGGCATGACAATAGTGCCATCCTTTGACATGTCCTTTACAACTCTTATATTTAATAACTTATCATTTCCTTTTATTTACCTTTAAACAATAGTCTCTTCTCCTTTGGTTAAAAACTAGTCTCATTATAAGAGACATTTTTAGATTCACAACAATATACCAAAACACAATAAATTGAGAATTGGGCTTAAAAAGTAGAACCACAAAGAGTTTAAATGGGAAAGTCAATAGTTCTATTATTTTATGACATGGCCTGCCTTTTGGACCGTGTTGGTACTAGGGAATGGGTAGGCTTAATGCCACCAAAACCCGTAGTAAGTCTATTTTTTTTATATTCTACTGAAAATTTGGCATGACCCATTCGTTTGTCTGACTAATCCTTATACCTACTTAACAGTTTTGAAAGAAGTAAGGATCCCAATCTGCAATTCTCACATACATTATCTACGTATAATCTGCCAATCTATGATCATCTCATATCATCAACTGACATCATTCTCAATAACATAGCATATCCATACATGTATCATGTACAAATGATTATGACAAACCATGGATCAGCTATAAGCATTTGCAATTCACATCATGCCAAAATTTTTTTACTTATTTGTTTATCCAAGCGAGTCTCAAAAGGCTTGGATTTCTCTCTCATACGATCTGCTAATCCCCTGAAATGATGATAGTGAGAGGTAAGTCTACAATACGACCCAGTGAGATATAAACATGCTACCATGCTTGTGAGGCTAGGTAACACAAGGCTAGCTTCACAAGAATGGTCTGTGGCATTCTAAGCAACAGTATATGGCATCAATGAATAAACAGGTGGTAATGTGAAATGCGGCAGTCACATGAGTATCAATAATAAAGCTCAATATGATTTGTTCTAAAAAAACATGAATCTGGTTTCTAAAGTCTTACTGAATTTTTAGGTTCTTTCTTTGGTAGAGTTCTACAGGATTTCTAATTCAAGCTTTCTCATTTCTGAGTTCTAATTTTTTTTCTTCTGAATTTCTTAAGAAGAGATAGGGACATGATAGTACGGCATATCTTCCTTTTTCTTATTCTAGACAAGGTTGGCCTAACCCTGCCCCTGGAGGCCTGCCCTCTCCAGGTAGGACCCGGATCTAACCCATCACCGATGGGTTACCTATGTGCACATGGTCTTATAATAAACTCCATCAGTTGGGTATCCTGTTAACTCACCAATCTTGGCTAACAAGAAAAACATGATTTATCAAAGAATTGCAATTAATAGGTTCAACATAACAAGGGGACCAGAAGATGCAAAGAATCTAAATATCATCTGGTCAATCTAGCATACAACATGTTAGGCTCAATCACATGAAGTCACTTATCAAATATGTCATACAAGTTCGAGAACAATTCTACAAGCTGCAAGACAAAAAAAAGGATTATTACACAAGTATAGTAGCATGATTATACTCACCTCGACTGTCTCGAAGGTTTTGATCTCTTTTCTAATTTTCTTGAACTTGAGAGGTATTAGGTATGACTTCTAGTTCTATTCCTCATCTGCTTTCACAAGCTATTGGGTAACATGTATGAAAATTTCATATACCCATATTAGTCATTCTTACAAAAACCTCATTTCTTAACACATATCATTAAAAATTTATATTTTATTCGTTAATTCATCTGCATAGGTCTCATTCGTGAAGGCATAACTTTTTATACATAGTTCTAATGTTTTCCAAACTTTCCATATCTCTAGTTAACACATAAATTCACATTTTTTCTTTTGTTTCCATTTTCTAATTTGATCATTGAGGAATCCAAAATATCCCATTCACAGTCAGCCTTAATATTCAATCATGAGTTGGACCCTTCCCATCTCAAATCCTTATAACTTATTCATTTCTCATCCAATTAAGGTGATTCAAATCTCCATTTTCAATAGACTCATATGGCTATCACATATCCAATTAAGTTTGGCTCACCCTAAATTCATGAAAAAAATTCAGGGATATAGTAGACATCTGTATCTACAACTTCTAAGTTTTGAGTTTATGCAAATTCACACATTAAACAACTCAAAAAAGTTGTATAAGGAGGACCTACGAATCTGTCTCCATTGATAGCTTGAACTCCAAAACCCTAGGTTTTGATTTAGCCCCAAATCACCATAAAAAATGAAAATTTTCTTATGTTAATTTGTCATTAGACATCAAAGAATAAGAATTCATCATCAAGATTATCAAACCCATAAATTCCATCAAATGAGTTTCATAGCCATGAAAAAGAAGAGGGAGAAACTAAACTTCAATCAATAGAATCAAGTGTCGGGATCGAGGCTTGCCGTTTTGTATTGACTGATTAGCTTGATTCTCTATCACATTCTCGTGAAAAAGGTTGAAAACCTTGAAAGAGAGCTTCCATGGTGATTTTAGTAGGTGAGGGAGGAGGAAGAAGACAAGGTTTTGTCTTATTTATAGCTAGCTTCTTTTATAAGTCACTTTGTTCATTATTTACAAAAATGCCCCTCTTGGACTGGTTCTTTAAAATCCACTCGTACAATTTCTTGTGACCACCAAAAAAGTGTCATACATCATTAATTTGATGTCACCAAAAATTATAGTTCACATCGATTTTTTTTGGTGTAACAGGTAAATCAGATACTGGGTGTTACATTCTCCCCTTATTAAAATTCGCCCACGAATTTTAAAAATTTACCTTATTGGAGAAACGATTGTGAATATCTGGTTCTCATTGATTATTCTATTTCCCATGTACATTCCTCAATTCTTTGATTCTACCATTGGACTTTAACCATTAGAATCTCTTTATTCCGCAATTTTCTATTCTGTCTATCCATGATGGCAACTGGAGTTTCTTCATAAGAAAGATTCTCTGCTATTTCCACTTCTAGGGTTTGTAATATATGAGAAGGATTTGGAATGTACTTTCTTAACATTGATATATGGAAAACTGGATGCACGTAGCTAAGATGAGGAGGCCAAGCCAACTGATATGACACATTTCTGACCCTTTCAAGGATCTCGAATAGTCCAATATATCTAGGATTCAGCTTCCCTCTCTTTCCAAATCTGATTACACCTTTCATAGGATAGACTTTAAGAAAACTTGATCACCTGGTTCATACTGTACGTCCCTTCTCGTAGAATCTGCATAACTCTTTCGCCTACTGAAGGCCATTCTTAATCTTTCCTGCATCAGAGGAACTTTTGTAGATGTTTCTTGAATTAGGTCTGGTCCCTCTAACTGTTTTTCTCCTACTTCTGTCCAACATAGTGGAGATCTGCACTTTCTGCCATACAATGCCTCGTAAGATGCCATCCCAATGGTGGAATGGTAACTATTGTTGTAAGCGAATTCTATTAAAGGCAAATGACGTTCCCAATCTCCACCAAAGTCCAAGACACACATTCTTAACATGTCTTTGAGTGTCTGGATGGTTCTTTATGATTGCCCATCAGTTTGTGGGTGGAAGGCTGTACTAAAATTTAGCTGTGTACTTATGGCTTCTTGTAGTTTCTGCCAGAATCTGAAAGTTAACTGTGTTCCCCTATCAGAAATAATAGACACTGGCACTTCATGATACTTCACAATTATGTCAACATATAACTGGGCTAATTGAGCTGCACTATAAGTGGTTTTAACAGCTATAAAGTGGGCTGACTTAGTGAGTATGTCGACTATAACCCAAATGGAATCATGCCCCTTAGGCATTCTTGGCAGTCCAATCACAAAATCCATAGTAATCCGCTCCCATTTTCACTCGGGTAGCGGTAGCTCCTGTAGTAGTCTAGTGGGCTTTTGATGTTCAAATTTGACTTGTTGACAAGTTAAACAAATGGATACAAACTGGGCTACATCTTTCTTCATACCCGGCCACCAATACATACCTTTAACATCATGGTACATCTTGGTGGTTCAAGGGTGAGCACTATAGGGTGTATAATGTGCCTCATGCATAGTCCTTTGTCTTAGCCCATTTATGTCAGGTACACATAACTGGTTACCACATTTCAATTCTCCATCCACTATACTGAACTCTGTCACCTTACCATCCTAGACAGCTATTCTCAATTTATCTAAGTCGGGATCGCTGTCTTGGGCAGTTTTAATCTCATCAATTAAATTGGGTTTCACCTGGAATTGAGCAAGTAATACTTGAGATTCAGATACTTCCAAGTGCAATCCCATATTAAATAACCCATTTAAATCTTTAACTAGCTCTTTCTTTTGAATGGGGGATATGATACAAACTCCCCATCGATTTTTTGCTCAGAGCATCAGCCACTACATTGGCTTTATCTGGATGATACAAGATCTGACAGTCATAATCTTTCAGTAACTCAATCCACTGTCTCTGTCTCAGATTCAACTCTTTTTGTTGTTGAATGTACTGAAGACTCTTACGATCTGTATATATTTCACTCTTTTCACCATATAAATAGTGTCTCTAAATTTTTAATGCAAATATCACAACTTCCATTTCTAGATTATGGGTAGGATAGTTTACTTCATGTTTTCTTAATTGTCTGGAAGCATAGGCAATTACCCTCCCATTCTGCATCAATACACAACCTAAACCAACTTTGGAGGCATCACAATATATCACATAATCACCTTGCCTTGAAGGCAATGCTAACACTAGAGCTGATGTGAGACATTCCTTAAGCTTTTGGAAACTTTGCTCACAGGAATCATCCCACTCAAATCTCACTTGTTTCTGTGTTAACCTTGTCAGTGGAGTAGCTATCTTGGAAAATCTTTTACAAATCATCTGTAATAACCGGCCATGCCTAAGAAACTTCGTACTTCGGTAACATTAGTAGGTGTAGGCCAATTGGACACTACTTCCACCTTCTGAGGATCTACTTGAATCCCTTCTTTACTAACTATATGAACCAGGAAATCCACTCTGTCAAGCTAGAACTCACACTTTGCCAACTTGGCATATAACTAATTATCTCTAAGGATTTGTAACACCATGGCCAAGTGTTTTTCATGTTCTTCTTGGCTCCTGGAATGTACTATTATGTCATCAATGAAAACCACAACGAATTTATCCAAATACGGCCTGAAGATTCTATTCATCAAATCCATAAAGGCCGTTGGTGCATTCGTTAAACCAAAAGGAAGCATCAAGAACTCATAATGTCTGTATCTGATTCTAAAGGTAGTTTTTTGCATGTCCTCTTTTCGGATCCTCAACTGATGATACCCAGATTTGAGATTAATCTTAAAGAAATGAATTGGTCCTTATAATTGATCAAACAGATCATTAATCCGAGGAAAAGGGTATTTATTCTTGATAGTTACTTTATTCAAATACCTATAATCTATGCATAGCCGCAGGGATCCATCTTTCTTCTTAACAAATAACACTTGAGTACCCCACAGTGAACTACTGGGTTTAATAAACCCCTTATCAACCAAATCCTGCAACTGCACCTTTAACTCTCTCAGTTCTATAGGTGCCATTCTTTATGGAGTAATTGAGATAGGATTTATACCAGGAAGGAGTTCTATATTAAACTCTATTTCTCTTTCTGGTGGTAATCTAGGTAAATCTTTTGGAAACACATCTGGAAAATCCCTTACTATAAGGATCTGCTGTAGCTCACTGATCTCACTTCTAGTACCCCTAACATAAGCTATATACCCCTGACATCCCTTTTTTAGAAGTCTTTAGGCATGTATAATTGATATTCTGTTAACAGGAAACCCAATTCGATCACCCTGATATAACACTTCTGTTTCTGGATTAGGCCTAAGTATAATTCTTTTGGCATAACAATCCATTGTAGCATGGTGATTTGATAACCAGTCCATACTAAAAATAATATCAAATTCTAATATTGCCAACTCGATCAAATTTTCCATAAATTTTCTGCCCTCTATTTTCACTACACATGAAGGGTAATCATATTTTACTTCAACAGTTTCCCCTAAGGTTGTAACTATGATCAGAGGGTCTTTCATTAATTCTCTCTCTTTATCTAGCTTTCTGGCAAAACTTGGCACTATAAATGAATGAGTGGCACCCGAGTCAAATAGCACTTTAGCATTCTCTTTCTGGATAACGACTATACCTATATCAACATTCATCATTATTAAAGAAAAATCATATCTTTTATCATAACAGAGCATAGACATTTTATTCATAATATAATTTAATTGAATAACAACAGGTATGCATAGGATTTCCTATTACAGCTGTATTAGAGGCCTGTGCTTCTTGGGGATTTACAGCAAACACTCTCCCCTGCCCTCTATTTGTTAGGGCTGATGCTGGCATCTGCCCCGTATTCTGGGTGGGAGCTTAGCCTTGAGGTCTACCTCTACTAGCTGGGCCTCTATTAACAGGTCTATCTATCTGTACAGTAGTATGTGAAGCTGGGGGTGGAACTACTTAGTTTTCTTGCATTGGGCAGTCTTTAATGAAATGCCCTTGTTGTCCACACCTATAACAACCTCTGAACCTGAATCTACAAGGTCCTTGATGATTTTTCCTATAAACATTACAAGCAGTTCTAACTTGTGGCTGTGCTGGAGGTTGCTTTGATCTAGTCTTACCTGGGTTCTGTGTACCACTAGGTGTAGAAAATACTGATGCACCTGGATTTCTAACCCTACCTTGACCCCCTCTCTATGGTTCTGGAGGAGCAAACTGTATTGTTTGTTCTGTTTGTCTCATCTAAGAGCTATCTCTTTCTCCACTGCCTCTACTGCTCTAGCGTTTACCTTTTCTTCTCCATTCTTTTTCTGCTCTCCCCTCTTTAAACTTTGCTTCTAATTGTCGAGTCTTATCAATCAACCTCGACAAATTGGGGAAGTCAATAGCTGCAACAGCACTATATAAGAAAGGTATGAGTCACAACTTTTATCTTTCCATTTTTGCAGCTTCTATAGGTATAATTGCTATGGAAAATTTGCATAAGCGTAGAAATTCACTTGCATAATCATCCACACTCACACCAAAGTTTTGTCTGAGCCTTTTAAATTGTAGGGCTCGATTCTATCTTTCATATGGAGAAATAAACTCATCGATTAATGCCTGTTTAAAGAATTCCCAGGTCGGAGGATTCCCACCATATAATTGATCCTCGATATTCCTCTGGAACTATTCCCAGGCATTCTTTGTCAATTTAACCCCCACTAATTCTATGATACGTGCATCAGAGCAAGTCAATCTCTGGACCATTTTCTCAGTATGACTCATAAACTCTTAGGGCTCCTCATGTCTCTCACC
>JANZLD010000008.1:38545829-38560973 GCA_026413575.1 Erythroxylum carthagenense | reverse complement strand
TATGATTTATGAAAATTGGAGAAAATTGAGAAATGAAAAAGTGAGCTTTCAACCGTGAAGTTTGAGAAATTGTTTATCAGTTCTTTTGAAAAGTTAAAAAGTTTTGAAAATGAGCTTTTGCTAAATTTTTGACTGTGAAATGTTTAAAAATATCAAGCATCTTGAAAAATTGTTTTTGCTTATTGTTCGTTTTATAAACATATTATCCACGAACTTTGTGCTCACCCCCCTTTCATCCCCATCTCCAGGTTTCACGCGGGAGATTGGATGAAAGACGGTCAAGACATTAGTTCAATGTTTGCATGTGTCTGTATTTTGTGTACTTTGGATTATGGATTTTGGTTATGTATATGGCTAAAATTGCCTTTATTGTATTACAAGCATTTCTTTTCGGAATGTAAATTTGAGTATGATGTATTAGTTTCTGAAATTGTGAAATTCAAGAAAGTTTGGGATGTGTTTAGATTTGATTAAGAAATTGTATATTTCATATGAGTATGCATTGTTATGAGAATGTATGTGAATGAGATTGGGATATTGAATTAAGATATGTACTGTAGTTGAATGTGATTTAGATTCCGGACGGGGTGTCCGATGATACTGGTTATTGTGTGAGAATTATAAAAGTGTTTATTTACCACCTTGCAGGTTTTGGGTTAGTTAGGATGCAGTTATGCTGCCGAAATTTCGTTAGATAATAAGTTAAAAAAGAATAAAAATAAGAATTAGATGTTTAAAAGATGAATTTTGGGATTGTTTGTATGTATAAGAAGTTTGTATGAATTGAGAATTTGATTGAGAATAATTTCCAATAAAAAGGAAATAAGATTGTCTTGTATGAATTTGATTTATGAGTAAAAAAAAATTATACCAGTTTTGGAATGTCTTAAGGATTTCCAACGCAACGTTTTCTTTGATAATTGCGTTCGGATGTCGGATTAATTTTTTGTTCTGCCTTTTTTTGTTCGTTTCGTTTCATTCCGCTTTCGTTTTGCGATTCGATTTTGTTGTTACTATTGGTTTCCACATTTTCCTATTTGTGTTGCCTTCGGATTCGAATT
Source organism: Erythroxylum carthagenense (assembly GCA_026413575.1). Taxonomy (NCBI): domain Eukaryota; kingdom Viridiplantae; phylum Streptophyta; class Magnoliopsida; order Malpighiales; family Erythroxylaceae; genus Erythroxylum; species Erythroxylum carthagenense. Next base: position 38,559,912 of record JANZLD010000008.1, on the reverse strand, counting down.
ATCCGATGTGCATTCGCTTTGTTTTCGACCACTTTCATTCCGTTTTTCGGTTGGGATCCGGTCTCCAGATCGGGTTCCAACACCATCTATATTTAAGGAACTACATCATTATTTTTAAATGGCAATACCAACTTCTTCAAACCATTTTTCAAGGAAAGAAGTCTTACTAACACATCATATCAAATTAACAAAAAATATAACATATAATGTTGTTGACTAACTAAATGATTGTTTGTATATTCCTAAGGTAGGATTGGACTAAATCGTCCCTACCAATAAACCTGTACACACACGAATTTAGCTCCAAATAAAGCACTTAAAGTAGCTAAATGTTAAATTGTCTATTATAGTGCCAACGAATTCACTCTATCTAACATATTTGTATACACCCTAATCTGGCAAAAAAATAATATGCTCCTGATAATGGTAAGGTATACACCTTATTTTTACACCATCTAATAAGCTATAGCAAATTGTAATCATTACCTCACCTCACACACATGCATAATCATCACCCTTTTAGGACCTCAAACCATATAAACAACCAAATACATTCATTCAATACTTAACCTGCATATGAGCCATCTAACTATAACAACCTATACACAATATAAATTGAAATTAGTTATGTGTGCTACTGACATCCTAAATCATAAACAACATGCTATTTAATTCTATATAGCTGAAAATCATGAAAATTACACACTATTTATACGCATTCAACCTTCAAAATTTGTCAATTTGATGAAAATGTAATTATTTCTCCAAAATTAGGGCATTCAACCAATTTACACGAAATAACAAAATAGTATATATAAATGATTGATTAAGACTTAAACAAACATAAAAATATGTAATCAATTAAGGAACTAACAAAAAAATACTAATTGGCATATACTATTAACATACGAAAGATATTTAAAATCTCCTTCAAAAGAAAAGTATCTACCTAGACACTCCCCAAAAATATGTAAAAGTTAGGAAAATCCCTTCGTAATATTGTATCTCCCTCAAAAGTGATCCCTTCTATCTCTTTACGCCTCAAAAGTATTTATTTGAAAATTGTTGATTTTTTAATGGTTTAAGTATTTATAAAACATGAATTTTTTAAAGGTTCAACTAGCCTATTATTTTATTCGATTAGCCAAACAACACTTTACTAGAATTCACACCACCATTGGTTAGCTAATGGTAGATATCATGACATCCAATATCATTTGAAGATGTCTTATTAAAAGTTATATAAAATTCTCTTGGGATTTTATATCCTCTTGAATCACATAAATCCAACATTCCTTTCAAATGTTATAATCAAAATATTAAATAATGTTCAATGGTGACAACAAAATAAACCCTTATATTTCTTTAAATAAAATTCTATTGAGTTGATATTAACTCCTAATATATTCTTACGAAATTTTGATATTCCTTTTAATTTCTTATAACTTTTTGAATCACCTTAGTCTAATATTTGTGTCAAAAATTATGTTTAAAACACTAAATAGTAATTGAAATGCCCCATTCTCCAATTCGTCATTTTCATATTTCCTTCTTTTAAAAATACTAAATAGTATTCAATTTCAACAATATTTTGGACTAATATGCCTCTTTATTATAGTCTTATATTTGGGTTCGGCTTAATCACTTCTTAATCTTAATAATTAAAGAAACTCAATAATTTAATTAAATCTATAAAAATAAAACCTAAATGTAAATTCATAAATAAAATAAAATAGGATAAAAGTCAAGAAACATATAAATGAAAATAAGAAAATTTTGGGTTCTTTCCTCTTTAAAATAAGTTTTATCCTAATAACATGATGCAATGAAATCAAATTTTCAATAGAATCAGAAAAATTCCAAATTAATTTTTGAAAACTCACATGGTGAAAAGACCAAGATTAATTTCACTTCCTACACCGACATAAAAAGGGAAAGAAAAATTAACTAAATTTTCAGTAAGATTTTGAGAAGAATAAAAAACCCAGAAAAATATCTTACACTATTCAAAGGCAAAAAATCACAAGAGAAAAAGAAGTGTGAGAGAGAAGAAAGGACTTAGGGTGAAAAAAATAGTTATAAAAGAGAGAAGAGTGGTATAGATTATAGAGAATATGTTTATTGAAAATAAAATGATAAGAGAGAAAATGAAATAGGATGTGTTGTTGTTTTATGACAAAAAACTATTACAAAAACATAGAAAAACATCTTATTTATGTTTTTGTAAAACTATTATGGTCTTTTTATTTTTTTAAATAAATGGAAACGATACCCAGATAAACATATTTCAATGGATTGTTTCTTTTTTTTATAAAAATCACAATAAGAAATGGAAGGGAAGAAAAGCCTTTGGCCTTTTTGGAACTAGTCCTTACATATTGGTTTCCTAGAAAATTTAGCTCTTGATAAAAACCCTAATAAGCTAACATCATGTTTTGAACCTTGAATTGGATCAACTTCTACATTATCTTTGCCACTACATATGTTTAAATCTGCTAAGAAAACTTTCGCAATAAGACATTTTTTTCTCACATAATTTCTTATGTGTTTATACTCGTATTTTAGGTTATTAAATTACTTTTATTCTCTCATTTTTGGGTTTTCTTGATGATATTCTGACCACTCTTTCTTTTTACTACTCACCTTTCCCTTAAAAAACTTTTAAGAACTCTACCAATGATTCTACCAAAAACCAACAAGTAAAAATGGTTAATTTGGTTTAGATGAAAAAGAAGGATTAAGAAGAAGGAAACAACAATAAAATGAAACTAAGAATAGGATATCAAAAACAAAAAGAAAGAAATAAGAAAGCAAATTTTAGGAAGGTAATAATGGCGAAACAAAACTAGGAATCTTTTTAAACTATGAAAAGGGTTCTAACACTATAACATACTAGAAAACTTTATAAATAGGTTGTATAATCTCTTATCATTAGATTTTGATGCACATTTTTGATTTTCAATTTTCAATTTTTTGTCTTTTATCTTTTTTTCATCTCTCATTTTTTAATTTTATGTATACATGATGCAAACTAACTTAAAAATATAATAGAAAATTAAATAGGACATCTTTGATTAAAGAAGAATGCATAAAGTAGATGTTGAATTAAGGAGAAATGAAGAAAGAAAGAATTGGATGTGATGGACAATGAACAAAAAAAATCACAAATAAGAAGAAAGAAGAAAACAAAGTCTTGAAATATAGATAGCACTTTACCTTAAGAAAAAAAACTTTGTACCAAATAGGGTAAACTTTAGGTTCGAAACCACCTAAAACCCAAATAACAAGGAATTAGAATCCTAAGATTATCTTTAATCAAGTAAGAAAACTTGACCTTAACCAAACCTGTTGATTATAGCCAAAGATATAAGAATTTTCATTATCATAAGTTGCTTTGATAGATAATATTAAATTCTTGTTAAAAAGCAAAGTGGAAATTTTAACAAATTTGAAAAAACTTTCAATTTAATTTGTCTTTTGATTCTTTCTAAATTAAACAAGTAGCTTTCTTTTATAGGAATAAAATATCTGAACTAGAGTCCTTAATAGAAAAGAATATCCATATCATAATCTAAAAAGGAAACAATCAAATAACTTTGAAAAATTAATCCTTATCTAAATATAAATTTTAAGTTTAATTTAAACAAAAATACATGTCCAGGACTCAAGTTGGCACTATTTTTGTTTTGAAACTTTTTGGGTACTTACCAAAGACAAGTCTGATACCAGTTACAAGTCCACTCTAGTGCATGTTTTATTTTGTTTCTTAAACCTCCTGGTTTGAATACAAAATCGAAATTGTTCACTAATATAACACTAGCATCGATTACAATATGCTTCCTTATTTTCCAATCTTCTCTAAACCTTAAGCACATTCTAATTCATTAAGTAGAAAAGTAATCAATCTTAGAAATGCTTTGATTCATCTTAAACAACTTCCTTTTATTGCATCTCCATAATTAATCTTTGCAAAATTACTTTCATTTTTTTTTGTCTTTTCCCTAGTCATTAGCCCTCTAATTCCTTATAAAGGATTATAAGAATTGTTAGACGTAGATACTTATACTAGCATAAGCTTATCTCCCTTACGACTTACTCATCAAATCTCTAAGAAACACATCAAGAAAAATTCTTCACCACACGAATACTAAATAACTCAACTCTTCACTTACATCAATTAAGGCACTAAAAACCCAATGTTCTCCTATCCTACTCCATGGCCATCATATGTAGTCTCCATAATAAAATAAACTTTTTTATTCCTAAGATGTTAAATTTACATTCTTTCATTTAATAGTTTAAAGAGGTATAATGTCCCCCATGGAATTTATAAGAAAATTTCTACGTAAACTTCCAATAAAATAAAATAATTCTCTAAAAAATCATAGATCAATCAAATAAGTCTACTTTCACTTATCTCATAATTTTTTTAGGATTTTGCTCCTAATTCCAAACCTGTAACAACTTCCCACCTAATAGTAGAATCAAAATTTTGAGGCTCATAATCAATTTAAAGTTAAACACTTATCATTACAACTCAACAAAATAGTACAAAGTGAAAAAATTCTCATAATTCGTATCCTTCTTAATGCATATAGACCAAAAAAAATTACAGATGTGTCTTAGTTTATCTTGATATGTCCCAAATGACCTAATCTCTATTCCCTTTAAAATTGGACTCAAACCATTTTATCTCTTATAAGCAAATTTGTTCTCAATACCTATAATCATTATATTTTATAAATAAGACGAATTAGCTATGTTAACAGTCGCTTATTAGTCTACATATTCTCCTATTTGCCGTTATGCCTTGTCATCAACTCATTTAACATAAAATCTCATAAATATTTTATAGAAAATTCAAAATTAGAAACTTTATTTGATAATTTTAAAGTTCAGTGAGTTCTTTTAAAAGGAGTTAAACTACAAAGAAGTCTCGTGTCTTTAACCTTAAAAATAATTGTCCAATATCTACTAAAATAAAGGAATCATTCGTCTATAACAATATGATCCATACAAAGTTTATTCCCAAACTCCTTCTCTATTGGTTTCTCACTTGAAATTACATAAAGTTGGGTAATATATTATCAAATAAGAAATATTAGAATAAATAAATAAGACAAAAATATCCCCATCTATATACAAGGAACTCAATCACTGTACCTAAATGAAAATATTAACTTTTTGAACTACCTGCTAAGGAAAAAAGTCTTAACAATTCATCATATCAAAGTAATCATAACTAATGCAAAATAAAATGGTGTTAGCTAACCAAATAATTCCTTATACATGCTCAAGATAAATGTCTGCTAATTCCCCTAGGCCAATGGACTTATACAAACTAGGTCTATCTTTATACAATACCTCGAGTAATAAAATGCTACATGCCTTATTATGGTACTAACTAATTTCTCACAATGGACTAATACACACTCGAACTTGACCTAACAATGCACCTCGAGCAATGAAATTGTACACACCACATTCTGGCGTTAACTAGTAGGTCCTAACTAACTAACTATACTCTTTATCACATCTTATATGCACAATCATTATCCTCTTAAAGCCTCAAATTATATAAACAAAAAAATATAATCATTCAACAAACTCATTATGCAAATAAGGCACCCAATTATATGAATGCCTCCACAATACGATTTTCAATTATTCATGGGTGTCTACTGATGCCTTAAATCATAAGACACACATTTATTTAATTTTATATGTCTATTAATGTTGCAAGTCACACACAATTCACATAAATCTACGCTTAAAATTAGAAATCCCTAACTAAAATATATTACAAATTTTCGTATGAAAAGTACCTTAAATCTCTTTTTGCGGTTAAATGTTTGCCTAAGTGCTCCCCAAAATGCATAAAACTTAGAAAATCCTATAGAAATGTTGTATCTCCCTTAAAAGTGATCCTTCTCATTGCTTTATGTCTCTCCTTTGAATTTTTTAAAGCTTTATATTTGAAAACAACCCATTTTTAATGGTTTAGATGTTTTTTAAAATTCTAATTTTCAAAAGTTTTCGCATTATTTTTTTAGCCAGTCAAACACTAGTTTACAAAAACAAATCACGCCATTATTAGCTAGCTCGATGCTAGATCTTTTGTTAGATAATATTAACTCTAAGTGTCATATAAAAAGTTGTAGGAAATTTTATTAGATTTTTATATTTTTTAAATCACTTTAATTTTATATGCATATCAAAAGATATCATTGAAATATCAAAAAAATTTGGTGGTGAAAACAAATTAAACTCATATGCTTCTTTCGTTACAGGCTTGTATTTGAATTTGACATCATCTCTTAATGTATTCTTATGAAATGTAAATATTTCTCTAAACATTTTATAACTTCTTGAATTACCTCAACTTGATGTTTCTGAGTTGTATTTAAAACACCAACTATTATTCAATTTTAACAAAATATTATGTCTTTTTTTGTTGTACTCTCCTATCTGTGTTCAATTTAATCACATCTTATATTATCATAACAATTATATAAACTTAATAATCCAATCAAGACTCTTAAAACAAAATATTTTAATAATTACTTCAAAATTAAAATAAATGGTATTAAAAATAAAGAAAAACACAAATGTTAAAAGAAATTCAAAGTCTTACACAAGCAAGATAGAAAAAAGTGGACCAAAGACAATGGCTATTCAATATAATTTAAAAGTTAGTATTAGCTAATTTATTTAACAAAGGTGAGATAATTAACAGACTAAACTAATGATCAAGTTTTCACGCATTTAAAGTAGAAAGTGATACAAAGGTCACCTTTGGAACTCGAACTTTCACCGAAACTGATCACCAACACCCTTTGCACAGCAGTCTCACTTAGGTCCGTTTAAGCTAGACTCAGCCTTTAACAACATTCGAAGTGTTTACCTCGTACACTCGAAGAAACTATACTATGAAAGCAATAAGAAACAAAGGCAACAAGGAAACTCAGAGATATGGTAAAAACCAACTTTATATACTTTCCCTAAAAGAATACAAAGAATGCTCTCTTTGATTGAATGAGAAGAGCAAAGCTCGAATGAGCTATATATAAGCATTTTAACTTGGCTTCCAAGTTACATTCAGAATCTCACTAAAACTGAACTGCCTAAGATCGTACTAAGATCACATTTATCCTCATCAAATTACATCATATGAACTAATTACACGACACCTCTGTCTAAATAGGACTTTAAAGAATAACATAAGATATGATAATAAAGTTTACATTCAACTAAAAAATTAGCATCCTTATCCTCGAAGATCTCCACTATCTTCAGATGTTTAGTTCCATTGCAACTCTAACTCCTAGTCATCTCCACATCATCTAAGATCTTCTCACGATCTCTATCTGCTAATGATGTAGTGTGATCTCGCCAAAGCCCATATAGCACATTGGCCTGATCCAATGCTTCCCACAATAAGTTCGTTAATCGTGGTCCATAGTATTTTCGTATGTCTCCCTTATGCGTGAATCTAGCTAACCTTCTTCCTAAGGCCCGCCATAAAGGTTGCTAAGAAGTGCTTCGAAACCTAAGGGTCTAATAGGAAGTTTCTTTTTTAAAAAAAGAAGCTTCAAATAAATGTAGCTTCTAAAAAGGTGGTTAAATGGTGTAACAAGCTTCTTTAAGGGCATTCTTACTCAAAAGTCACTTTCATATATCAAACTCGATTTCTCATAAACTCAATCCGCCAAAAGATCAATATTATCAATGCAAACAGATCTCTTAGACTATTTGTTCTATTAAGAGTCCCAATAAACAAAAATTAAATTACTAAAAAATATAAGAAATTATATCTAACTTAATAATGATAATAACATACCTTCCCCAAATCTTTAAATTTTATCGAACAAAGACCAAGTCATTTAATTTTTTGTCCTCCAATCTATTCCTATTTTTGGAATAGATGAAGTCAAACGTGCTCTAATTCCTTTCACAGTCTATAGCACTCATACATTGAATTGAAATTCGAATTGCAAACCTTTGCAATTTTAGAACACCACTTCGAAATTGATCCCACCAAGAAACTATAAGTCGTAATATAACAAAAGTATTGTTATAAATAAAATAAAGTGATGATTAATTTTCAACAAGTAATAAAAATGAAAAAATATATACATGGATTAAGTTTTTCTCTTTGACAACAATTTTCATCCATTTGTGAGCTTCCTTACGATAGCAATTAGCATTCCAAAATCACCAAAAATTTCCTTATAAATCTTCATTTGTGAGCTTAAGTATCTTACATCATCTCATGGGCAACAACTATTGTAATAGTTAATAGCATTCTCCTATTAACTTCAGTTATCTTTGAAAAACTTGATCTAAAATAGACACTAGGATTCAAAAATTCCTTAGTTGCAAACAAAAGTCAGTAAAGTTGCCTTTCCTATCTCTCATTGATGACTACAAAATAAGGTGTGTATAAAGAAGGCCTATTTTTCATATTTGCATTGATTGCTTCCTTCTCCCTTTTTATGGCATCATAAAAATAACTCATTGTTTCCTTTTCATTACTATCAGCTAAAAGAAGTACCTCACCAAAGGCTTACAAACTCATATGAAAAATTAACATTGAGACCATAATTTAGTATCTTCAAGTATAATTATAGAAACCTCCAATCTAGCATTAAACCTAGTATGCTGAGATGCAACCCACTTATCACTTGTAAATATTTTTTTCAACTCTTTCTTTATCATAATAAACAATAAAATGATAAGAAATTTGTTGTAAATGTTGTAACAATAGGACGACATAAATTCCTACTATTAATGAAATCCTTTCTCTTTAAATTCAAGACCTATGGACAATTGTAGATTAACTTGGTCACTTTTTTTGCTTTCTACATAATCTCATTAATAAAAGTAAATTACCTAACATCCCCTATATTTTTCAACATCAAGTCAATGAAATGTATAGCACAAGGAGTTTAATAAAAAGAATAATACTTGCTTTATAGTCTTCTTTCAGCAGCTTTATAAGCTAAAGTACTTTTAGGAATAAACTAAAAAATATTTTCTAGCTCAACTTCATTCACAACTTCATCGAATATTTCAAATATAGTATCAGCATTCCTAAGAAGGTTAGATGCATCGATAGACTTCAAAAACAATGAGTCCTTTATAGAATAAATAGAAAATTTTATAATTGGCTCGTGTCTTCTATTTGTACAACCATCACAAATGATGGAACACCTAAAAGTAGTCCTAATCATTCTCTTTTCATCAAAATAACTTTTGATTTCATAAAAAAAATTACTCAAAAGTTTACCTTTGTAGTCATCAATTGAAGGAGCTTTATATCTTAGACCGTAAAAGGCAATAGCATTTACCATAGGCTAATAGTAATAAGAATGGGAAGCATTACATGTTATACCAGAATCATACCACAATCTAGCCATTGCCATATCAACATTATGAGTAGCTTCTCTTAATTGGAAGGCATATGAATTGAAGTTTGAGCTCGAAGAGTTGTTTGTAGTGCAAAAAAATTAGACATCTCTCTTCTTTTTTTCCTAACATCAGGTGCAATATTTACTTCTTGTTGGGTGGGAATACTACTACCTTCAACATTCCCATTATCATCCTGAACACCAACAAATGAACTTCCACTACCAATTTCGTAATTCAATCTTTTCCTTTTATCTTTCTCTTGTTGATACTCTTCACCCAAAGTCTTTATTTGTCATTTCACATCATAGCTAACTTTTTTATAAGGCTCCTCATGGCCTTTAACCTCAGTTAAATACTTCTTTAATCTGGTGATTCTCCAAGCTTTCAAATTCTTGTTATAAAACAAGCAAATAGTATGGTTCTTCATTTTGAGAACCAATCTAGCATGAGTTCAAGTTGGCTCATTGTATCTTCATGAAATGGTTGAATTATCATAAGTACTTGAACTTCCTTAATCTATATAAATAAATAAAGACATATATCAAAATTAACTTAACAACTTCATATCAAAATAAGGAACACTTAGTTTCATTATTAACTAATATCATAAAATATATATTGTTTAACTCAAAAGTCCAAACTAACATAAAATTACATACATCTTATACACCATTACACAAAACACATATACATCTTATATAATATAACTCATTTTGTATTATTACATCATACAAAATTCACTAATAAGTTAAAAACCAAGTATTTAACATACACATATACATCTTATATAATATAGCTTATTTTATATAATTACATCATATACAATTCAATTTCATCCAACACAATTCACTAATAAGTTAAAAACCAAAAATTCAAGTATTCAATATACGCAATTACATAATACATATATACATCTTATATAATATAACTCATTTTGTATGTTTACACCATTCAACCATAAATTAAAGACATGCACTGATAACTATAACATATTTTAAACCTCAACCATATCTCACGACTATATGTTTACAACTTACTTTATGTAAACTCATAATTCAACTATAAACTAATATATTTGTTTACTTATATAATTCAATTTGTAATGCTTATAATCATTTTGTTTTCTTTACTAATTTTAATCAAAATTGTTACTAAAATCCACATTTCGAACTTTAATTTAACAAGCTTTCTTTCAACAATTTTAATCAACATTGTTTGTTTCTTATTCAAGTTAACTCCAAAATCAAGAGTTAGTATATAGTACACAGCTCAATTTCATCCACAATGAAGAGGGTAAAGCTCCTTTTAGAGCTAAAGGTTCTCTTAAATTCCTTATTTGAATTTGCATTGTATTTATGAAATAAAAAGGATAAACCAATTTTATTAATAGGGATAAATCCACAACAGTAAGCCGGTTGTCAGTAACTCGTTGCCCTTAAATATATTGATGAAGTGTTGAACTACAAATCCCCTTTGTTGCCCTCCAATCCTTTCGGACAGCTCGAGCTCGGTTTTGGGTAGATTTTGTTGACAAGAAGCTTAGAGTCTAACCTGATACAGATTGTTAGATCAGTTGGGTTTACTTGTTTGTTCTTAGTTGGGTGAGTACCTTATATTTGTTTCTTTTTACATAAAAATTCAATTATTTTAGCTCTATCGGTTATTGATGAGAAGGTTATAGCTGTTTATCCGATGCTTTTTCTTCGATCGTCATCTGGTCTTGTGAATTTGTTTAGATTTAAGTTGTGAAGAAAATAATCTCAAACATTAATGTTTTCTTGTGTTTCAATTTTCAATTATTTTAGCTCTATCGGTTATTGATGAGAAGGTTATAGCTGTTTATCCGATGCTTTTTCTTCGATCGTCATCTGGTCTTGTGAATTTGTTTAGATTTAAGTTGTGAAGAAAATAATCTCAAACATTAATGTTTTCTTGTGTTTCAATTTTTTAAAGTGTATATTTTATCTTTTACATCTATGGTTTTCAGCTTTCTTCCCGTTTTATTGTCATTATCAACATAAAAGTTTGTATCTTTTTGCTAGTTTCTGTGTGGGATTTCAATAGCAACTTCATTTATCACAGTCTTTTTGGTGGTAAAATGCCATTATATACTTGACGTTTTGAAGTAGATGTTGTTTACTTTTTTTGCTTCTGAAGTTGTTTACGCTTGTTGACAACTTCCAAGGGTCCATTTCTTTATTGTCATTATTTCTATTTGGGTTTGTTTCGGTTCTTGGATAGAGTATTATGGGTTTATTCATTTCATGTTTGACCCAATCTCTAGATCATCACCATTATCACACCTAGTTCGAAGTCCCGCAGTGAAGCGAGGTCTGGAGAGGTCCGATAGTATGCAGCCTTACCCCTACATAGTAGAGAGGTTGTTTCCGGTAGACCCACATGCAAATGTGACAATAAAAAGAATGATGGAGGTTAAAGAGTAGAAAAATGATAAATAAATAAATAAAAAATTTAGAAATAATTTTTAAGAAAAAAAAAAGGTTAAAAGTATTACATATCTTCATTAGGAGATGCATATCTAGATATTTTCAATAAAACAAAGTCTAGATTTTGCTTTGATTTATGATTTGGAATTCATGATAGCCGGTTAGATCTGGGAGTGAGATGATCCTAGTGTTGGCGTGACCTCATTTTCTATCTTATCATTTTGATTCTCTGATCTGTTTTTGAGAACATCCAATTCCATTCTCCACCGTTGCCATTGGTTTTTGCGTCCACAATTTTATTGGATTCTTGAAGTTTAGGGTTAACAAGGTTAATTTCTTCTGGCAACATTTTTTTTCCTCTTGCTTTATATTTTGTGTATGCTTTCATCTTTTTCTTTCCATTAGTCACTTTCCTCATTTAAAGACTTCTCACATATCCCTTTTGCGATCTTTTACAACAAAAGCAAGGAAGAGTTAAAATGTTAGGGTTCAGTTTAACCTTTTTGTCTTCTAATATGTTTAAATGAAGCATTGTAGATTCTGTTCGTTTGGGAGTTGGTTCTTTAGAATAATTTGTGGATAAAATAAGGAAAAAGCTGAATGAGACTTTGCCCTGCTTTCATCTAGCAAAGATTGATGGTTGATATGAGATATGGTCACCTTTTTTTGCTGATCATAGATGACCACTTTTCTTTTGAGCATTAGTCAATAAAAATTGTTGTTAGTTTCTTGTTAGATTTTATAGTTCCTTGCCAAGTTTATCTGCCACTAGAAACTGAGGCAAGGATGTGATTCTGACCCCTTTAAAAATCACATACTTGTTTTTTGGTCAATATTAATTGTTACGTTCGGATGGCCCTGTGCAAGATTGGCACACACAACTCAAATAAATGATGAGCAAAACTTTGCACTGCATTAGGTATAAGCAGAACTTTACAACATATAATGTATATTTGTCCTATAAATTTCTTAAAACTTTGTTTTATAGATATGCATCTCCTAATGAAGATATGTAATATTTTTTTAAGCTATTTTTTCTTTCTTTTTTTCTCAAAAATTATTTCTAAATTTTTTATTTATTTCTCATTTTTTTTACTCTTTAACCTGTATCATTCTTTTATTGTCACATCTGCATGTGGGTCTACAAAAAACAGTCTCTCTACTATATAAGGATAAGGCTGTGTACTATCGGACCTCCGCAGACTCCACTTCACTGCGGGACTTCAAACTGGGTGTGATGATGATGAACTTAATTACATATATTAAATTATTTAATTATATATTAAATATTATATTTAAATGATTAATCATATTTTAAATTCTTCTTATTTACAAACAATAATTAGTAAATTTATGTTTCATTTAAATTAATTAACAAATTAACAACTTAATGCATTAATTTTGAAATTGACGATGTCTAATCATATTGAAATGGAGCCAACTCACGCAAATGATTACAACTTTCAAAACCCAAAGTTTCCATTATATTAATGTTCTTCATAAATTTACAATGCCTAAAATACACTAAAATGGAATCAACTTACACAAATAATTCCAACTTTCAAATCCAACCAACATATTAATTTTCTTCATAAATTGACAATGCCTAAATTACATTGAAAAACCTAACTCACAAAAATAATTCCAACTTTCAAGCCTAAATTTCCCAACTCACACAAACAATTTGAAAATTTTCAAATTTCAAACCATTCACAAAATACACATAACAAAACCAAAATCTAATACAATTGCAATTCAAAGCAAAAAAACCAAAAAATCAAAAATTGCAATAAAGAGTCAAGTTAGTTTGGTTCGAGTTAGGTCTCTACACTTTACATACAGTAATCTGTCCAAGTGAGCAGTTGTGAAAGGACTCATCCCAAAGTTCTTCTTTAAGAACCTAAGTGGGGCCCTCCTGGCGAACCCGCAATAGCTCTCTAATCAATATATAACTTAACCGAGAACCATGGGCATATGAAAGACAAGAAGAAACGCATCCATGGTGTGATTCGCCTTAAGGAAGCCTAGGACGTGACTGGCATGGACATAATCATGCAAAAGGAGGTTTAGGAGCTGAAATTGGATCAAATTTGAAGTTTGAATGTTCAAGGCAAGGGGATGAACGAAATTCCCATATCAAAGGCCCAGCATTCAAGTTTAATATTCCTAAAGATCCATTACAAGATGTTGGAGGCCCAATGACAAGAGCTAGGGCCAAAGCAATG